>JADHKQ010000014.1:443688-817360 GCA_019925375.1 Sporothrix euskadiensis | reverse complement strand
TTAACAAAAAACGGTTTTTTAACCCCATGCCCACCATTTTCGTTTGTGCTTCGGTTGGGTTTGTGGGGTGTAAATAGGACAAAAAAAAACCCCCCCCCCCCCCCCCAAAAAAAAAAAAACCGACGCAAAAATGACACAACTATAAAGCGTGAAGATCAAATACAGAATTTGAAATAGCTGAGATAGCTGAACTGCTAGTAGGCGAGCGCCAACAAACGACAGCAAATCGCAAGCGACGTATGAGAGAGACAACAAGAAAAAAGGGGCCCGTACGCTCGGGCCCGCCTCAGAATTCATCAAATCACGATCCGTCACCTCTCTGTCCATTCTGTTGTGCTTCTGCTCTGCTGATCCTTCTCTGCTCAGGACGCCCATCACTTTGATTTTTCTCTCTTCTTGCTTTTTTTCCTCTTTGCACTCTTGTCCTCAGACACCCACAGATGCGGTCCACCCATCACACAGCAGCACTCACACGAATAAGACATTCATTGTCCCTACTTGCTCGGAACGGAAAAGGACCCTGAATTTCAGTTTCTCGCTTCTTTGCTATTTAAAATTTCTTTCTATTTACTTGTCCACAGTCGTTTTATATGTTATTGTTATTGTTGTTAGCCTACCCGAGGACCACAGCCGCACAGACATCTGCACCTTCTAAGCCAGCCCCAGCCCTGCTCGAGCCCAGACCCAGATTGGATACCTTCGTCTTTGTCCACTGCCTGCAACTGTTAAGCACATTCGGAAGGTCGATTCTCGCAGATTTTCCGATTTGTTTCTCCCCTCTTTCATACCTCTTACCTTTGTCTATGTCAACCATTTCTTTCTGTTTCATTGTCTTTTTGGGCATTTCTCACTTATACGCATTTATACCTTTACAACCATTTACGACTTCTTTTCGCTTCCCCTGCACATCCTCGTTGCACGTTTCCCGGATCCTGGCTTGTGTTTCTACCCACTAGAAAGCCTTGTCCTTACCGTCAAACGTCTCACCCGCTCCCTATGTCCACCTTGACTTGCTCTTGTTTTCCGCCCGCTCCACCAGCTCCCTGATCACTCCTGTCCCAGATCCAACCCTGTCGACTTATATGTATCTGGATCCCCATTCTCTTTTCGCCATTTTCTATTCTCTCTTTGAGACTCACTAGGACGGCTTATACACAACTCCAAGGAAGCGGACAGCGGAACACAGGAGCTCTGAGCATACGGCGAGCATCAGCTACGGGCCCCGACTTGATACCCAGCCCGGGTACGACCTTTTGCCCGCTCCCCCTGGATATGTACACACCATTATCCTGGTACACTCAAAGTAAGACGACCTAGACTAGACGCCACCTCACACATCGACGTGAAGCACGAGAGCCGGACCTCACAGATGCGCGGACTCAAGGCCTCAGGGAGCCATTCCCATGGCAGGAAACGACACGGCGACGAGCCGAGCCACCATGAAGGCGACTACGCCACGATGCCTTACCCAGTCTCTCATGCAGACGGGTGGCAGCAGGAATTTTACAGCCAGCAAAGCACAGCTCCCGTGCCAACGCGGACAACAATATCGGCCCTGTTGAACCACGAAGATAGCACGGAAACTGGACCCCCCTACTATACGGCCTCGATGGATGGGAGCACCAGCTCGTCCAAGATGGTATCGCACAGTACCTCGTCCCATTTGTCGCATGCGCCTTCGGACAATTCCTTTGCATCGGTTGTGCTATCCGACCAGCGGTCAACTGCTTCGTTGCATAGCGCGTACACGTACAATGCACAGGAATCCCAGATCGCCTACTCTACTTACGTTAGTGACGACGAGTATGAGAGAGGCAAGCCCAATATGGACCAAATCTACGGCTACGATGACGACCAAGGGGACAGTGGCGCTGGACACGGCAGCAAGTCGAGCAAAACCAAGACAAGCAAGTCGAGTAAGTCTCGCGAGACAAAGCATCCCAAGAAATCGTCTGCCTCGTCATCGAAGAGCAAAGGGAGCAGCAGTCGCCAAAAACACACACCATCGTCGACCACGATCTCATCACCCGCGTTTTCGGCGCCGCATACCCCAAATACGCCAAACACACCGAGCCTGCACACGCCTCACCTGGCATCAATTAGCACTAGGAGCATTGGCAGCAGTGTCTTCGACGAAGACGAAGACGGCGAAATCGACATTTACGGTCGGCGATTCGGAGGCGGCAGTGCAAGCAGAGACACGTCCACAGCGCCCCTTGGACGGCCACGCGGCGACGCAAACCCGCCGCCGGTCGTGCAACGCGAACGCAATCGGATGGCAGCAACAAAGTGCCGCGCAAAATCCAAGGCTGCTATCTCGAAGCTCGAGGAGGACGAGCGGGCTGTCACTGAGGAGCGCAACAACCTGTTTGCACAGAAAGAGGTTCTTGTCGATGAAGTCCTGAGTCTTCGCATGGAGCTTATCCGGCATGGACACTGTGTTGGTGACAACAACATCCAGAATTATCTACAGAACGCTGCACGCATGATCGGAGACAGCGGTGGCCGGCAAATGATTTGGGGCCCAGACGGATCTGGAAGCGTCAGCGGTGAAAGTTCTTCGACAAGAGGAGGCAGCAGACGCGACCGGTAGAGCATGGTTCTCCTAAAAGCCGACTGCCACACAAGTCAATACGAAACTGAGCTCATAGTATGTCAATATTCCCCCAAGGCTCGACCGTTTTCGCCACTCGCCCGTCAACACTTTCTTGACCCCACACTGTCTATTTTTCTGTACTTTCTCAACCTTTTATTCCCATCGCCTTTCATTCTTTTCCCATCTATTTTCCCTCTTCTTTTGTTTCTGTTGGAGTTGATCGGAACGGTCACAGCTTAGTTTATGGCCGAGCGCGCGTGTTCTTTTGATTTATTTCTCATTTGTTCTGGATTTGCTTGGCCTTATCGGCGCACCCAGAAAGACGGGCTTGCCTCTTGGCTGGATGCTTTCTTTTCTTTCTTGCTGTCACACAGACTGTTTTCTTAAGTTATACACCTTCCTACACCTTTACGAGTTTACGTGGAGGCAAAAGTCACCTTGGCGCACTTCCCTTGCGTATATTTGCGAATGACCCGGCGAACACCAAAAGCGCTGTTGTTGATTTTACTTTTTTTTCTATACCTGTTTCTATTTGTTATATCGAGCCACGGTCTTTGTGTTATCTATTTTGCTTTCTACCATATTCCCAAGTGCCTGTCACATACGACGTAATGAATCTATTACGATTTACGGCCGAAGCATTCTGCTATTACTTGCATGTTGCATATGCGTCCTGGCCATGTACTTGTGTTATATTGCAGAGACCCACAGGATTCTGCCTTGGAATGCATATACTTGCGGCGAGTTACAATTTCAATCTATAAGCTGGCATACTGTGCAATTTTGGAGTATTGTTGCCAACTTCGATTTACCTGTCCTAGCCGGTCTTTCACCTACTGTGTAGGTCTAGGATGTTCGGTTGGGCAGAAACAAAAAGAACATTTGACATTGTAGATCACAGATTGAAAATGCAGAATGAAAAGGAGGCGAGACATTTTATAGTACGCGCGTCTATTTTGATTGTTAAGCAGCAATATTTTTTCTCTCTTTAGCTATGCAAATCAGCAAGAATGGGATCACGATGAGCAATATCCCTTTATGTTTTGCTTGATATGCACGCAGGTCCTGCTGTGTATCAATGTATTAGTGTTCCCTATGTAGAGTTGATATGCAAACAGTTAGAGACATGACAAGAGGACTTTGCGCCGGAACCGAACGAGTGACGGCTCGGACGGCCACTTACATAGTTTAAATGTGCGGAAGGGCCGCTTTTTGGCATCCCCGCCCGGGGGCGAATTCGTAGTAAATACGACGTACTCCTATGGTGATCCTTTCTGGGTTTCCACTGAGGCGCTTCGAGATGCTTGGGACCCTGGCGCTATTTGTCGGTTCTTTTCTGCTGTTGGTACATAATAGTGGAGAATTCTGGACAGCTTGTCGAGCTTGAAAAGTACATCCAAACAGTGGGACTTTTTGACACTTTTGGGGACTTTTTTGCCTCTGTAACTTCAACTGCAAAGTGGATCAAAGCCCAGGCGCCCCAACGTCAAAAAAAGGGCCCCTCCTCCTTGCATAGGCCAGAATGCACATGTTGTTTAGTATGGAGCAAGTCTTTTAAGAACGTGCAGACAAGTGCTTTGGTTCACGAGCGGAATATAAAAGTCAAAATATATGTAAGAAAGTGGCGAGAGAAAATGCGCAAGAAAGAACGACGAGACCGGGCACCGGGGCAGTTGTCATTGCAATTACTCCGTACAGAGTACAGTTTGCGATGCGTAAGTACAATTGAGAAGAGGAGATTGGAGAACAATGCGATGGCACAGTTTGGAAATGGGCAAAAGGGGACTGTCGTCGAGCATCGGGTAAAGTAGAGGTCGAGTGCGACATTGGCAAAAGGGATCCTGCGCAAAACCGCCAGCTCTGAAACGCGCACAGAACAAGGCTGATACACGGGCCTCCTTGTACGAGTGGGCGATTCTCGTGCATCTGTGATATCTGGGCCCCTTTTCGGCTCAAAAACCGGGGACTTGATGGAACCCCACAGAGTGATGAAGTTAAGATTGTGAGGGGAAAAAACGGAAAATACAGCGTTGCATTACATATCGCTTTGCGTACCACTTGATTCTTTCACGGGCTTGTTGAAATCAATTGATATTCTCATTGGCAGAAACATAGCCCATTAACAAATAACCCAGGCTATATCGCGACTTTTTGCGGGGTGCGTTGTATTTCGAGAAACGTGAACCCAAGAAGAGAAATAAGAGTGAGAGGATAGGAGGAAGTCAAATTGAGGCCCGCTAGCTGTTCCTTCCCGTGACAGTAGGTAGAAGTTGAATTGAGACTTGCTGGTTGTTCCTTCCAGTCTGCAGTGTGCTGTCTCTGTTGGGAAGTCGCGATGGCGATGTCTCCGTTCTCGTTCTTTCTGTGTTTTCTTTCCTTCCTTCTTAACTGCCATGAATTTCCTTTTTGTGGAGAAGTGGTGCAACTTATAAACAATGGTGAAAACAGACAAGGAAAGACACTTTGAGTGATATTTTGTCGAGTTTGGTTGTTGAAAGCTTGCATTTGCTATCGCAGTGGTATCTTGAAAATCAACGAAGCAATACGGGGGAATCGCCAGTCAGACTGTTTGCGTGTAAAACGCATCCTCCGTACGGAGCAAAATTGTGAGAGACGTACTGACTGTTGTCTAAACGGAAGGAGAGACCAACGCAAACAAATTATCGAATGGAAGGTGCGAACTACTCAACCGACGTCTAAAAATACGCTTGTTCTTTCCCATTCTGACTGCCATCGTTGTTCTCTCCTTCCGCATCTAGACCCAAGGAAACCGCACCGTATTTCCTGTTGCATTTTGCCCCTGTTTCTCTGCAACTCGATGGCATTCTGTATTTTGTCCCGCTCCTAACTTTTTGCAGTCTTCCACCCGCCCTGACACATCTTTTCCTCCGGTCAGCCACCCCTTGTCTGGGAACGATGGGTTCCTTGTTTGAGAAAAACAAGACTGAACGAGCAGGGGGAGGCAAAATTCAAGAATCGCGTGCCTTCTAGACGCGAACTGCATGTTTTTGTCCCCCGCAAAGTTCCTGCCCCCCGCAAACTGTCATCCCGTCGTTTCTTTCTTTCTTTTTTTTTTTGTCATTTGCGTGTCTGGCCAGCCTATCAGTCTCGTCTTTCTTACTCTCTCTCACAAACCGTTCTCTTTTTCGCATGTTTTTGCGTTCTCACCAAAAGAATCCCCTCTCGAATCCTCCTCTTAGTCGACGTTTCATCGCATCCCCTAGCACCGCTTGCGTATCTTTCAACTGACGTTTATTTTTCTCCGTCTCTTTACATTCTAACTTTATCTTTATCTTTACCTCCTTTCTTTGGTATATCTTTTTTGTTGACGATTACTCTCCTTCAGCTGTGTTGAAAGGCCATGTTTGAGAGCACGAAGCACTTGTGACTGCTTCTGTCGTGAGAACCGACTGTGCACTTGCACCCTTTCAGTATGTTCTTGTCACTCTCAAAGATATTCCTTGTCTTATTGTCTAACAAACACCAGGTATCGTTCACTCTACGTCTTCGGCCATGTCTCCACGACAGACTTCTTTCCTGACGGAGGGCGCCGAGTCACTGGCTCTTTCGGCGCACGAACTACGACACTTCGAGGGCATGCCTTTCGAGGTCGACGTGACAACAACGATGCCATTTTACAGTACCACATTGGGGGATAAGGCACGGCAGCATGCTACAAAAGCAGCCCTGGGTACTTCCAGGTCGGCAGACGGCATTAAGACTGGATCAAGAGCAGGACAGGCGACAGCAGTGCGAAACATTTTGCGATCACGATCAGTCTCACCACCTCGCAGGCCGGACACCACGGCTGCCTCGACAGTTTATGATAGCGACAGCCGCCACGCACTCAAGACTAGCAAAATGAGTCTGGTATGGCCGACAGAGAAGACTGCACGCGCATCCTCACCTCCAGCCAAGAAGAAGCACCGGCCAAACGCACTGAGTTTCCTCGATCCTGACTCTCTAGCTATCACCAAGGAGAGAATCACACGGGCTGTGGCTGAGTCTGCTGCTTGGCGGCCACAGCGCGGAAGCACACCTAGGCCGATGGTCGAGGCCGAGGCACCGCCACCACTCATCATTACCTCCAGCAGTGACGATAGCAAGCCGCCGTCTTCTACTGGAAGCGAAAACGACAGCGACATTAGCACAGATACGGAAGCAAGCGACAATGGAGAGAATGGAGAGAATGGAGAGAATGGAGACAGCGGAGACAACGGAGACGAACGAACACCAAAGCCGACGCTCACATCCGGCCTAGACCTAAAGATGCCAGACTTCTCGTCCGTGGCCTTGGCAATTGAGCCTCCCAAGCTCAACTACCCCGGACTACCCATCAACCCATACCCACAACAATACAGCCAGCATACCGTCTACCCTCGAGCGCACTCCCGTACGCAGCCCCAGACAAAAGCTCACCTTTCTGCTCAGCAACGCAAATACCGAGCCTACCGTTACGGAACACCGGAGATGTCCAGAGGCAATGCCAACTTGCCGCACATTCCGCCGAGTGCATTGAATCCTCGTGCCCCTGCTACTGGCCATGTCAAGCATCTACCACGGGCAGAGAAGCTGCCACTCACGGGCTATGAGCTGTTGGCCTCACAGCTCTCCTCCCACTCTTCCCATATTATGAAATTCCGCCGGGGTAGCATGGGCGCAGCATCAACACAGAGCACGCAGAGTACATGGAGCAGCGGCAGTGGGCCGGGAAGCAGTAACGGCAGCACGGGCAGTGGTGGTGGAAGCACCGGGATGCAGACACCTCATTTTCCTATCAAACCACTGTACCGAAAGTTTGAGGCACTCAACCACCGGATCCTACTACATCTCCAAGACGAATTGAGTGAGCTTGAGGAGCAACTGCATCGTCTCGACACGGCCGACACACAGACTCGTCGACTACAAAACAGTATCCTTCCGGCCTCACGTCGGGCAGAAGTACTGACGGGAGGTGAACTACAGTGGCACAAGACGGATGTGCTCGGCAAGATTGGCTACAAACTTGGGCAATACAGTAAGTGTTCTTGCGTCTTTTTTTAAAAACATTTATTGATCCAGTACTAACAGGTAAGATCATGTACTATCGTCCTTCACCGAAACGCAGCGCTTAGCATCACCGACACTCTCTGATATCAGTGACTACCGCTCGTACCTCGACACACAACAGCCGATCGCCGAAATCGAGACACGGTTTTTGGATGCAAGTGATGATCTTGTCACGCTGGCCACATCGCGTCACAAACGGGCCCAACTCGCAGATGGGTCATCGGGACTCAGCTCACCGTCGACCTCATCGTCTGGATCAGACGCGTGCCTTTCCTCCTCGCCGTCATACCTACAGTCACTTTCTGAAAAACCCATGGATATGACCGCCACCATGGGCCATTCCGGGCACATGTTTCCTGGACTGCGGAGAAGCAACCCTTCATCGCCGGCACCGTCCTCGACATCCGAGTCATCAGAGTCATCAGTACTACTGTCTCACTCGTCCCGCGCTACAACGGCCATCTTTGAAAAGGAGGAGGCAGCAGATATGAACAAGGTGGAACTAGTCCATACTACTGGATTGATGCCGTCAGACTACCCCACACAGAGCATGCCGACAGAAGGCAAGGGCAACACGGTCTTAACAACAAAAGAGGAGACCACGCTAACAGGCCGCTCTACACTTGCGTCTGACGATGTTCTCCATCTCGTCATAGCCATGGCCGTTGCTGTTATTGTGCCCGTCTTGACCTTTGCTCTGATCCCGGGCGTCGCTGGCCGCATGGCCGTCGTTTTGCTCGTGGCTTTTACCGTCTTTGGCGCCCAAGTACAAACCGGCACGATCTGTGTAGCGCACGACGATGATGCAACGACCAACAAGCCAGGGCAGAACAGTCGAGACTTGCTGTGTTGCGCAGTGGTGTATGGTGCCGTCATGGCCGTTGTGGCGAGTGTATGCTCTTGACATCACTCATTCTGTGTCATTATTTTTGTGATATTTTGATGACAGGTGTCTTTTTATTTACATCACGATTGTTTTCCTTGAGTTGATGTCTGACGATATTTTGGATCTTTATATTCTCAACATTTAATACATCTGTACAATTATGTTGTTGTTTTGCTTTTTGAGACAAAAATACATCGACGCGGACGATCAACAAACAGCTGGAGAGAAAAACCTGTGAAATAGATGATAAAATCAAGGATCAAGGTACCCGCGGACTACGGACCAGAAGCAACTGCATCTTGCCATTTTGAACGTAAGAGACCTTTCTCCACTTTTTCGTCTAGCGAGGATCTCATCGTCGTTTTCCTCAACTTCCTCATTTTGAACATCACGTGACACTAACACGGCCATCACCTAATGTCACTAGATAAGAGTCGAGATGGATGCAATAGCCATTCCAACAGGAAAGAAGGTGAATATGACTGTCAATGACAAGCTGTGGAGTCTGGGTATACTAACGATTACGGTAATTTGAACGATGGATTTGATAACGAAGTGGTATTGGTATTATGTATTCGAAGTACAAAAATCGAAGTACAAAAAAGAGTGGTCAGGCCACTGGTTTAGTTACAACGAAAATGACAAATTAAATTTTCTGGAAAATAAAAAACCAGGCCACAGGAGCGAGCTCCTTTCAAGGCTTTACAAGTGACAAAGTGGTATAAGCACGACGAGACGTGAATAGAACGTGAGAACGTGACATTAGAGCAGTGAGGAGAGGTGACGTTGTTGGTTATAAGACACTGGGTGAGTGACTTAAGCAACGTTGTCGTTCTTGACACCGATGAGGCCACCGTCGGCCAGGTCGGCGGCGAAGGTGGTGGATGGCTTCCACTTGCCCGACGTGCGGGGGGTGGTCTCCTCCATCATCTTGTCGACCTGCTCGAGAGTAAGACCCTTGGTCTCGGAGACGAGGAAGTAGGAGTAGACAAAGGCAGCCGTGCAGAGACCGCCCCAGATGAAGAAGACGGCGGACTTGAGGTTGCCCTTGTCCTTGTTGACCATGTAGGGGGTGATGACGGAGATGATGGTGTTCCACAGCCAGTTGGAGGCAGTCGACAGAGCGACACCACGCGAGCGGATGGGCAGGGGGAAGATCTCGCCAATAACGACCCAAGCGCCCGGGCCCCAGGTGGAGGCGAACGAGAAGATGTAGATGCAGATGAAGGCAATCTGGGCGTTGACAGCGGAGACGTTGTTGGCCAGAGTGTTGTCGGGGTCGGCAGCAGTGGGCGCGGGGTGCGTCTTGTTGAAGCCGACGGTGACACCAATGATACCGACAATGAACTCGCAAATTAGCATCGACAGGGCACCATAAATCAGAATGGGGCGACGGCCGAAGCGCTCAATGGTCCAGAAGGACAGAGGAGTCGAAACGACGTTGATCAGGTTAAAAATGAGCGAGATCAAGAAGGTGTTGGAGATGGCGCCAGTAGACTTGAGGAAGGGAGTCGAAAAGTAAAAGATAAAATTAATGCCAGTCCACTGCTGCATCATCTGCAGGGAGGTACCGAGGATAGTGCGACGGAGGTTGGACTTGCCGGACCACAGACCGCCCTTGAAGCAGTTGGCCCACGAGCCAAACCAGGTCGAGGAGGGGATCAGGGCACGCTCGTACTCCTCATTGGCGACAATCTCAGCAAGCTCCATCTGGATGTACTCGGACTCGCGGGGCTGGCCACGAAGGCGCGACAGCGAGCGGGCAGCGTCTTCGAGACGGCCCTTCTTGACAAAGTAGCGGGGTGAGTCGGGCAGCAGCATCAGACCAGTGGCCAGGATGATGGCCCAGGCGAACTGGATGGAAATGGGGATGCGGTAGGCGCCGGTGTTGGTGCGGTTCTGGACGGCGTAGCAGACGACGGAGGCGAGCAGGAGACCAATGGTGATGCAGAACTGGTAGCCAGAAACGAGGGCACCACGGATCTTGCGGGGAGCAATCTCGGACATGTACAGAATGACAATGGCCGACTCGAAACCGACACCGATACCAGCAATCAGACGGCCAGCGACAAAGACACCGAGGGCATCGTGGGTAGATTGGTCAGGAATCATCTGGATAATCACACCGATGAGGTAGATCAAGCAGCCGAGAACGACAATCCACTTGCGGCCGAACCAATCAGCCAGATCACCAGAGATGATGGAGCCGAAAAAGGTACCGCAGGACAGAATGGAGACAATCAGCGACTGGTGGCTGGAGGAGATGGCCTTGGCGCCAGGGGACTCCATGACGTTGATGAACTCCTGGATACCGGTGGTGCCGTTGATGTAGCCGGAGTCGTAACCGAAGAAGATACCGCCAAAGGAGGCGAACGCGCAGATGGCGTAGGCCTTCCAGGTGACGGGGGCCTCGACCATCTCGACATCGCGGGTGGTGGCGAGGCCGGCGACGTTGTTGTGGTGCTGGACCTTCGGCTGGGCGTCGGCCACAGTCTCCTTGTCAAGGGCAGACATTGTGAATGCTGATGGAAGAAATGTGAAGGGAGAGATAAAAAAAGGAAGATGGGTTGAAGATGTGCTTGGGAGAAAAGAGAAGAGAAAGAAAAGGGACGATCAGTGGAAGGGGGGACCAAGTCCTTATATGTCGAGACAGAGAAGCAGAATCCTGATCATCGACTGGGGGCTGTGGAGAGGGGATGAGGAGACAAGAGAAGAAGAAAAAGGGTCCGAGATACGGTTGGGGGTGAAACGTTTATTTAAAGTTTTTTTTGTCGACTCTTTTCTTTTTTTTGCTGCGTCCCCGGTTCTTTGTGTGGTGACTGGGGTGGATGGGGGGAAGAAGAGACAGAACGGAGGGAGGAGAGATGGGGAAGAGGAGAGAGGGGAGGTAAAACGGAAGGAAAGAGAGCAGAAAGAAACAGGGGAGGCGGAAGGAGCTCTCTCTGGGGATGGGGTTCCACAAACAAAAAGCGTCGTGTACAGTACACGGAGCGACGTGTGGACGTGTAGCAGTACGAGGCAGGCGCGCGAGCGCGTGCCTTCCTTGAACGTACGAAGTACAAAAAAAGACAACAAAGTCACACAGCAATGCTGTTGGCTAGGGAAGCTAGCCAGGCCGTCCCTTCTGTTTCTGGACGTTTTCTCCAGACACCACCACGAGACAAGCAAAGAAGGAAAGAGCCACCGGTCTAAGGAACAAAAAAAGAGGCCAAATGTGGAGAGGCCGAGTCTATGGAGAATGGGGGCAGGTGCCATACGAGTAGTATGGCCGAGGCCAGGCGACGCCAACGATGAGGAGACCTACACAGTAGAGAGCATGAAAGGAGACCAAAAAGAAAACGGAGAACGGAGACAGGCAAAACGTTGGTCCAAAATGCTTTGCACCTCGCCGAGAGCTGGGGGTTTGCCTCTTCTTTTCCAGTTTTCTTGGGGTCAGTAGTTACGTCGCACAGGTCACGATCTCTTCAGTCTAATTGATGTCTGAGCTGTCGCCTCGTGCTCGTGCTTTTGCCTCTATGCTTTGTTGATCTTGCCGTAGAGACAGGCTATTAGGTAGAGGCCGTTCACGATCTTCACTGTCTTTCGCCTCCCCTTGCCCTTGTTCACAGCCGGCCTGGGTCGCTCTTTCCTTGGTTGGTAAGAAAGTCCATCTGCACAGCAGAGAAGGAAAGAGCAGACAGCTGCAGAGCAGGAAACGGAAGCTACTCCAATTTTTGTCCCATGGAGGTCGCTCCAAGGTGGGCACCGTCCTTAAAATTCCTTTTTTCTCTCTTTTTCTTTGCATTAATGTTTAAATTTTATTTTGGCGACCGCCGAAGAACGTCCATGGTGCATCTGGGCTGCCATGCAGTTTTTCTTTTTATCTTTGCTTTCTTTCCTTTACCCTCTCTCTGGCCCTCCTTCTTCCCCTTCCCTTTTGTTTCTTCACCCCACCCTCCCTCCACACACTGGGGCGATCTCCACAATGTCGCACGCCCTCTTTCCGCCCCACACCTTCATGGCCACACCCCCCTTTCATACGACGTACAGAGAGTGTACGAACTACATGCTCACTTTCTGCTCACTTTCAACAACAATTTGGCTTGGACCCTCTTCCCGCCTGCACTGCAAATCAACTTTATTGAACTCGACGACTGGCCCGCGGGTACGGAGGCACTGTGGGATTTTGGAGGGGCATTGTTTCCGTGGATGCAAATTAATTGTCAAGGGGTAAGAAGGCAGAGAAGAGGCAGAGAGGCGGCTGCAATTATCAAAGCATCATGTGTTGGTTTCTCTCGTATCTGACGGAAGGAGCGTTCCAGCCGGGGAGGAAGCCCTTACGTCAAAGCAAAGTGGCGTCTCTCTCGGCCTTTTCTTTTTTTCCTTTTTTTCCTTTTTTTCTTTTTTTTCTTCTTGTGTCTTTTTTTGGTCCATGTCGTCTCGGAGAGCACGAGCCTCGGGATGCAATCGAGATGAGGTGAGCTTATGTTTAGACACGGTGAATACGGAGACTGGAGCCTTCCAGGTCATGTGCCTTTGTGTGGGAGACTCCGTTTACAGAGGAATACGGAGGACTCCGTACGGGGAGGCGAATTTTTCTTCTTTTTCTCTTTTTGCAAGAGGCAAAGGACATCAAAGAGGACGGCGGTCGACGTCCGGGGTGGACTGGGCGTGAAAAACGTTTGGCGCTAGCACGAGCGGCTCTTTGCGGAGCTAAAAGAGACTGGCCTGGATTGGGCGTAGAGCAGGCCAAAAGGCCGAATTTAGCAGCCAGAAGCGAGAGCGGACGACAGCGGGCCTACTCTGAATTACAGGGTCTCTTAGTGGACGGCCGCCACCTTACTCAGCTAAGACGAAATGGGGCACGAGGACAAGCAATTGACACTGAGACAAGGAAGAGTGCAGGTACAGGATAAAAGGAAAGCAACAAAAAAGCAGGCCAGAAAGAGTCAGCCACCTACGAAACGACCAGGACCAGAACAGGCGAATGGCCCGTAGGAAAGCGAGGGACGAGGATGAGGAAGAGAAAAAGAAAACACAGACAAAAACAGGCCACATGAAGACCCGGCCAGGCATGCACCGTCGAACGGACCTGTCTCCGCAATATGTCGTCTGTCTCTAACATCGCCCGCCGCTTGTTTGCCTTGCCCAGCGCTCCTAGAAAACGACCGAGAACCAAGATAGCAAAGATCCAACAGTTTGACGCCGGTCCAAGGCCTGTCAAGAGTAGCAGTGGACGGTCTGGCCGCTGCATCCTGACGTTCTTTTTCGTTCCGTCCTTTGGTGTCCCATTTGGGTCGTGCTGACCATCGCTCGCTACGGAGTACTGCCGGGTCTATGTTCGTACTCCGTATGTTTAATGCAGTCTGGCAGCGCTGTGGTTCGACAGATTCCAAAAGACAAAAGATTCTAAAAGTTGGAGATGCACTACTGTGTACGTTGTAGGGCTAGCAAGAAGGGGGACTGAAAGGTCAGGCCATGCAGTGGCTGCAGTGCGGAACATACGCATACGTCGTAGATGAAGAGACATTGCAAGGATGTTGAACAAGCTTAAACGCTATTCAAAGGAGACTTTTTTGGTAGTACGAGTATTTGGAGAAGAGTCTCGACAGCCCTCCGCACTCCGTACACAGTATGATGCAACGGACGACGCAGGGCAACACGCAAGACATTATGTTGTCGAATACGTGAAAAGGGAAAAGAATGTCACGATATTTTTGGACAGACGAGGCACTGATCGCAAAGCGCAGACAAGGCGCCGCCAGTTTGATTTGTGCACGTTCACCTGTCAAAAATATACCACTGCCAAGAGAACACAGACTGGGCAAAAGGGCAAAACACAATCGCGGGCAAACAACAGACCGCATGGCGCTCGACGTTGGAAGTGTGCAACCCTCACCGTTGAAGTGATTGACGCCCGATCCTAGAAGGACCATTCAATACTTTGTAATCGCTCCCAAGAAAACAAAAAGACCACAATACCCCTCTCCCCAACTTGCGGGAGGTCCCACGGGGTTTGTAGCGTGGCCTGCACGCAGTCAAGGGATGGAGAGAATGGAGAGAGTGGAGAGAGATGCAGCAAAGGCCCGAACAAGATACACGTATGGAGACATCCACATCAAAGTCAGGGCGTGTAACATATGTAATGTAAGAGCTCCACACTTTTGCCCTTTACGAGGTACTTCACACCCACCCACCCTAGTAAGATACAAGTGGCCGGTCCCCGTGCGGCATTCGACCATCAAGAGACCTTGTTTGCCAGCGAAGCCACTCTCAATCAAGGTCGAAAACCCCTGTCGTTATGCCGTCCTCCTCCTGGCTGACGCCGGTGGCGTTCCGCACGGTGGTATCGCGTGTCTGCTTGTGACGAGAAGACTCCCTAAAAAGAGGAAAGAAACCGTTGCGGGCGGGTGCGTGAGGTTGCAACTCATCGGAGGAGGATTTAAAGATAATCAATAGAGGACAGCGGAAGGCAGCGGGCGACGGGCCAGTCACATCTCTTAAGAGGTCGTCTTGGCTGGCAGGTTCGCACGCCCCTTTTCTTCCAAGACGCCTTGCCCGAAAACCAGGAGACAACCAAAAGGAAAGAACGCCCAAGAAAAAGAAGCACCGGTGTATGGACGCCTCTGTGGACGCAAGCCGCCAAGTCACGCGCCTTCTGACGCTCCTGCCTCCGTGCTGGCTGACTGGTCTGTGGGCAGGTGGCCTCGGGGATACACCCAAATGGGCCAACGCTCGGCGGTATTCCTGGACGCTAGCGGACGGCGACGATGTTTTTCTTTCATTCTTTTCTGCCGCCTTTTGAGGTGCTCCTATTCTCCGTTTCAACGTGAGTTAATCCGTTTGGAGAGGACTGTGCAAAAAAAACTGTAAGCCTCCGACGTCACCACAGTCAAAAGTGAAGCTCAGAAGCTCAAACGTGTCACGTAACACGGCATGGCGAGCATGGCCTTTTCTTCTCTCATCTTTTTCCTCATTTGCTCTACGTCTATGCCGAGGCTTGGTAGAAGCATTGGCCGTTCTTGTTGCAAACAAAAGTGAAAGCAAAAGCAGTTGACGCTCAAACCGTTTTGGCTTTCAAGCCTCTGTCCGGCCCTACTGTCCTTTTTCACCACCCATCTCACCTCTCCATTTTGGCCGCTTTTTCTTTCTCTTCTTCTTCTTCTCTTTTTCTTCTCTGTTTCGGTCCTTTTCTGGGGTTCTTCCTGGCTCCTGTAGGCATCCCTGGATCTTTGCTGCGTTTACTCCAATTCCGCTCCCTCTCTCCAAAAAAGGTCCAGGCCTTCAAAAAGGCCCCCCTTTTGAGTCTTTACCTCCGGGCCTCTTTTCTTACCAAATTTTTAGTGTACGATACGATTCCATCGTACAGACACCAGGTGGGTCTCCGGCAGTTCAGGTGCTAGACCTCCCCTGTAAACCCCTGTAAATAACCGTAAAACCATGATTTCAGTGCATTTTGGTGCGCTTCGCTTCCGTTTGGCTCGCTTTGGTGCGTTTTGGAGCACTGTCGATCACTGAATGTTCCGCTGCACCCGTCCATTACGGCACTTTTACGGCGCATCTAGACCGCTGGGGAGTCCAGGCCTTGGGCCCCAAATCCCGGCGACACAGTTATGCTTCTTTACTAGTGCACCTGCGGCCGCGTCGCGTATTATTTTTATGTTTTTCTCCTTCACTACCACAGTCCGTACCGAATGGGACCAATCCAGCCAATCATAATCCTCGACGACCGGCGAAGCAACCTGCCTGGGATTGCTACCACTCACAGCGCGTTCTAGACTTTTTTTGTTGACCAACTGTATTACTCCGTAAATTTAACCGTGCGACGCTGTAAACACAGCCCACGATACTCATAAAGCAGAGGCCTCTGACCCTCCCTGTGGTCGTTTGTTTCCTCTCTCCGCCTCTTCCAGACCTGCATCTACTCATTACCTTGGTTCAAAGATGGGCATGAGCAAAGTAAAACACTCAAAGGGTGCAATTGATGGCTGTATCTTGTATTTTGTAGCGTGGCCTTGTTTTCTTTTTTTTTTTTCTCGCAAAAGGCTGCGACTGGAACTGATCGCCTGTCTTCACCGTCTTTTCCTTCTTTCCTTCTTTCCTTCTTTCCTTCTTTCCTTCTTTCCTTCTTTCCATCTTTCCTTCTTTCCTTCTTTCCTTCTTTCCTTCTTTCCTCTTTTTCGTCTTCTTTCATATCTTCATTTATCGAAAGCAAGACGCCACGAGGGACCAAGCCTCAGCTGTCGTGCCCTGGCATGTCTTGCATACGAGTAGCTCGTGGCTCGTGGCTCTCTATCAAAAGAAGCGTTGATCAATGGAGACCCTCGACAAGACCAGGCAACCTAAAACCCGGGTCGTGTACAAGTACGGAGTACGAACGTATGTTGTGCTCGACAGGCGACAAGACCCTTTAATTTTAGAGAGGGAACCACTGATCAGCTCCATCAACATTAACGGGACAAAGAAATGCCACTGAAGAAAACGGTGAAGCTTGGAGGACTGCCACGCGGACAGTGCGACAGAGAGCTCCTCGCGATGATACACAGAACAACGACCTCGAGGACGGCCTGCGGGCAGCCGCACGCGCATGCAAAGTGCAAAGTGCAAAGTGCAAAGTGCAGTTGCATGCAGACTGCAGAACGGAAAGGGAAAGGGAAAGCTCCATGGTCACTCTGGTCTGGGCCTGTCCATTGGCATTGCTTGGCTTGCAGCCGACATTCGGTGCGTGTGTCACAAAAGAAGAGTATCAAGTACGTCGTACGTCGTACGTCGTACACAGTATCGGTAGATTGTGCTGCCCGTGTACGAACGTGGTGACCGCTGAAATCCATGCAAGAGCAAAATGCAAAACTGCGGATTTGCTTCAACGCCAACGCCAGACAATGTCCAACAGACAACCGTACTTCAGTAAGCTTCGTGGTCTGCCGTCGTTGGAAGTGGGCTTCGACAATCGGCCCGGAAAGGAGGAACCACACAACCCCCTTCCCCTGCAGAGTGTGGGTGCAGGTGTTGGCAAAAGACAACCACTTGCAACTTGCAGGTGTCCTTCCCCCGGAGATGAGTACTTTGGGTGCAATTGGCACGCGCTCAGAGGTCACTCAATGCAGGTCACTGACGACGCGTTGACGAGTCAATGACATGCCTGTGACAGCCTTTTTTTTCTTTTTGACTGCTGACGCCGTCTATCTGACCCGTGATGCATCTGACCGCCTTTTTTTGTCGTGTCGCTGTTCTTATTGACCCGTCCTGCGACCGCCATGTTTGTCTGATTTTTTTATCGACTTGTCCAGTTGGGCAGCTTCAAGTCACTGTGTCCTGTTTTTCTTTTAGGATCTTGTCACGGTTCTTTTGTTCAGCTTGTTCAGCTTTCCATCTCATGTGATGTCTTTCTTCCTGTCAGTTAGAGAAGCTTCCCCTCTTTTGCTTTTTGTTTTCGCATATGTTGGTTTACTTGGCTCTTTCCTTCGGCGTCACCCATTCGCTCCTTCCCTGGTTCCTGCCTCCCTTCCATCCCTCCTCGTCTAATCGCATGACTCTCTCTTTCCTCTGATGTTCCTTTGCCCTTTCCTTTTCATTCTCTTGCCTGCCTTCGTTCCTTGACTACGAAGTACGTCGTAGAGAGACTGTTTTCCCCATGTCTCGCTTCCCAGTCTGGGCTAGACCAGATCGAGCTCCTCGTACGATTGCCTGTTGGTGCCTTTGTTCTTTACTTGTGCAGTGGGGAAAGAATGGAGAACGAAGACGGGAGGAATTTTGTGTTGGTCGAAATAGGAAAGGAAAATAGCCCAGCCGCTAGAACGGCCCCGCCGAGAGTTTCATTCTTCTTTCCCAGAAGACGGCAGCCGGTGGCTTAAGCGTCTTCAGCGCCTTCAGCACCCACTGTCTGGTCCTACCCGGAGGCATGGACAGTCTTGGCCACCAGACCATGAGAGTCCACTTACCCCATTAAAAGGGCCGTCTTCTTGTTTTCATACGGAGACTTTGTAGAACGCCACCAAAAGACTTTCCAGAAGGTATTAGTCCATAGTGTTCACGTGGGAGTAAACCACTTTTCTTCACCAAAAGTGCCACCAAAGTGCCACCAAAAGGCTCGTATCGTAAACAGCTCGGGTGTAAGCTCGTGAGCTTGTGAGATCGTGAGACGGATGGTCCACCTCGCAAAAAGTCCTCGCAAAAAGTCCTCACAAAAAGTCCACACAGTAAAATCGGAGCATAATCGCCAGCGGCTGTCGGCGGCGTGGCAAGCTTGATAAAGAATTGGCATCAAATAATTTTGTGCTCCATTAAAAGAAGCCCGAGTACGACGTACCTGTTTTACTCTCCCTTCCTGTCAGGGTCTTCATGTGACAAACATAGGACTGATTTGCAATCCATTTTTGCGTATTCCAGAGTCTAGACCAAGTCTGACCAACACATGAACGATCCCGACGCCGTGGTACACCATCGTGAGATTTGCTCCGGGCACAGTAAGTAGTTGCACATTCCGCCTTGTCCATATTGATATCATAAGACACAAAATTCTTATTTGATACCATGTTGGCGGGCGGCTGCAGTCACAATACCAATACCACCACCTCTCCGTCTTTGCTGCGGACCGACTCGTCTGCATCAATATCAGAATAGTAGAAGCAACCCAACTGGTCCAAAACGGCTACAGCACACACTGACAGAAAATCAAAACACGACCCGGCACGGCGTCTCTGCGGGAGCACTAACAACAAGTCAAAAAAAAAATTGAGACTCGAGAAGCGCCGGTTCTTTTTCCGCCCGGATCTGCTCCGTAGCTTCTTGGAAACAGCAACAAAAAGCCAGTAGCACGGCTAGGAAAAAAAGGGGGGGTGGACAGAAAACGCTCGCCAAGACAGTCCACCGTTCCCTGCTTGGCATGGGTTGTGTACGGAGTACAATACGCAATATGCGTCACGTCTTACATTCACAGAACTTGAGATGATCACCACGTAACGGAGGTGTCGTGTGTTTATGTGTGTGTGTGTCCTTGACGCCCTCGCTTGGCTCTCCGTGTAAGAGGTGCTTCCCTAAAATACCACCCCACATGCTTATAGTGGCTTTCTTTTCTCTTCCTATGCTTTGAATCTTTTTACATTGGCCACCAGGACCCCCGCCCACACAAAAGAGCTTGCCACCGAGAAACCGCCGTGGTGCCAATGCTCTAAATTTCAAACAGGAAAAGAAAAACCATAAACAAACGAAGGTGAAAAAAAAATAAGGAAACGGGTATAGCTTTTTCAGAGTGGTCAGGACCATTACCAGACTTTATGAGAGCTAGACCCCAACACAGAAACACCCCGCAAGGGACACTCGCCTCGTATGGTCTTTTGCCCCCAAAAGAAGTCAAAGAGTGTGCCATATGTTTGATCCCCTTTTGCGGAGAGTGAGCGGCAAGACCTTTTCATGTAGAGAAACTATGACGACCCCGCGGAGGTAAGACCTTGGGGTACGGCAACCACGAGGAGGCAAAAGTGTATGAATCAAGAGAAGTGAGGATTGTCCGAACAGTCAGCTGGTCTGGGGTGCGTCCGCGGTGGTCGAGGCTATCAATAACTGCACTTCCGTGTGTGTCTGGTATGGCGCGTATGAAATGAGACTGCCCGAATAGTAAAACAGCTATAGTGGACAGATCCAGATTGTAGATCACAACGGCCACCAAGCAGGCACCCCAAGTATGGAGGACTGCTCCTTACGCAGCACGATCTATGGCTACCTCCCGTGCTGCAAGCCGTAAGCTGTAAATCAGGCTCGTTGTAGTGCTGTAGGTGTCAATGTTGCATGCTATTGGCGTGCTGTCATTAACGATATGCCGTCTATGACCCAGCCTGTTATTTCGCGACGTCAGTACCAATATAGCCAGTATCTGCGTCGACGAACATCATATAAAATGAAGGTCTTCACCTTTTTTCAAAGAACAAAAACGGCACGGTCATACAGCGTACGTCTTTGGGTATTTTTCTCACGATGAGGCGCCTGTGGTGCTCCATGCCGTCCGTTGTTGCATGGCAGCCGCACCCCATGATGGAATATAGTGACCATCTCCAGACGCCACAAATCTTGCTCAACGGTTCCAAGACGGTTACCATGTCGCTTAGCAAGAAGGGAGAGAAAACGGACCACCGACATAACGGTGGGTGGGTTCTTTTTCTTCTTTTCTGTTTTTCTTTTTCTGTTCCCATTCGTTATGCTCTCCTTTCGGCCCTTTGTTAGCACGTATGGGCCCTTCTGGCTTCTGGGCCGTCTACTATTATTGCCTCCTCCAGCTCCATCCTTGGTACCGTACTCACGCAGCCGCAGCACCCCACCAGCACCGTCCCAAGAGAAGCACGCGTGGGTGTGCTAATGTCCCGTCGAGATGGAGAAATAGCGGAAATGAAATACGGGGACTGATGAAGGGGGCGTCTATGTAGCCAAGCCGCCGAAGAGGGCCAGCATTCGGCCAGAAAGTCTAGATGTAGTCAGGGCGGAAGGGGCGTGTGTATCAACAGGCCAAGGCCTGACAACAAGGAGGACGGCTGTGAGGGGATGCAGCATGGAGTTGGGGAAATGGGGGAGAAATGAAAATGGTGAGGAGAAGCGTGGAGTTGGAGTTGGAACGGTCTGTTCTTGGTCCTGGGGGTAAGCTATTCTCGCGGGGCCGCGATGTTTACCTCTTAAGATGCGCCTTTTTTTATACTTGAAAATTTATGTGCTTCACAACCACCCATCTTAGTAAACGCGCATTCTATGCTGTGCTGTATATCGATGAAATACGATACTGCTGATAGTATATGAGGCTTTTGATTTTTTTGTCGCCGACTGGACGCCGGACTTCCAAACATGGCGATAATCAGCGATCCCAACTCAATGTGGTACTCTCCGTTTCTTTCAACAATCCCGGCCAAATATACGTCACAATATACCCATCATCACGAAGGCTGAGCCGTGGAAACATTCAGCCTCATGTGCTGCAACTCTCCTCTCGCTGTCGACCTGTCTCTACTGCAGAGGCCACCGTATGAACGCAACCGGAGCTCGATGTCGTATATGTAACGTACAACTGGGCGGCCATGATCCAAAAAAGCATAAATGTGGAATCTGGGCAGGGAGTGCCGCCGAAAGCAAGGCCTGGACTGCAGAGACGGAATGGAATCATACAGGGCCGAATTGGAGGAAAGTAAGTCCGTGTCGATCTTCTCCAACAGTCTAGATATAGCCATATTCAGGCCAACAGGACGTCCATTGATGTTGACTCCAACAGTCGGTCAAAGCAAATATTACAATCTCTACATGTTGACTCGTAACTCAAGTCGTACTTAATAATCTAAATACAGAGACTGCAGGGCTCCCTTCCTTCTTTCTCAGCTTTTAGGGCCCTCGGGTCACACAGGACAACGTGTCGTAGACAGGTTATACAATGTTTCGACCATTGCTGGTTGAAAAGCATGTAGGGCGCATGTCTAAAACATGAGTATGAAACGAGACAATAAACAGTCGGCGTTGCACACCCAAGACAAGCTTTGCTTCGTCTAACAAAGTCATGAACATGCAGATGTGGTGCATCCCTTTGACATGAGACAAACAGTTTCTGCGACGACAGCGTATCACAAGATTTTTGCAATGATTTTTCGAGTTCACAAAGTTGATTGTGATGGAAAAGAAACACACCACAACAATACGCAACTGTTCGTGACACCCAGTGCTTTTCCTGTTGCCTTCTTGGCAGAGGGCCTGTTCACTGTTGATGAAGACATAAAAATGGGAAAAGAAATAGCAACCATTCAGTAAGATCCGTAAACGGTGTAAAGGTACGAAGTGCACATTTTAGCTGTTCTTTTTCTGAACGCTAATGAAGGTGACAAGATTGATGAAAACATGTTTCGTAATTGGTATATACTTCTTTTCATTTCACAGAATATTTTCGAATTGTCAGCTTTATTTCGAATAAACAAAAAGTTTAAAAATTATACAATTTATTTTCTCTTCAGAAAGTATAAAGTATACAAGAATAAACTATACATACCTATTCAAGGAGGAAAGCAATCGGTTAAGATGATATGAAAGTATCTGAAAATTATTTGCCTCGTTTTCATAAATCGACAATGAATCTTCAAAGCACTGCTCTCTTTTCTCATGTTGATGTTGAGCAAGCACGTGACACAGATGCCAGCCACTGTTGAAGCACAGCCTCGCAGGCGCCAAATGAAACGAGTGGCTGTTAAAAGGAGCTGCCCGCAAGATTGACCCACTAATATTATCAAATCATGTGCCAGGATCGATGATCGGTCGCAGCTGCCGCTTGCAGGCGATTCTGTTCCCTGCAGCAGGCAGGAGCAGCCGCAGCCGCAGTCTCTCACCTCGCCACACGAAACACCAACCACATCAAACACAGCAACAAACAAAGCAGAGCTGTCCGCCGTTGTCCCATGCACCGCCTTTGCCACCCGACTGTCCACTGCTGTGTTCCACACTGCCCGCCGATGCCGTGACGGCCGACGGAATAGTCGCAGAGCATCCGGCGTGTTTTTCCACCCCCGCCTTTCGCTTCGGACATCGGCATTGATCGATTGAATCCGACGCTTCTCCATCTCGAACTTCTTCCTCCTTGCGCGACCCCCGGCCGGTTATCAGCAATCACATTCTTTACTCCGTCTACCCTAGCCGTTTGGTGCTCTCTTCGCAGCTGCCAACGGCCAGCGGCCAAACGGAACCCCGTTGACATTTCTCTCGCCAACATTCCGTTTCCTCCTCAACCTTTCCTCAACAACCCCATGTCGATATGCTCATGACGACCGCAACCTCGCCCTTGTTATAGCACCCCCCTAGCTTCTTGTAGCTTCGATAGCTGCTAGCAGCTACCCTTGCTCGACATCAGTCTTTATCCCCGCACGACAGCATCCGACCTCGGCCGGAAGCCGACACTGCCCTGCATTTTGTCCCACAACACGACCGGCTTGGATAGACCGAGGCTGAGGGCCAGCCTTGTTTGCAATGGCGGCGACAACCACCACTCGGCGCCACCAGCCGTGGCATAACGGGCCCACCGGCAAGGCTTCATCCATGATGGCATCCTCGGCCGTGACCACGACTACAGCTGCCTCTCCTTCCTCGTCCAAGACTTTCTCTTCCAAAGCCTCGACCACAACAACGGCCAATGGTGTCCGGCCACCAGACCCACGGCTCTCTGTGTCGCTTCGCGCATTCCACCAGATTGCACCCAGAAAGCGTCCACGGAAAGAGGCTCCCTCCCTGCATGGCGATATCTTCTCCTTGCTGGCAGCAGCTGCTGCAACTGCTCAGCCGCTACCGGTACCAGCACAAGTTGCCGACTCATTCTTGCCTTCACCACCACAAGAGAAGTTGGAGCCTTCCATATTTCCAGCATCATGTCTCTACGACCCTGTCTCGCCATGGGGTGTCCGCGGTATTGCCTACGACCCCGCTCTGCCACAATGGTCGCTTCCGGACGGCATGGCATCGCCGCCCTGCCCGTCCTATGTCTATGAGTTTGTGGCCGGCCAGTCGGTGGCTGCCAGCGCACCGCCACCATGGACACAACGTGACCAACCCCGGAGAAAGTCAGAGCAGGCCAAGCAGGAGCGATTCTTTGGTCCTGGACTGCGGGAGATTATGAATATGATACCGTCTACGCCGTCCCTGCCAATCCTGCCCCCATCAAGGCCGACTGCCACTGACAGCAATGGCTATCTGACGGATAAGAGATTTGTCTTGGCCGAAGCTGTTCACGGGCCAGGCCAGCATACACCGCAGCAGACGCCAGCAACTCTGGCGACGCCCATCACACCTGTCACACCAATCCCTGCCCCAGCTTTGACCGCGACGACAGCAAATGGAAAGCGGCGTAGGAAGCCGTCAATGAAGGCCCAGCTGTTGTCGGAGAACGGCTTTGGCAATGGACGACCAGTCATTTCCACGCCACCTTCTGCGGCTGCGCCAATTACACCGTATGCCACGCCGATCCCGCCGCCGGTCACGCCCATCACGCCTCCTGTTAACGGCAGAACGGCATCCACCGCCGCCACGACTAACGGACACGGGTCACGGTGCTGCCCTATGGAGGTGCCGACCATCCTCCACATGATTCTCGACCAGACAACCGACAACCTCAAGCCGCAGATGATAGATTCGTATGCCAGCTATGTTCCGCGTCTGTGCCATGACCACAGAAACAAGTACGAGCACTTCAAGGCGTTGATGCAGAGTGGGCGCAGCAGCACAGGCACAACCACGACGAGCCATACCAGCCATACCAGCCACTCCTGCAACACGTCGGCGTCGTCAGTGCTGCCGCCGTCAGCGCCTCCTAAGAAGAAGCGCAAGTCGTCGACCAATACTGTGCCATCAGCGCCGTCACAACAGCCAGCCCAGCCACCTCCGCCGACTCGCCCGCCGTACACAGCCGATCCCCGTGGCATCCGCCCTGCCATCAAGGCTGCCCGCGACGACCAGTACCGCCGTCGCATGCTTGCCGAGATCCAGCAGCGGCTCACGACGAAACACGGCTCCGACACCACCCACGGCGGCGTCACCAACCGTGTTATCCAGAGTTTGCTTAACACTGCGCGGAGCCCCAATGCGGACCCTTCCAAAGGGCCTCTGGACGTACATACCCTGACGGGTGACGAGGCCCGTGCGATGCTCGACGCTGGCTCGCCGCACGAGCCTGTCATCACCGAGAAGGAGCAGATGTTCAGGTGGCGGCCACAGATGCGGCCGATTGCCGAGCTGTTCCGACGGATGGAGAATCTGGATCGACGGGTATCGGTGCAGGTGCCCTCGCGGCACTGCATGGACGACTCCTTTGAATCGAGAGATCTAATCCAGGTTCGGGACCGTTTTCTTGGCCCGAGCGGTTGCGAGGACAAGAAAGTCCCCGCTGACGACGACCCGTGGAACATTCTGGACCTGCGCAGCCCGCTGCCGGCGGCGGTGCTACCGCAGTTTTTGACCAACGAAAACTGCCAACTGCTTCCCCGACTCCGCGACGAAGTGCTTAACCCCAGCCGCGCCGAACGCGATACAGCTGCCCGCGAGCAGTGGAACGAGTGGCGCGATGTCCTTGAGTGGGTTCTGCTGAGCCAGGGCGGACACAATACCTCGCCGCATACCGACTCTCACGGCCTGGGCACCTGGATCACCGTCCAAGAGGGACTTTTCGGCTTCGGCTGGCTGTCCCATCCCACCCCGGAAGAACGTGCCGCGTGGATGGCTAATCCCCATGGGTTCTGCGGCGGCAACTGGTGCTACATGGTTTTGGAGCCAGGCCAGACTGTCTTCTTCAACTCGGGCACTGTCCATTTCGTCTTCCGTCTGCGCAACGAGCCCACTCTGGCACTGGGTGGCCATGTCTTGCAGTGGTCTGGCATCGAGCGCTGGCTGCAGGTTGTCGCTGCCCAGATGCAGAACCCGCACATCACCAACGAGGATATGGAGTGGAGCGCACCCAAGTATGTGCGTGTCGTGGCACGCCTGGTGGAAGCCCGCAAACAGAGCGGGCGTGTCGAGGAGATGGGCGGTGCCTCGTCTGTGGACCGACTGCTGGGCCTGCTCAAGGACTTTGACGACATGTACATCAAGGAACGACCCAAGCCGAAGGGAAGGCCAGCAAAGGCAACCAAGACCAAGGGGAAGAAGAAAAATGTGGCACAGAAGTAATGGCGGCAAAGGACTCTCGACACAGTAATAGGTGGGTTTCGACCAACACCAATCCGACAGAATGTTATGGAAAACAGGGTGAAGGAGGCTGGAGGATTGGGAACGCGGATATGGGACTGCGGTCTCATCATGTATGATACACTGTAATATTACAAAGGAAACAAAGGGAAAGGGACAGGGAATGGATGGGGGGAGTAATGGTGAAGTGGCGTTTTTGACTTTCTGTCTATTCACTTGCCGTGCATTATTCTATGGGAGCACAGAGGAAGGGATGAGGCGTTTGCGGAGAGTTGACTGCTTTCGGTTTTTCTTTTTATCAGTTTAATCTGTACGATACAAGGCACGACGCAGAGTTTTAGCAATTGTATTTTAACAAAGGCGGCGGAGTACCATCACGAAGCATTATTTTAAAGGAGTTGTTTTGCAAAAGAGCGACCGACATGTTGACATGTTGAGGACGTTGGAAGGAGCTGCTCATGCGAGCTGTGCGTAAACAGAAGGAACTGATGGAAGCTGACTAAATCTACAGGGCAGGATGAGAATGCTGTGGCTCTTGTAGTAGGCCGCTGTAATACGCTATTGTTAGCACTGTGAGTAGCCTCCCAAACTACTTAACACAACTGCCATTACAGTGCTCATGTAAGCCAATGGCCATAATCGAGCACAGTCATTTTCAATTTTCGAAGGACGAAGGAAAGATCAAAGAGTTTTGGCTATACGTGCGGTCTTCAATTAAAATGTGCAGTGATAGCTGTTTAATTTGCTATTGTTGCTATCAAGAGTAGTAATCAACAAGACAACTGGTTCGGTCTTTGTGTGCAACAAGGGCGACACTGTGAGGTAAACCAACCGCATATGCTGCCTTAGAGTAGGTAGTCTCATAGAAGAACCCTCACCCCCCATTTTCATGTAAACAGGAACGAAAACATACCAACATACATGGCACTCATCCTGGCAACCAAAGAATATCATAAGTGAACAACCAATGTTCACCAAGCTGAAAATTTTGCTCTCCAAGTACATGATTCGTACCCGAGGCACACTGGCCTCACGAGGATGCCATCGGCATATTCTAAATGACAGTCATACAAAGAGTTCAGTTAAGCTTGGCCATCATCAGTTGAATTTGAGCTGTTCGGTATTCAGTTTCTTCGTCCTTAGCTCGTATGTAGACCCCGCAAATGTGACTGACTTGGGCATGTCCTGCGCTTGCATCTATATCGAGTCAGATGTTACATACTTTGTCCGGCCTTGTTGACTATGAATGATAAGAGTCAGTGCTTGAAGGTTGTGGAATGGTGCGGAAGCTAAGAGCATTGCGGGTGCAATTATTCTCCCCCTTTGTGATGTACTGAGTAGCCAAGCACTGATAAAGATGCACACAACGACGGATCGGCGAAAAATTATCAGTCAAGACGACCGTGTTTTGCGGCCGCAATCAAGCAGCGACGTCTCGTCGCAAGGGATCGAATGAAGAGAAGGAGTAAAAGTGCAATCCAAACTGTCTTCCAATGCAGTCTTACAGATATTGCAATCCTGACGTCAGTACATTTAAACGTCGATATCAATGATCCATAAGACTTCCACTGCCAGAGACCAGAGAACCTCTCTCGCCTCTATGGAATGTCTTCGATGCCGGATATGGAGCTCTGTCCTTTGTTTCCCCAAGGGGGCGAATGCTGGTGTATTACGTTCGTACACGTCGTGGAGAAACGGTTTTTTGGAACGGCGGCCAATAACATCGGCCGGCCTTTGGTATAAGTTGCACTGCCGGCGATCGTAAAACGTCATCGAATGCAAACTCCGACAACGCGCCCCTGGATCTCGCCAAATGCACCAGACAGAGCTCGAGCGTGTATTTAAAGAACATTTGCAATGAAAGTTGTGAGCAAAAAAGTGTAAACTATAATTTTTTCCATCACTCTTATAAGTTTTGGGCATCAATAAAATATAATCAGACCACAAGGATACGACAAACATCGCCGCACAACTTGCAACACACATCACACACAGCACAATGTCTTCTGCTATCGACAAGGCCAAGGAGATGGCCCAGAAGCTCACGGGCAATATTGATTCTGACGGCAACCCGTCTAGCGACTCGGCCAACGCCAACAAGACAAAATATTCGTCAGACTACAACATCAAGCAGCAGACACAGCCCGCACCCGGTCTTGAGCGCGACCTCGATCCGCAGCCCGTCAAGACCCATCTTCCCTCTGAGGATGAGGGCTACCAGCTGTACCGCCCGGCCGGCAAGCTGCTTGGCAAGCGTGCACTGATCACGGGCGGCGACTCGGGCATTGGCCGTGCAGTGGCCATCCTGTACGCCATGGAAGGCGCCAACGTGGCCATTGCGCACCTGCCGTCTGAGCTGGAGGATGCTGTGCACACAAAGGAGCAAGTCGAAAAGAACGGCGGCAAGGTCTTTTTGATCTCCCGAGACCTGACGACAGAGGGTGCCCCCAAAGCAGTCGTCGACCAAGCCGTCAGCGCCCTCGGTGGCCTCGACATTCTCGTCAACAACGCCGCCTACCAGCTTGAGCAGTCGGACATTGCCGACATTACCGAGGAGCAGTACAACTACACCATGGCCATCAACCTGACGGCGCCCTTTTTCGTGACCAAGTACGCATTGCCGCACATCCAAAAGGCCAAGGGCAGTATCATCAACACGGTCTCGGTGGACGCCTACATCGGACCTGCCACGCATCTGGACTACTCCGTCACTAAGGGCGGCCTTGTCACATTTACGCGCACACTGGCCAACCAGCAGGCCAAGAACGGCGTACGGGTCAATGGTGTGGCGCCCGGCCCCATCTGGACACCTTTGATCGTGTCGGCGCTCAGCAAGGAGTCCCAGAAGTCGATGCCAGAGAACACAGCCTTTAAGCGCTGGGGACAGCCGGTCGAGGTGGCTACAAGCTACGTCTTCTTGGCTTCGCAGGATAGCAGCTACATGACAGGACAGGTCATGCACCCCAATGGCGGCATGGCTCCTATTTCATAGGGTGCTCGGCAATTAAGGAAAAGATAGTTATGGACACCCGTATAGTCTCACAATGTATCCCAGTCACTTGAACTTTTGATTCATAAAATGTTCATAGACTGATTGCGGTAACCGTTTGGACACTTGAATGTATTGCTGATTGAGCGTTCTTGGTCTTTGATAAGTAGACTACAAACTACAATGGCATCGATAAGCCATTTTCAATTTTAAAGGTCCAATGGTCTTCATGATGCCTCTCCGACTCTCATAACCTCGTCTTGTCTCACTCTTCTGTTTTTCCAACACCATCATCTCTTGCCGCCCTGTAGCCGCCCTAGTAGACATAGCGGAACTCGAGGTTGTTCTCGCCCTCCAGCGCAGTGCGGTCATCGGGAATGGTGCCGTTGGCAATCAGATCCTTCTTGCGGTTGAGCGCGCGGAAGTACGCCAGCTGGATGGCAATGCAGAGCATGGCCAGCAAAACACAGCCAAACGAGAACCAGTGGCCAAGTTTGTAGGGTGCTGAGCGGTAGACTTGGCCGGACACCACACCAGCGAGGTTGCCAATGGCCTGCGAGATACCGAGCGCCGTGGCACGGCGGTAGTGGGGCGCCGAGTTGTTGACGATCCAGGTCTCGTTGATGCCGGCGCCGCAGTAGAGGGGGATGGCGATAAGGTAGCAGGCAAAGTACTTGACACCGTTGGCCGGCACGAAGAGAATAATGAGGTAGCCGATGAGGGCAAAGATGTCGAGGAAGAAGAGGAGGGAGCCACGCAGGCCGTAGCGGTCACCGACGAGGGAGGCCGTGAAAAACGAAATACCGCCGAGGGCGTAGACGGGGACGGAGAGGTACTGGGCTTGCAGGCTGGTGTAGCCCAGGCCGCTCTTGAGGATGGAGGGCAAAAAGGTACTGAAGCCGTACAGGACAACATCCTGGAAGAACTGCACGGCGGCCGCGACGTAGGTGCGCCAGTGGGCCAGGGCCGAGCGGACCTGCGCCCAGTCGAAGCGCGCGTCGCCCATGTACTCACGGCGCTGCATCTCGCGACGGCGCACGAGGTCGAGCTCGTGGTCGGTCCAGAAGCGGGCCATGGCGGGCTGCGAGGGCAGGCCGAACCAGACCCAGGGGACGACCAGCACGGAAATCAGGCCCTCAATAATGAACAGCCACGACCAGGACTTGAGACCGCCCACCTCGTGAATATAAGTAATGCCCGTGGCAATCAGACCGCCAAACATGCCGCTGAAGGCCATGGCCGAGAACAGGTAGGCGAAGCGGCGGCCCTGCTCCTCGCGGTTGTACACCATGGTCATGTAGAGCGAGATGCACGGAAAGAAACCGGCCTCGCAGGCGCCCAACAGCAAGCGGCACGCCAGGAGCTGGCGGTACGTCTTGACAAAGGCAGTGCCAATGGTCACAACCGACCATGCAAACGACATGACCGTCATGGCGCGGTGGGGCTGCATCTTGCGGAGGGCCAGGACCAGCGGGAAAATGAGACCCACGTAGGTGGCATAAAACACGCTGACGGACGTGCTGTACTGGCTGCTGGTCATGCGCAGCTGCACCGTCATACCGGCGACCTGGGCGTTGCCAATGTTGCTGCGGTTGAGGTACGACAGGAAATACAGCATGGCAAAAATGGGCGCGAGGTGGATGTCGAGCTTGCGCAGCAGCTTCTTGTTGTCCTCGGGCGAGATGTAGTTGTCGTCGATCTCGCCGGGGCTCTCGGAAACGGTCTTTTGCATGGCGGGAGCCTTTTCCAGGTTGACGCTGGGGCTGGGTGAGGCGGACATTGTGGGAGATTCAACAAGAAAAGATGAAGTGTAAATATAGTACCCCGTAAACAAAAGACAAAAAACAAAAAGACAAACCTCGACAAAGCTATCGCCAAGAAATGCCAGGAGGGTGAAAATCAAAGGACGAAGAGTAAGATATAAGATCAGACAGGAAGGCCAAAGAGGAAAGATGACGGCCGATATAGAAGAGAAGCAGGCGGATGCAGAGTGGGATCCATTCTCAAACTTCTCCGCATGCTGATGTCGCGTGTGTCTTATAGACGAGGGTTGTGTTGTTGAAGAAGTGGAAGGAAAACCAGAGATCACCGTTAGAGTACGGCGTACAGGGTACTCACGACACGGAGACGAGATGGGGACGTTTTCCAATCACAGACGCTGCAAATGCACTGCAAAAACACTGCAAAAAGGGATGACACTCGGGCCAGCGTCAAAAAGGCTAGAGCCTGATCCTGCAGCTGCAACTGGCGTCACTATCGTCTCTTATCGTATAGGAGGGCTGACTAGACTGATTGAGAGCAGCGCTATAGATTGGGGAAAAGCGGTCGTCCGCCTCCGCAATCCTACCTCCCACGCGATTCTTTCACACAAAGAGGAGGCACTCCCTATCTGCACATATCTGCACTACTCCGTATGTAGGACGAGGCTGATACGGCGACACCACCAAAACAGGTCGAAACGACACATAGGATTGGCGCTAGAGACCGGTTCAGCCGTGCTGGCGTATGGTTAGGCGTGTTTCTAGCTGCTCAGGGGCGATAGCAAGTGGCAGGTGCGTTGACAAGGTATTTTGCGGACACGGAAGCCCGCTCTTTCCTCCACCTCGGCCGCATCCCTCAAAGAGCCAGCCGGCCTGCAAAGTCCGCGTACCTTCCCTCGCACTTGAACGCACCTGCCTCACACGTCACAACGCCACAACGTCCCACACCGGCCATTCTTCTGCCTTTTGACGTCGCTCTGTCCTTCTGTCACTCGCGTGCTTCTGTGCCCCTTTTTTTCTTGCCTTTATTCCCTTTATTCCCTTTATTCCCCATGTCCGTCTCCCGGGCTCCACCTCTTCGATTTCCTCTGTCGCCCTCGCATGTCCGTATCCGCGATGCCTCGCCCACGCACTTCGCCTGCACCGTCGGCGGGCGATGTCCCCAATGTCTCGTCAGTCCCAACATGTCCCAGCATATCCATAGCGGATCGGCCCCTTTACCCCAGATCCACTGCCCCGTGTTTCATGGCCCTACCCCATACTAACGGCCACCAGCTGCGGTCGATGCCGTCGACGCAAGATTCGGTGCAACCGCCAACGGCCGTGCTCACAGTGCACGCGCGCCGGCGAGGAATGCACTTTTCCGGGCGGCGGAGAGCGTCAGAAGCCGGCACCGCGGCGCTATGTCCAGGAATTAGAGAGCCGTGTGGCGTCCCTTGAAGCCCTCCTGCAGAAAGTGACCTCCGCTGGCGATGACGTCGGCAACGACGTGTCGACAACTCCGTCAGCGTCAGCGTCAGCGTCAGCGTCAGCGCCAGCTTCATCTTCAGCTTCCGCATCCACAGGCACAGGGCTTCCCATGCTGGCCGACGCGGCAGCCATGGCCGGAGCAGACGCAGCAGCCGACCAGCCTTCTGAAGCACGCGAGGTCCAGGTCGCAACTCCAACCGTCGCACCGGCCATCGCCCCAGTGCCAGCTGTTCACGAGATGCCTGACATCATGGCATCCGACGATATCAACGCCAGCATTGCAGAGCCAGATGACAACAATGGGGCCAACAACATCAATGCCAGCATCATCGATGAGGATACCGCCATGGTCGACACACCACAGTCGTCGTCGGCCTGCTCCGTCGGTGCATCGGGCAACACGGCAAAGGCAAACGGAGCAGCAGGTGATGCAGGTGTCGCTCGATCACGAGAAGGACGGCTGCGTAAACTCACAGGTCGTAAAGCCACGCAGTTTTATGGCGGAACCAGCCTGTTCCAGCTACAACTGTCCGAGTCCCGCGCCGGGCCCGTCTCACCATCGGCGACGGTCGTCACTACCGTTGGACCCGCGTCAGCTCCCACCTCCCCCGCCACACCACCACAACCCTCCCCACCGGTAGCAACAGCCACGACGGCAACGGCAACGGCACCAACACCGCCGTCCACATCCACCGGCACATCCACCGGCTTTCCCTATCCACCACGAGGCAACATGTGCCGGCAGCTGCTGGCATACTTTTTCCAAAACGTGTACCAGTATTACTTTTGTGTCTACCGCGAGTATTTCTTGCGGGACTATGCAGCCGGCAGCGGCCCCTACTATTCGGACATGCTGCTATTTTGTATTTGTGCAGTTGCAGCACGCATCTCACCGGAGCCCGAACGGCAGGCGCTTGCCCCCGTCTTTGTGGAACGGGCCGAGAGTATGTTGCTGGCATCGCTTCACCAGCCCGAGTTGACCACACTGCAGTCACTCTTGTTGCTCGCCCAAATCGAGATTGGCCAGGGCCGTGGGTCCAAGGGCTGGCTGTTTTGCGGCATGGCCTGTCGGCTGACCCACGAGATGGGCCTCCACTTGGATCCAACCAACTGGACGGGCGCTCAGCAGCAGTCACAGCAGTCGCAGCAGTCACAGCAGCAGCAGCAGCTCCAACAGCAGGCTGATAATCATGGACGCCCCACCGAGTCATCCGTTGACCGCGAAATTCTCCGACGCGTGTACTGGGCCGCGTTCACTGTCGATAAGCAGCTCAGCCTTTACTTTGGCCGGCCACCTGCGCTCTACCCCCACGAGGCCGACGTGCGCAACACCATCCGCATCCCCTATCCGTCCGAGTGGGAGAGTTTGATTGACACGTACATCTCGCCCGGCACGTCTGCTATGGCATTTGAAGACAGCGTGTCCGTCGCCGGCACGTTTATCCACCATGCCGAGCTTGCCAAGGTGCTGCACGCGCTCATTGTCGACGTCTTTGAGAACCGGCGCGGCGGTGACAGCAACACCTCAAAGAAAAATGACGATGGGCCTGCCGTACAGCGCGTCCACGAACGGCTGGTCCGTTGGCAGCTCATGCTCCCCCAGAAACTGCACTGGTCTCCTTGGACCACCACCACGATGGCTGTCACTGCCACCGGCCGCAGCGTCGCCCCGTACATTCTGCATCTGCATCTCGTCTTCCACACGGCCATGATCATCTTGCACCGCCCGCTCCGCCGCCACCTCGACGATCCCGCCGCGGCGCCCCACATCATTGCCAGCGAAGACGTCGAGATCTGCTACGCGTCGCTGGCGGCCATCCTGCGCCTGCTGCGCACCTACACGCGCCAGCACCACGAACACCACAATGACCACTACCGGCTGGCCCTGCTGCCGCTCGATATTGTCCACACGCTGTCGACAGCCGCGGGGGTCGTCCTCATGCGCCGCCACCTCGAGCGTCTTGCCTGGACCGACCGTGACGTCGCGCTTCCGTTGGATCAGCTGCTCGATGCCATGCGTGCCATCCAGCCCGTGTACCCCTGCATGACGGAGATTCTCGATGCCGTCGCTGATGCGGTGGCTACTGGACGCGCCCACGATTTGGAGCGCGAGCAGCGCGCCGCTGCACGAGCTGCCAGCGGTCTAGGTATAGGTTTAGGTTTAGGTTTAGGGAGCGGGCGTGGGAGTGGTTTAGGGTGCAACACCACTAGTCCCAACAATCCAAGTCCAAGTGGCAGTGTACCCGACACCGACTTGGGCGTTATGCACATACTCAACAGCAGTGTCGGCATCAACACAATCATCAGCACACTGCCGCAAAACTGGAACGTGCCCGTGACGGGCAACGGTGGTGGAGCAGGCGCTGGCGGCAGTGGCGAGTCCGCAGCGATTCCGATCCACACTGCTGATGAGAGTCCACCCGATACTGAGGCAGCCGATACGACGCTGGGGTTCCTGGTCACGGACGACTTTCTAAACGGCGTCGGCGACTTTGACTGGGGATCGTATCAGTGAAGTGAGGGGGCGATCTGGGCGGGTGCGCGTACTCGGCCAGCTCGGTAAAGGCACCCATTTTTGATCTGGGTTGACGTCAATAATGTCAAGCAGTTCAAGTAGCTGGCTGCGTTGGTATTATCGATATGTTGAAAATGCCTTGCAGGAAGGATGCAGGTAAAAAGTGGCGCTCTTTTTTTGTTCGAGAGTTGTCAGAAGCTTGGGGCACCGCGAGGCAGAACCATTCAGACTGTACAGTGTACAGCGGTGCACGAAGAGGGTATGGCTCGTGTGGGAATGGCGTTGTGATTATTTTTGTTTTCTTTACTTGTTGCTTGTTTTGATGCACGATATTGCCGACAACTTTGGGTGCGACATGGGCTACGAAGTGATGGATATACGAGTTGGGAACAACAATGACGACCTGTATAAGATCTTACACTGCAAAAAATTACTGATTAATGCGCACGGCGATGACAAATTGAGCACGCGGTACAGTGGCATTTACGCTGACCTTTTCGATGGCACAAGCGGACACCACTTCGTTTGCGGAGCACGCAATGCAAGAACAGAGCACATTTTGCTTTGGGGTGCTTGGGACATGTTTCTGCCACTTGTCAGTTCTCGGGGCAAGTCAAACAGTCAACAGGCCGACAGACAGGCGGGGTCCGCAGTCCGTGCCAAACCAGAGAGAGAAAACTGGAGCGGCCACACCGGAGGATTCACCTGGTTGTCGTTTCTACAGATCTTGGGGTCTCAGCGTTCGTCTCCGCGTTTGCTTATCCATCGCGTCAAACATCCCTGGCAATCCTTGATGTTTCTTGGATATCTCCATAATTCTATGTGTCATGAGGTGCAGGCAAATAGACAATCACAGGAAATTGGGGCAATGTTGTTGGCAATATCAAAGTACGTCGTACCCTTGCAGCACAGCCATCTCGAACGAAGGAGGAGAACTGGGAAGAGGATTTAAGATGGCTGAAGATTGGCATGTAAGCCTGGCTGCAACCCATACACGTGTCCAAATTCCCGGACAGTGAAAATAATCATATGACAATACAGTGTTGTAATTGATATCGTTTCACGTCGCATTCCGTCGAGCAGTGTGTCTGTGTGTTGTTTTGTGCGTTGCTTTCAAAGCAGGGTGTGTTAGCGTGGACTGGGCGGCATTGCGAGTCCGTCGCTAATAGTTCGTACTCCGTATGATAAGCGCTGTAAGACGGTGTTGCGAGTCCGTGCTTTCCACACCACTCCCTCTCCGCATCGCCCGCCGTCCGTTACGTTATCGCCATTCAAGATTCACCCAGGAGGTAGGCATTGCGGGCAATGCAACTCCCACTGCAGGCCGCGGAGATATACGGCATAATGGAACAACAAAAGAAACAAATAAACAAATGGCCGGTAGGCGGTGGTGATCGTATCGTTCGTTTTTTGTTATAAGAATTATGCTCGGGCAGTCTTTCCGAAAACGTCGACCAAGAGACACATTAGCCATCTCAGTTATCACGATTACCCCAGAACTGCCGTCTTATCAGAAATCTAAAGATAAAAATCAGAAGACTAAAAAAAATAAACAAACAAGCTCCTCCATAATGTCCATCACCACGACAAGACTCACCCGGAGCAAGGAGGCTACCGAGCTGACGCTGCGGCTGACCACCGGCGAGCTCGCCCGGCAGGCTGCCCGGACCAACAAGTACACCAGTTCGACGTCGGGCGTCGCGCCCACCTACCTCCAGGCCAATTTGCTGGTGCTGCCGTCGCGCTACGCCGCCGACTTTCGCAATCTGTGCGCTCGCAACCCGGTGCCATGCCCGCTCATTGCCGAGTCGGCCGCGCCCGGTGACTTTTCGCGGCTCGTGTCCCACCTGCCGAGTGTGTCCTCCAAGAGCCTCGCAGAGGGCCTGGACCTCCGCACCGACTGTCCCCGCTACAACGTCTACAAGGACTCAAAGCTGGTCCGGGCCGGCGTCCCCGACGTGACGGACCAGTGGACCGAAGACCACGTTGCCTTCTTGGTCGGGTGCAGCCAGAGCTTCGAGTCAGCCCTCGAGCGTGCCGGCCTGCCCATTCGCCACTCCGTGCAGGACCGCACCGTGCCCATGTACCGCAGCAACATTCCCCTCAACGCGGCCGGTGTCTTTTCGGGGTCGACCTACACCGTGTCCATGCGTCCGTTCCCGGCCAAAGACATTGAGCGTGTGCGAGACACCACCCGCGCCTACCATGCAACACACGGCGAGCCCGTCGCATGGGGATGGGACGCTGTCGCGCGGCTCGGCATTGACAACATCGACGAGGTACAATGGGGCCAAGCACCGCTGACCGAGGATGGCCAGCCGCTGGGCACTGTGTTCGGCGACGAGGAGAACGTGCCCGTGTTCTGGGGCTGTGGCGTTTCAACGCAAGAGGCCGTAATGAAGGCACCTCTGGAGGGCGCCGTCCTGGCCCATTTCCCGGGCTGTATGCTGATTATGGACTGCGGCGAGGATGATGTGTTGTAGGCCATCAGAGGGATATGAGTACAGATGATTGCACCATAAATCATGTATATAGAACCATTACAGCGAATAACATTAATGACAGCGTGATCAAAATACGAGTCTCCTTGTTTTCATTAATTTTTGCCTTTTTCGTTACAAAATTTAAGTTCTATCCTCAAAATTAAAAAATTAATTCCCGCAACTTTGTTTTTACGACAAAATAAGGCTTTGACCCCCTTTGTCCAACTCAGCTTCGATCCAGTCATCTTCGTATGTCTGAAAAACTAACACAGCGTGCCCGACATTTGGAAACGACACTGGATCCATGCCACCGAACAAGTTCGCGAGATTGAAGCTTTTCATGTAAGCAGCAATTTGCACGAAGCTTTACGCGAAATTTCCGGTCCGTTGTAAGCTTCGACACGGTTTACAATAGCTGATGTCCAAACATGAGGCCATGACGGAATGATGGCAAGGAATGACTTGCAAAAGCACAGCTGGATATATACACAAGTAATGGAACAGAGACGGCCAGGTCGAGTCTCGACTCGATGTCATGGTGGTAAACGCTCTTCAGCAGCCAGCTACCCAACCCGTAAAACTTTTAAACTACGACCAAAGAGCGAAAGCCCGCCGGCACAGCTGGATATAAACCCAACAAGACCGAGACAATAGCTGGAGATCTTTAATCCCAGTACGTCATACAGGATGCTTTCTTACGGGCATATTTATAGAGGCAAACTGCTTCAAAAATCTATCCTTCGATCGTTACAGCGAAAGGAAAAGAGCGGGGCTATAGGTTAAATAAGGAAAGGTTTATAGGGTAGATAGTGTTTCGTAGTCTAGCTTTCATTTAGAAATTCACTGTATATATAACATAAAATATACCGTTCACGCTATAATAGGATAAAAGCACTATATAACTCAATATATACATAACTTCTTCCTATTATACATCTACATTTTAATTTCTACGGTACAGTACTCCCCCAAGAACTTTTATATATAGTTTTCTTCTACATGGATGAGAGAGGAGGTCCAAGACAACTCAATATCAAAGCAACATAGACAGCGAGTGAATAATAAAATACCCCAATATCAAAGGACCCGTACAAATCCAATCTTTTCAGTTCAATTGGGTATCCCGTATTACTCTTCTTGCTAGTGTCTTTTAACTAGTGGGCGGCTCGATCGGGGAAAATGCACTGACAGAGAGAAGGATAAACCTTTAATAAATCACGGTCTTGTCGATATATAATACTATTGGGCAGTAATATAGTAAAGTGAAGTATGCTTAACGCATCAGCTATAATAACCTAGCCAACTCATATAACCGCTTTTTTCGTTATAAAAATATTTATAGAATTTTTATCACTAAAAGTTATATCGATAAAGGTACACTAAATCGCAATAACTTAATAAGTAAGTCTTCTCGTCCTCTCAAGCCTCGTAACTATAACGCTCCGTCCTACGACAGCATCCTTATATAAACGAATTAAAAAGGTAAACGTAGTCGCGAATAATAACCTTTATAAACTTTAACGCTAACCTTAAACGTCTAATATTTATTAATTTTAAGTATACGGCCTCTTTATTTTAAGTTTTTTTTATATTAAGTAACTCCCTTTATTAACTTTACCCGGAAGCTTTATTAAGAGGCTACTATATCCGCCAACTCTAGCTTAAAGGGGTTTTATATCGTTTATAATCATACCTATAATAAACATAATCGATTTCGATACGATAGGAGAGATCGAAGAAAAACGAGAGATAGCAAGACTAAGTGGGAAAAGTGTAAAATTTAGTAGTATATTTATTAAAAATCGTATAATAGTTATCGTAGGTATCTTATCTGCCACGATTATACGTCACATCCCGGAGGTAGCCTAGAGGGTTCTAAACTAGAGGGCTCCTTCGATAAACCGGACAATATACAGGCATTCGAAGTAGAATAGCAGTAAAATACAAACCTAGGTAAATACTATTATACGGACGACGAAGGAAACATCTAATAGTCTAAATAACTTAAGTTTTAAATCTTTTATTTAATAAGTAATTTAACAACCACTCTTTAATAAAACGCTTTTTTTCCGTCGTTAGCTTTATTAAGTTAATCGTGTCTTCAACTTCTTCGCCTCCACCCATACTTAAATTAACCTAAGCCTCTACCCACGGGTAGTAGTAAATGGCTTTTCCGGATAGCTCTATCTCCGTTACCGCCTAGCGAAATATATCGCCGACGGCTTATCGAGAGGCAGTCTAGTCTAGTTCTAGAGCACGTTTAAAGTATTAAATTTACCCTTTTATAATAAGCCTACTATCTTAAACCTCACCTCGCCCAGACGGTTCATGTTCTTTCTCTAGCACGAGGCCACGAACCGTGTATTACTCTTTACCACCGATAACCCAAGTTTATAATATATATACCCACTCGTAGCGGTCGCAGTGAAGGTGTCGACGTACCGGCGGCTCTATCTCGTCCTCCCTTATTTTACCGAATAGTAGCCAGGGACAGAGTAGCGTATTTCAGAAAGAAATCTCTAAAAGTTCAGTACCGTAGAACTCGTGCCGCAGACGCTACACGTCCGCCCGTTTTATATAGTATATATCTATAAAACGGCCAGGTACGGACCTATGCCGCAGAGGTTTATAAACGACTATAGTGATCGTGTCCAGGCGGCGACCTCGGGTAAAGGGCGGTAAACCGATAGTGTCTATAGCGTTATTAAAAAGCGAGGTATACCGTGGACGACCTTTGTTTCGCCGTAAACTAAGACGCTATACTAAAGCGGGGACACGGCTAAGTATCGAAGAGTAAAGAGATACGCCAGCCGCTCCAAGTTACCGCCTTGGATTAAAGGCTCGATAATCTCGTAAATTAGCTTAAGCCAGGCGCTAATATAGTTACATTCGATACCTAGCTCCCAGAATATACCCCATAAAGCAGATAACAGGAAACGAGGATTCGAACTCAAGGTTATATAATAACCCAGCTTCTTACACTAGTCATCAATCCACGGAGTAGGGACAACGGCTCGTCCTTATCGAGACGATACTAATACTAAACCGCAAGGCTTTAACAAGGTAACTGCCGACCGTATCTCGTTATACAAAGGAAGAGTAAAAGCCATAGCCAGCGCAAGCATAGCCTAGTCGTCTAGGTCGTAGACAGAAGCAAATCTCGCTAAGTAACGCATAGCCTATACACTAGAAGACGGGGAGCTCGTTTCTAGGTCGGAGCCATCGTCCTTAGCATCTAGGTCGTCTACCACGATATATAAACGGATATTTCCCGTATACGCGACCGTCTACGGCGGTCTTTTACCCGAGAGGCGCCAGCCGTATCCCGGTACCACCAATGCCCTCCACCATTATCTCTCTACCGCCAACGCTTACCCAATACTAATATACATATCGTCGCTTCATCGGGTTTTACTATCGCTAAAAGGAGCTTATTATAACACGTTCGCAAGGGTAATAACGTACTATATCCGAATTCCTTGTCGCTCGAAAAGACATATTAAGAGAATATAAGCCCAGGCAAGAAACATAAGTGCTAATACATTAGTAAGATTATCAGTATATATAAACAAACTTTCGCTAAACAAAGACTAAAGGGTAAGGAAACCACTTAACAGCGATAACCTCCACTGCCGTTCAATGTCCGTTCTCGTCGCGGGGCCGTCGCAGCAAAACGAGCGCAGCTGCCAGGAAGCCTTCCCTACAATTAAATATATATTACTCAACTAACTCGGTAACTCCGGAACATAATTTAACAGAGAGTCCGGACGGACGGTACCAGAGATAAAACGCGTCTCGTATACTCTACTAGACAAGTTCGTCCACTACCGCTCGCTACGGGATAACGTCTCCAACAACGCATCTTCTATGGGCACAACTCCATCGCCATTCCAGGTACTTTCTAGACTTGTGCCATCGCTCGTCGATACATGGCTGTTTAATGACATTGCTGCTTTAGTATGCGTGTTTCTTCCCGATATCGCGATAAGAAGGCGTGAGAAGCAGGCAACTTGAATGTAGAGGAGAGAATTTATTCCGGCCATAGGGACCAAGCACAAAGGGCACGTATGTACGTCGTACCCCGCACAAATCACCCTGCTTACGGTATCCTAAAATAGGTATGCAGGTGCCTTACAAATAAAGAATATCTTAAAAGTATTACATTCGCAATTTTATATTAAATAAACAGTATAGCTATAAGCGAGGATAAACTATCTATCTATAGTAAAATTATATAGAAATCGCTGGACCTGTCCAAGGGACGCGGAAGCTATAAAAGAATAGATATCCTAAGAGATAAAGAGGGACTAAAAAGAAACTAGCAAACATAAACCTCTCTTAAAAGCACGTAAGCCACAATGAAGCGTAAATAGACCTTTGAGAATATACATTAAGTAAATATACGTCATCGGTAATATTAGAAGACGGTGTTTCGGACGAGCATACTACACTCGAAATGCATCGAAGAGAAGAACCGCGACAGGCTGGTGAAAAGGTAGAATATTCACTGCCAGTTTCATTAGCCCACTGAAAAAATCCGGTGTTTTGTTTTTCCGACCGTTCCTAAAGAGGCTCAAACTTTACCTGTTTACTTTATCTTTGGCTTCCTAGCATCTACTCTTCGCCCCTTTCCCTTCATGCGACACTACACTAAAGAAGTATCGTGCCTCCCAAGTCATTGGAAACTCTGCAAGCACTAGTGCTAGAAAAGCAAACAAAGGCTGGAAGACAAGCATAAAATATTTGCGGATAACAAAGTTGTATAAAACGTAATATCAGAATCCGACACTGCCAGTTGCCCGGCAGCTATATTAATAGTCCGGACATGTATGCTCTTGCACCCTGCTAACGGACGGCGACCGCGAGAAGAAGCGTCGCAGAGAACGTCGCTACAAGCGCAAACACAGCAAGCGTAACTGAGAGAAGGGTGCTGGTCTCAACCTGGGTTTTCCTTTCTTATATTGTATTACTTCATGTTTCCCTTAGTTTATGTCGCTTTCAAGTTTTTTTTTCTTTTTTTCACCGGCGTTGCAGGCGCCCGAGGTCGGTCGCAGTCATGGGGGGGGGGGGGGGCAAGTGTGGCCACCTGACCTACACATGACCTGACAACCCGACCTGCACGTGGCCTGACAACCTTGTGGGCTATCTGCGAGCTGACAAGACAAGACAAGCATCACTTAGATAGAACAATCAAGAACAATTCACATCAAATCACTCACGTCACCTTAAGCCATAGCCAACACTCTACAAACTGAGAAGCTTTTTTGCCTATATCTCAAAGCACGAGGAGAACTATTGAGGTGTATGAAGTGTGTCTGAACGACTTGGCGCCGAGTAAATGTTGACAACAGTTTTGGCCCATCAGGCCAGTCTGGGTTCGCAAGGTGACGGCGTAACATACTTTAACACCTCATCTTTCAAATCGTCTCTCATCCGCCCACACAGGCCTTAGAAGCTTAACGAGTATTTGGTCTATCCTTGCAGAGAGATAGGCTCATTATTCAGTTGTGTTTCCCATTTAAAATTGGACATTAGGCGGGAAACGTGGTCACAGAATCGGTTCTCGCTGGGTGAGATGCTTTGTGTTGCTGGCAGGTGTGCGTTGAAGGTAAATGGAGTAGGACTGCCATCAGTCTCAGAGCTTTTGTGGCCGAGCTGCTATGCGTTTTGATGCGCAGCGGATGGTCACCTACACCTACTGTTCCTGTTGTGGTTTAAAAGCCACAGACGTGAAGTGCCGTTGATCAAAAATGTGTGTATCGGGCTTGAATAGACCAATTGACACGGCTAACATTAGCCTTCATACAAGACTTTTTTGTGGGCCGTGTAAAAAAAAAAAGCTACTCGTAGTCAACAATCTGGGTCTCACTGCGCGAGCAAGATCTAGCTCTACTCCGACAACTAACCAACAGTCATGTTTTTTCTAACGGCACCGTCGATTCAACTTGAGGCCTAGAGAAATCATGATTTTAGAATGGTGTATGTAGTTTGCAATGGCCACTTGCTTGCATGCATTGCCGGGAGCTGTAACATAAGGCACCTAATGGAGCGTGGGCCAATATGCCGGGTTAGTTAAATGGTATGATCGAGGTTGCGATGTTCGTCGACATGCTGTAAGCACTTTTCCCTTTTTCTCCTAGAAGCTGAATCAGTTTCACAACAGGTGATCTGATGTAGTATCTGATGTAGTATCGTCCTAGGTGAGAGCTGTTCTCTATCGATGTCCCGCTTGTCCCAGGATTTGTATCTCCTTGCCAGTCATGAGCAGTCTAAGCCATTTGGCGTCCTTCGAGTATGTCCGTGATACGAAGTGTGCTCCCGACATTCCTTGAGGACTCTCGAACTCGTGATGCCTCTGTGAACTCAAGAAGTCATGACGAACGCAGCCCCAGGCTACACTTTGACAAAAAAAGCTTCTATGCGATCTGCGTAAAGTTCCGACGAGAAACACTTTGGACCAAGTGTGGGCAGCGATATAGAGTAAGGTGACGTGCTGCAGTTGTTCTGAATGATCTTGATTGTTATATCTATGCTAGGTGGGAGCCGGAGGCGGCTGGAGACATAACGTGAGGCTAGGTCAGGTCACGTCCCCCATAAATGCGCACGACCCCGGGCGCGTTGAAAACATCATTGAGAGTAAAAGTAAAAGACAAATCTGACGAGAGCAACACCTTGAAAAAAATTATAATATAAGGTTGAAAACAGTTAAAACAGACTCTTAATCACGCTTGCTGTGTCTGCGCTTGTGCCGGGTTGATCGACGTGTCTTGTAGCGTCTCTTTTTGCGGTTATAATTAGTGGAGGATTCCGATAAAGTAAAGGATTCGTCCTCCATCGACTGACAAGAGTGTTTATAAGTTGAGTTATACTTTCTGTTAAGAGACTTGATAGGATCGGCGACTAGTAAGAACACGTCCAAAACCTCAAGTTTAGGAACAATCTAAGTGATAGTAACATCGGAGACGTCGAGTGTCTTGGATAGTTCTCGCGATATTAAGAGAGGCAAAATCATATCTTCAGATATGAGGTACTTGTTAAGGGTGTCTTTAACGGAGGTAACTTGTTTATGAATTAGCTTAATTTGACGGATGGCGAGCTTTACGTCGTCGACTTTGCCTAACGACATGGCCATCTTGATGGGGTTCATCAGCTCGGTGAAAAAACTCGACGAAAAGTCAGGGCAATTGTGGAGATCCGTTGCCGAGAAGAGGAACTTGGACGGGCCTGGCAGCAAGTCGACTTCATTGGGTTTATCAGGAGTGTTGTGATAGTGTTCACGTCCATATGTCTTTCCATGACCGTTGTAGTTTTCGGGAGACGGATGCTGTGCGTCCGAGCAAGGGCAGATTCAAGAACGACCCCATCATTCCAATGTGAGCTCCACGTTATGTAGCAGCGACATGTTCTCGAAGCCCTCTCTTATTTTACGAGAGGCTTGGGAACTATGCGGAAGGTATGATTGACAATGCTTCCTCGCATGCGTCTATTGATTGCACTCTACTTGTACGCATGAGTTCCTGTCTTGTCTTGGACAGGGTAGGCGGCCCTGTCATCTAAAAGTCTACTTCATGGCAGATTGCGAGGTTGACAAACTGATAGCTGCAGTCTCGTCGGATATATGCAAAAAATGCTGCCCCGGAGACATATTGTCTAACAGCCGTTCCCTCACGTGGCCGCTGCACAGATGAATGAGGTTGGTCAAGGTCTTGCTCAGGGGGCTGCCACTCAATGATTTGGTGGTAAGGTGTCTGTCAAACGGTGGACAGATCGCAAAATCGTCTGCAAACGTACCGGAGACGCAATTTTTTTGAAACGTCATAGAATCGGCGACATGAAGGTGTTCCGCAGTATCTTACCAGAGACGACCGAAACTGTTCGTGATGCTCGTCTTCAGAAGGAGTGTCCAGACCTATGTCTTCATAAATGGAACACTTTTAAACTGCGTGTGAAGTAATTTATGTATGTTATGACGGCAGGTGGCCTTACGGACATAATAATAATCCCTGGGCGACTTATCTGACAGGACAGTGTGCATCTTTGATTCATGGTTGAGCCGCGGTAGTGTGTGCGGCATAGCGAATAATGTCGACTCTTGTATAAACAGCGTGCGTTCAATACATTCCATATCGTGCAGTCCTGTTGTTTGTTTTCCATCGCTTGGGGATGTCGATATGAATAAGTGGTCTCTTTGATAGGCTCTCGATGATGCCTGCACTGCTACAGGATAGCAGGGCTGCTACATGTGTACCACAGCACATGGCTCCCTTACATAGGGTGCCTCACTCATCACTGTGACCGTTTCCCGGTTTCTGATGGCGCGTCTACGTCTGCAGGGATATCCGGTAGATATTTTCCTGTTGTACAAGTTGGGCGTTCTGTCGGAACATGCAACGGGGTTTTGGCCCTTCGTTTGATTTGCACAGGCGATATATATCGAACGGGTTGCTTCGATAGCCCTATTCTGGCTGCAGGCCGTGAAGTTTTTTCTTTTCTTCTCCCCCATTCGAACTCAAGGCTCAAAGTCTTCGCTTCTGGGTCTGATGGACATGACATGTGTCTCAGAACGACACGAGACGTACTATCAGATCGTGTAAATAGGGTGTTTATGGAACTTTGGATGCCGGCAGTGTGTCTTTGCTAAAGGTAGAGTTGCTGATGTTGATTAGACGAACACCGCAACCGGCCACTTCGTATAGCAGACTCACTCCTCGATGGCAATAGCGAATGCACCCCCAGAAGTGATTATGGGTTTCTGGCAAAAGTGAGGCTGGGGCAGCCGAGCCGTTGGTTTTGTCAGCCTGGCTCACAAGTCGTTGCGCATATAGCTGGGGACCAACGACAAGAGTTCCTATGAAAAAAAAAATATTACTCCTCTTGTGATAATAGTCGTTGCCGCGCGGTGGTACGAGTTCTGTGCCTAGCAACAGTGGAATCACCGGCTGTGTACATGATAGTGTACAATATTTTTACTTGAACAACAGAAGTAATTCAGGCAGAAGCCGTTGCTTATCATGATCGTATTTATACTAAATTTTGTTATGCACATCCAATGCCTCTCGTATTGTCTACTTAGGCGGGCAAGATTTGTATTTTCTGGACTGTACTGGGGATTTCTAATGGCTGTTATTAACAGCCGACATATGTTTGTCTCTCTGGGAAGGGTTGAAGGTCGCCCGTCCTTTGCCGGTCTTCAGTGTTGCTGTAATGTCATATTGAATAGTTGTAAAGGTGGGATGACGGCGGTGAGACAGATAGTTTTAGCGTCCAAAATTCTATCCTAGCTGACGCTCCGGTGGAACTAGTATTAACCACAATTTTGCGAGTGATATCGATCAACTAGGATGCACGTGAAAGCCCCTTTCACATTTGTTGATCCCTCGGATCCGTGTGGTATTTTCGTTCCGTAACGGCGTACGATCCCAAGGGATCTCAGCCAAACTCGGCATAGACCCTTTCTGATGGGCTACACATGAACTGTATTCTCAAGACGTCTTGCCTTCCATAGCGCCAGAAGGCAGTCTTCGATTTTGTATGACAGAATCCCAAATCAGGAAATGTTACCAGGCTCACAAGTATACGTGCACTATGCAACCTCAATGTGTAGTTCTGACAGTCGCGCTCGCATCTCCGAGCGCCTCTCCTCCAGGAAGATCTGATCCTCCTCCTTCAGCTCAAGATCCTGGTCAGTCACGCGGGGCATGGGGTTCCGATCGAGAGGCTCAGCCACAGAATTGAAGCCCAAGAAAACCTCTGCGGGAGTGCGCCCGCCCAAAACTGACAGATGCCGGCGGTTCAAGTTCAAGACCAGACGGCCCACGGCGCGCGGCCACTGGCTTTTCTTCTGGGGTGAGCTCTTCGCCAGAATCCACTTCTAAATCTGTGCCTTAATCAACTTGACGAGTGCCTCGCTCAGCCCATTTGCACTTGGGAATCCCACCGGGGCAAAGCCCACGCCCGTCCCATGCCGGTGGAACATTGCTTGGACCATGACGTTTGCGAAGTGTGAGCCACTGTCTGAGTAGACGAAACCAGGCCAGCCCACGACAACAGGCAGGTGCGTTCAAAACAATAACACGGTTTGCGGCAGGAGCGGAAGGCGGTTCCGGGAGGGCTGTTTGTAGAACGACGGTGGAGGGAACTGAGATAGATGAGGAGGATTAGTATCCCAACGGGGGCTACCCATGTAGTCGAAATAGTCTATATCCTCTGCCCTTAACGATCATGGCACACGCGGCCATCTTGACATGGTCGTAAGCCCGTGATTGTAAAGTCTTCCCTTGCAAACGCACCACTTAGTCCTTGATGTCCTAGTATTGTGCGGCTGGAATTCCGAGACTTCTGGCGGTGTTCACATGTCTGGAAAGTGCAGTGGCTTTCTCCTCAGTCCGATAATAGTTGTCCAGTGTGTTCGGGATTTGGATCGATGAGGAAGTTGAGTTTTGCGGCAGTGTAATGAGTTCGCCTTCTTTTACAACAAGTCCACGTCTCATGCCTATAGCTGAATGAAGTGTATGAAGTGTGTCTGAATGACTTCAATTAAGAGTCTCATGTAAAGCCGGACGGCATGTCGGTGATGTGAAGGCAGCTGGCAAGTGGTGCAAACCCCATCCAGGGCTGTCATTTTAAAGATTGGGAGTCCAAAAGCTTAGGTTAGTCAAGTCAATTTGTCGCGTTTCTTTGTTCCAGAACCCAGATGAGTTGGTCCGGAACTCTCTCCTTTGATGAGGCCATTAGCCGCTTCGTTGTTCACACATCTTGATGTGCTCCGTAACCATATTATGGATCTGTTCGCCAAGAAGCCGTGAATGGTCAATTTTTGACAACAAAGCATAAGCCAGGATGATGAAACGCCCTATTTGGCACGTGGGAGAACTGGTTGCGCGTGGGCGAGAGGCTGTCTTGTGGCTCCAACTTGAAGACATCTGCAATCTCAACTGTGTTGCCGCATCAAACACGGAGCAGCTTGCTTCCTCCGACGATCATGTCGATCTTCAAGGTGTACAAAGAAGAGAAGGACTAAGTTTATACTCGAGGCTAAGAATCCTGATTCAGAGTTCTATCGCGTCGAACTTCTTGCTCCTCCTTCATTCGAATACGCCATGTAGTGACTTGTGCTCGGCGACTGCCAACCGAGCCGTCACCAGGCTAGTCGAACATCGTCTTGGTAATCAGGAGGAGTAAACAAAGGCCGCGAGAGGCGAAAAGTCGGGTCACGCCTACAGCCAGAGTGTTGTTATAAAATGCTTTGCGCAGCATTCATTGGAAACAAATCTTGCCGTCTCGTCGACTGTTTTAATATTCCGAAGCGCTGGCTCGAATCACCATCCGTCCTTTTCAGACAGTTTTGCTCAAGTTGCGTGGTTGTATCCGAGGCTGAAAATTGTATGGCGTCGTCTTGGCCAGATTATTGGCGGTGCTGCACGTTGCTTACACCTGCATACTATTGGTAGAAGTAGGACAGTAAAGGTGCAGGTATGCTCATCCATGCTTGTGCCCTTTTTTCTTCCCAAGCGTCATGAGCCGCATGCAAATGGGGTCCCGATGACGCTTCTTGCTGTCACCGTAGAGCTTGTGTCATATGTTTATGTGGGATAGACTACAGTTGTAGCCCGGTTTGATGCATCTTTAACAATAATCCCACGGTGGCCGTGTGCTATCATGTCATGATAGCGGAGGTAATGCTTGGTATCTCATGTCAGTGCCGGTGAGCGATATGCATCTTAGTCTGGCGTTGTCGAGTGAAAGATGCTACGCCGTAGCTTCGCTAGAGACGTGTCGTGAACTAGTGGATATTTGACGTCAATGACAACTATTGGTATAAGCCACCTTGAGAGTCAACAAACATGTCGTCGTGGAGGCGTAAGTGTTGTGACACATGCATCTCCAGAGCTGTAGGTAAAAGGTCATTTGCTCCATAAGGTAAAAGTGCTGTTAATGCCGTCTGTTCAGGCCCCTTTGGACTGGTATCGGCTTGGCGATTGTTTTGCTATGACGCCTCAATAAACTTCTGTTTTTTGTGAACATGCAGTCCAAAGCCTCGCTCCGCGTACGACACTGGACCTGATCAGGTGTGATAAGGTTGGCTGCGTAAAACGCTCGCTGTGTATGTAAATGATACTTCGGGTGTAAATGTTTGATGTTGCGTGCTGTATCGGTAGTTTTGCCACGCATTCTGGCCCAAAAGATGTCGAAAATCGCAGCACCCCGCAGATTTTACCTTTGGCTTTTATCTTCGGGATTATGGCGATTCAGTCGTCTTCGTTTTTAAATCCGAAAAGAAAGATGGAAATCTCCTGAAAAGTACTGCTGAGCATGTGCGTTTCACTTTGGTCGCGGTACGATGCACGGCTCTCCTCTGCTAAGGTGATCCGGTGAGTCGGTCAATCATTCAAGTTGATGGTGCCATACGCAAGCATGCTTCACAGCCTTCCAGCCCGTGCCAATATGAAGACAGCCGTACGAGCTCGAGGGTGAAAGTAGCACTCTTCGGTTGTCATATAAACACTGGATCATGTTGAAGTTTTGAGAACGAGCATCTGGCAGCTGTAGGAACGCGCCGCCTACCTGCCACGTCATTAGTAATCTTTGAGGTAGCCAGGGCTTGTTGCATTGGTGAAGCTCGCAACTAACTACGGCTGACAAAACGATACATCCGTCTCGTCAGGTTGTAAGGGCGTTGATGCAGAGATCGTCGTTCAAAGCAAGGGGGCAGAAACCATTGGCCGGGTTTGGCACACGTAGTCTGACAAGAAGAGGACTGACTCTTTTTCATTTCCTTTTCAAGCAGACATCCGTGATATTTCCGCTGTGAAATGGTCGAGGACGTACCACATCCGCTGCAGGAACCGATGGTTGTTGTCGGCCTCCGGCTGATTAAAACGCAAAGTCTTGCCCTTCTCATGTTCGTGCTCATGATTCCAATCAGTGAATGACTGTGTTTGGGTTTTGAATTCTGATAGGTCGACCTTAGGTTTCCTGCTAAAAGGTGAACCAAGCAGTAAAGCCCGTTTCCCAATGGACTTATTTTCTCCGTGAAGTATGTTGTGCACACCAACAAAGCATGCATCTGTGGCCTGCTTTTCCACGACGTCGCGAGTACGTGCTGCTCTGATTTGGTTTGCGCGAAAATAACGTTTCGTGGTCATTTCGGGCGCCTCCATTCTGGCCCGCGGGTAAGTGTTGGTAGTTCTTGTACTGCAGCGTATGAGTAATTTGTCGATTTCCACATCACACAATCGATACCGCTTGATGCCTTTCGGATGCATATATACGAAGAAAAGCCATTCTGTGGTGAACATCTGATCATGGTAGCGAGGTCTATTTTAACAAGAAAGGGTGACTGGCGTTATATCTCTTCATCCAATTCTCCAGTTAGCCTGTCGAGGAGGAGGTCGTGGCACAGCGCATCAATGTGACCAACGCCTTTTTTCAAACTGTGCCATACAGCGATGTTTCCGTCGGTGTTGAATGGCTCTCTCGCCCACGACGCACCACACCGGACCATCGGTGGCTCTCCTCTTAGCGCCGTGGCAGTAAACAACTGCGGGCAGGTATGATCCGAGGCTGAGGGTCTTTGCAGAACATCGCTCCCCGTGGCTTGGTCGTCATTTTGGGGTTGCCATCATGAGATAGTTTCCTGGTACAGGGTGCTCTTCACGAGATGCATCTATAAGTGCCATCCAACGAAGCAAACGCCATGCAGAGAACCGCTTTCACTGTGCTCCGAGAGACGATCAAAAACATGCCCATTCCTATGAGCTACATAGTCCACGCCTGGCCTGAAGACCCGTGACTTCTTCTGCCGGCAAGCCTCAGATGTAGACTTCTCCTACCAGTGTTCTGTCGGCCATTGAGAAAGTTGGTAGTGCCGTCCGCGCCGTGATGTGCAGGTTCTGTGGTATACCTCTTCTTTTCCAGCCGAGATACAGCTGAAAGACTACGCAGGCTAGTACTGCATGATGAAGTTTGTCTTCCAGTTCTATTCCATGCACATCAAGCCTGCCTCCTCTGGAACAGGAAAGATGTGCCTAGATGGCCTGAAACGAGTAAGATCATAAGAGCAGTTATTGTTAAGTTCGGCCAGCTGCCGCGGCACTAAAAAAACCGGTGTTGACTACCACCTCGAGGGCAGCTGTGCCTTTTGGCACTCGTCTCAATAAGAACGTAGTGAGGAACACGTTAACACGGAAAGGGCGTCCAGCCGATGGCGACAGACGACGATCAGGTCCGGGCAAATCTCCCCTGTACCGACCATGCCATTATTTTGTGGGCATCCAGTTGGATTTGCAAGATCGTAGGTATGTCGCTGTCTGTTTCTGGACGCTGTCTGTTTCTGGACAGCCATACGCCGGCGGCTCGAAAAAGTCGGACTCTCAGTCGTCGCTCTTGCCCTTTTCGACTTCGGCGTCGTCATAGTCTCCCGCTGCATGGTCGGGACGGTCGTGGTCGCGGTCGTGGTCGTCGTGTCCTTCTTCGTGCAAGGTAGTCGCTATGCCACCGGCTCTGGTGCGATATCTCGAAGACGTCACTATGCGGCGCTCCACAAACTATCTCTGATACCATTCATGATGGTAGTCTTACATACTAATGTATACCATAATTATTGGCCGTTCCATCTTCTAGCCCACAGGCTGTTATGGGTGTGGGCTTGATGTGCCCTTGACACACGATCGTGTACAGTCGTATAGTTGTTAAACGTGTCATGAACCTAATTTGTTCCCCTATGTTATTTGGCTGCCACAATGCGGTTGTGGTACACTTTGTTGACGTTAACTCAATGGCAGTCGTGATTTCTAGGAGGTATGTGGTTCAATCTCTTGACAAATCTGGCTCGGTGGAGAGGGTTTGGAGTACTGTTTGATAGTTTCCCCTCGAGGTAGGTGTCTTCAGATGGCGACTAATGTTCCGCAATTCCGCAATCCCTTTTCAATCGAGATCCGGTTAATCTCATCAAGATACAGCCGTTTCATAACAGCGTTTTAAGTGACGTTGCGATGGTCTTCCACGACAGCAGGTAGCTTCCGCGATCATGTGTGTTTCTTTGGACATTAATAACATGAATAATGTTACGTCGTCTCATAAATAAATTGTAGAAACGGCTGCGAGGCAGCTGTATAGCAAAATGAATCACTGTGTAGACCGCTCTCCAAATTGTTGATTTCATCGTGGCTGTTAGGAGAGGACTAAGCCTGCTATCTTTCACCGTGATATGACAGGACCGTAGTCCAATGAACGTGTGACATGACATAGTGTGGGCTATTGCGTCTATTTCCCATGCTGTCGTACCGATGATGGTGTCCAGGATGTACGCTTTCAATCGTTATGTTGACTGCATCTGCGGTGGAAGGCCCGCTTGCCCTGTCTCCTTGACAGATGGGCCATTGGCTTCGTCATTTAGTCAGTGGTTTGTTGCGGGTACTGGGTGTGTATTGTTTCTTTCCACGCAGAGAGGATGCACACTTCGGTCTGGTGGTAGCGATTGTGGCAGTGACGGGTCGTATACCGAGACAAAAAAGGTTGGCCACGCCGTATCCAATGAGATAACGCTCCTAACTTGACGACTTATTCTCCCTGTCGTATTTCCGTTTGATAATCACCTGAAGTCTTGATAGAATTTGATACTACTAGTTCTTCCTTTTCCTCGACAAAGACGCACTTTGATGCTGCTTAAGTTCCTGCTGCTTCTTTGCAAGAGCTGATACATGCGGGCTTGCTGCTCGCTCATGCTTCAGGTCGGTGCGTAGAAGTGCCGAGAGCCTTTTTATTGATTCTCGTGCCGGTATGTTTAGCCTCGATGTTGACAGCAGATGGTGGTTTCTTGTGGTGTAAGACGGAGCATCCGTTGTCGTTGAGTAGGTACCAAAACTAGGTCCCTTCATGTTGCTAACACATGCTGTATTCGTGCTGCACCCATGCATCTGTTTCGCGCAACTTGGTGGACCACACCTTCAACTAGTCTCGGTATGTTCATTTCAGCATCCCCATGCTGCCTTCTGTAACTAAGCCCTGTTGTGATTCCGTGGCCGTCCGTAGTTTCTGTCGAGAGCATGAGTTGGGCTTCTCTTGAGTTTGAAAAGCATTCACTGGAAGCTCGACCGGAGCTGGACCGCAAAGTGTGGCTGTGGTGACTTTTGTGTGGCTATTCCCCGGCATCGGCTCGTCTCCCAACGTTGTATGCTCAACATACAGTCTTTGCGCAAGTTTTAAAATTGCGTGCCATAAGCGGCGCCCAAGTAGTAAATTACCATTAGCCTCGACTGTGTCGGCCCCTTTTCGTACAAGGTGATGCTCTCGATCTCGAACAAAATAAAAATAGTGCTACTTAAACGCATGACTGTTTTTGCGCACTGGCTTGCACAAAAAGCTTCTTTTGCCCGCACACCACTGCAGCATCAGGGCTTTTGATCCAGTTACACGAACGCAGTAATCTTTGTTACCAGCAATGTTGAAGTCAGCGCTGTAGTTTGGCGGTTGTAAATACTGCGAAACAGACAACCGCGTCGTCGTAACCAACGTTATGTACGATCTTTGCCTCGACCATGGCCCGTTTAAGAACGTGTTCTATGGCTTGCTGCTTTGCGGTTTGACTGTGAGGGACATAACAAGGCCGTGGAATGGTTGGTTCTCTAGCCACTTGCCAAGTATCAAAAATGAAGATATTGCGCATACGATGGCTCGGTATTTTTGAGGATCTATCACAGCTGAAATTGATGCACGTAGTGATCAATTGAAAGTTATGGTAGTTTCCGTACTGTCGAGGGCTCATATCATCTTGAAAGACAAAGCTTCAACGGTTCGTATCTTCCCTGACCATAAATAAAATAAGAAGTGAACGCTCGCGGATATGATACGTCGTTTATTTCGTCGTACCGACTGGCATGGACGAATATAATAGAGGTCCTATGCTGCAGTCAAGCAGCTCTCCTTGAGCCCTTGTTTGTCACGAGCGGGCACTTGTATGGCGACAGAAGAAATGAGGTGCCAAGGAAGGCTAGCTCATCGCCCCTTGTAGGCAGCGTTATAATGTGAGGTGACGTGATGCATTGGTTCTGAATATTCTTAATTGTTCTGTCTAACTTAGCTGCCTCGATGACCGCTGCGGGGGGGTCGCCATTGCGGGCAGCAGCGCCACTGGCCTCGGCGGCGGCGTCGTGGGCTGCAGACGCGCGAAGCGCGCTCTCGGCGAGATCGGTGTTGTTAACGAGTCGACGAGCAAAATGGGCAAGGGGTGCGCCGGGCTCGATGGCCGGGAAGGTAGCCTCCGATGCTAAAAGGATGGCGTAGTGTCCAAGTTTGGTCAGCGTCGTTATGTCGAGTGGTTCTCTGGTGTCTTGTCCCCAGATGTCCTGTTTCTTTTTTCTAAAGACGCGCGCTTTGCTCCCTTTCCCGATGTTATTAATCGCTTTCACGACTATGTCGGCCGCGGCGTCGTCGTCGAGGTCGAAGTCGCGCTCGGGGTTTAAGGCGTAAAAAAATGACGGTGTCAGCTTGTTTTTGGTCTGCGTCCGGACCTGCTGGCAGAGCTCCTCCAAGTAGTCTCGACCGATAACATTCCTCGTGACAGCGTCTGCCTGCGCGACGCCCAGCACAGTTATACTAGGTGGGAGCTTGATGCGGCTAGAGACTCAACATTGGGGCGAGGTCAAGTCAGGTCACGTGACGGGCCACACCCCTGCTCGTTGTGCCCGTGCTCGCGTTTTTCATCGGCAGGAGATTGTTGGCCTGCCGGAATAACCGTATGTCATAACCGTGACGTCTGCATCGTCTTCGACGCGAGAAGCAATACTGTCAGCAGTGCAACCGTTGGGTCATAGTCGTCGCGTTCGTCGTTGGTAGCGGGAAAAGTAGCGTCGGTAGCTGCCGAAGCTCCCGCAGCATTGGCTCCCGTCTAGGACCGCCACACGTATGGTGGACTGTTCGACTCATCATTGGTTTTGCCACTACCACCTTGGAATGGGCTAGCTACTACCCTGACCACCCTGACCTTGAAAGACATGCAGATGTTGGCATACGACCAGTGTTGAATGGTCAGAGTGCGCGGCTCTGCAGCCTATAATCAAGAGAAAGTTGTCTGTCGGTGGGCGGGACGGGCGGCAGCGGCATGGGGAGCAAGCATGATCCGCACTCGCCGGCGACGAGCGGGGACATAACGCCTCGGATAGTATGAGTGCAGCCGTCGAAGACGAGGCGGAAGCGGCAGGATGGACAACGGGGTGGCTGCGCGGGGCGGGCTGTATAGAAGAGCTCGTGCGCACACGGTTTCCATACCAGCAAGGAAGACGAGGTTGAGGTTGAAGCGTCGCATCTGATGAGCGACTGGGTTCTCTGCAAAGCCAAAGCTTAATGTAGATCATTACCCCAAAGCATTTGTTCTTGAACGCGTGTTCTTCGGCGAACTGACTTCCTGCTGCTCTAGGACGATGCTGAAACTCCCGTTAAACAGGTATATCTACTGGTCGTATCAGTAATGATATCCATAATGGTCTCCCTATGTTCTAATGTTGGTGTCAGATTGTGGCATACTGCAGTTGAACCGGCCCTGACTTGTACGTCTCGGGAATTTCGCCGTTCGTTGGGCGAGCCTTTGTTGACGCGACTTCCACATCGTTTGCCAAGTTCTGCTGTGTAGGCGTTTGATGCAAGAAGTGGAAGAAGAAGCCGAGTTGTATTGGTGCTCTTCTCGTTTGTGGTGATGTCAGTGCGAGCTTCTGCTTTCAACTCGACCGGGCGTGTTTCCGATGTACCATTTTTCTTGTGCATGCCGCTGCCGGCTGAGCCCTTTGACCGACGGAGCATGCTGCAGATGAAAGAAGAAGGTTCTCTCACAACTGGCAACAAATATTTCGATGACCGGGTCCTAAAACTGTCTCCTTGTAATGAGAAACACTCCGTATGTTGGATCTCTTCTCGTCAGAAACGGCAAACAGTGTTCTATGTTTTTTCTCACAAACATAAACGCAATGTCCACCAGGCTGTAAACACGCCTTGGCTAAATAGTGGTTAAACATACCTCCAATGCAGACCGCATAGCCTGGGTCCGAATAAAATAGTTAGCCCACGTATGAAATTGTGTAAGAGACACACACAAGGTGACCGTGTAATATATAAAGGAAGTACTTACGGTTACCCGCGCTTCCATGACCTATGTATTGTTAGTATAATCTTTTATACATACATATATAAATAATGTGTCTATGTGTCGAACATCAAATCGTGAGCCCGTGAAAGTTTGTGGCAACGACCTGGACCGTATTCGGGAGTGTCACAAAATCTGATTGACATGGTCCGGAAAGGAATGTGAGCGGTGCCTTTATACGCATGATCCACCACCAGTCTTCCGCCAAGGACCTGCCCCGCAGCCTGATATCCTGTCGTCTCTCATTAACGTAGACACAGAAAAACAGAGCTGTATACTATCCGCTAGAGCTGAAATAGCTCAGACTCTATTCTAGCCACAATTTATCAGCAGGCGCAGCGCGCGGGACAAACGGCGGGATAGGGCCGGGAACGAATTGTTGAAAAGCAGGCGGGACGTGCGAGGCGCCAGCGTCAACAGCGGGAGCAGCAGCAGCAGCGGGTCCAGCAGCGGGCTCGGCAGCTGCTCCAGAGCCGCTGGCGACATTGGGGTGAGCAGACGAAGAAGCGCCACCACCAGCAGAAGGGTTAGTCACGTATGCAGCACCTCCAGGCCCAGTCAGGCCGGCCAGACGCTGCAAAAAGGCGGATTGGCGGGGATTGCCCGACGGCGAGTTCACGGTCGTGCGCGCAGAGCGCACAGGGCTGGGTTGGGCCAACATGCGAGCGATGCGAGCCGCCGTCGTGCCAGGGGAGTCATGATGTCTAATCGTGGACGGGGCCCGGCGCGGTTCGGTGTTGGCAGCGCGGCGAAGTCGTTCCTCCAGAGAGCCGTTGCGAGAAGGAGTAACGGGAGCCATGATGTTGAGAACTGAGGTCCTGTATGGAATCGAACGTGGGAGTGATGGTGCTCCGAGGATCGAAAGAAAGCCCGGCTTGCAGGAGTTATATTTGGGGCGCACTGCGCCTGATGTAGCTGAGGACGCTTAGAGGGACAGCTGCCTGATAATAGTGCTTTGTTGTCTATACTGGTGCATATGCTGGTGCCAAGATCAGAGCAAAAAGACATTCTGCAACTCTCGGGCTATGCGAGAGTGCGAGGAGTTCTGCTTCAGTGCATGATGTTGTCACGACCGATTGTTTGTTAGCACGCCAGAAAATGGGAGCTCCGAAAAGCTTTAGCAATAGTCCCTGCGAGCTGTGGTGCAACTCAGTGTCGTCTGCGTAGGAGGCGTCCGTGAATAGCTGAAAGGCTTTTGTAGTTATGCTAGGCAGTAGATGGGATTTCTCTGGTGTACTGTGATTGTAGTGGAGGAGGTGGTCGAGGTACTTGAAATGGGCATTCTGCAACTCTCGGGCAATGTTTCCAGTCCGAGCTGTATGGAGGCCCACTGCTGAAGACGACGCATAGTCGCCTCAGTAAGGTCCAGACCAGACCATATTGGGTTTTTGAGGTTCCTGGGTGTATATTCATGAGGCTGGCTGCTACCTTTCCGCCAAAGCATGGGCATTCTTGACCATTTCCATTTCCTCGTCGTCTCTTCGTCACGTCCCATCAAGTTTAGTACCCCAACGTATACTGTGCAAGATGAGGGCAAATTTGGTGAACATCCCACCATGTTGAGTGGCCGCCGTTTCGGATGTGAGCCTTTTTCGCACGTATGCACGCTTCACCCCTCGCTGTAAGCTGTCTTCTGAACCATATATTCGAGCCATCACTTCTCGTGATATAGTCGGACTAATATCCTTGCCCGGTTCCTGCTTCGTCATGATAAGCCAGCTTGTTCCGGCGAGAGAAATAAAGGTTAGCATATGACAGATGCATGCGTGGCAATGTGATTCAAGAACTAACTGATGGTGGCCTCCATTCTGTTGGTATATCACACGAACATGTGTGGTTCTAGCCACTTTGTTTATGATGGCTTTGTCGTTCCAGTCAGATAAGAGCGTGGTCGTGTATCTGAACGTTCCCTTGGCGTCTGCGGTGCAGTGCATCGCACCGGTTCACAGACGCGAAGTAGGGCCTCAATGCGTCTTTATATTAAAGTATACGTTGGCTGTAAGCGAAGAAATACGGTAACTGTGGTGGCTGTCGTAGGGTGCTCGAGGATACGGAAGTCCACTCGCCCAGGACAGCTCGCCCAATGGGCAGCTTCCATACCTGAAGTACAAGTATGTCGCCCTTGTTAGAGATGACTGCTCCCGTCCAATAGGCTTGCCGTTGCATCTTTAGACCTGGTCGCGTTCATCTTGGGAGTGGCAAAAGCGAGGCCAACCGACTCGCCAGCATCAGCCCGCTGCCAGCATATCCTGGAGCCGGGTCTCCCTCAGAGCGATAGGCGACATGTGCACTGCGTATATACCATGGAGGTGGACAGTACTACGGGGGTAGCTGCTTTATTGTCGGAGCATGTGCAGTTTGGGTCAAATGTACCAGTATGTCATGAACGGTCATCCTGCCTGTAGCTACAGCATCGGAGGACGCGTGAGGCTTTTCAGGTGCCATCATCTCGCTTTTTGATGGAAGTTATGGAATTTGCTCCAGGCGTTCCAGAGCTGCTGAGGAACACCGCGAGCGGGTATCGAGATCTGCGATTTGTGATAAACCTTTCAATGTAACAATTCAGAGAAACTTCAGGTCACCCGGAAGCCGACGGAGTGCCCAGTGGCCCAGTGCATGTCTAGGTTATTTTGCGTCTTTGCTTCAGCCTCAAAGCGTGCATTGGCTATCACCAACGGCTATCACCAACGGCATCGTCGCCTTGCTGGCGGTTGGGGCGTCTTGGCTGATCGTGCTGGTCGTCTTACTGGGGAAACGCCGACAGAAGCTTCTACAAAGTCGCCAGCTCTGCCTGTGTACTTGGCAGGATGCGTATGTTCTCTGTGTGTTCTTGCTGCAAAGGCTTGTGGCTTGGCTGTGTATTCCCGGCTGGGAAGACGTGCTCCCCATGCTTGTCTTTCCAGTGACATGCGAGGAAGGACCGACGTGTTGTGTTGTTTTGAAAGAAAGGCTTCCATTGACCGGGACCGTTTGCTTCTGATAACCCGAGATTTTGGTCGTACATTACATAGGCAGACGAGGTTGGCGAGCCCTCAGGGTAAAAGTCCGCCTAAAAAGTCTGTCGGGCGTCCCGTTCCTTGAGAAGACTTTCTGTTAAGCTTTTGGAGATACTAGAATGCAAAGTCTTGGGTGGGAATTGATAATACAGTTTCTCACTCTCGGTGTGAATACCACATGGCTGTGCTTTTCAAAGACTCGTTCCCTGGCACGCGGCCTTTGCAGAAACTGAGCGTGGTATGCCCGTTCCGAGTTTGCAACTGCAGTTGGAAGTAATTCGGTGGAGTGATGCGAGCTACATGTCAGACACCAGGAAATATGTCGTCTCTGTATGTGTAGAGCAGCTAATAGTCAGTGGGTAGTTGTCGCAGATGGCTGGTATTTGCTGGCTGTATACTTTCACGGGGCGACGTGGGCCAAGAGAAAAAGGGACGACCACCAGATAATGGTGGGTATAATAGTGGTGTAATGGTGGCGTCTTTTTATTGCTCCATCTCCCAGGTGTCGAAGCTTTGGAGAGCGTCCCAAAAAAGCTGAAAGGTGTTCTTTCGTGGAAAGAAACCAGGTATGTGATTCAAGAACGATAGGCAAGCTCGCGTACAAAGTAGTCTACGCAACCTCCTACCCTAGCTGTAACATTCCCAGGTTCTCTTTACTCGGGCGTACACACGTCCTGGTCGACTAGAAAAATTTCCCATAATGCAGTTGTGGCGTGGACAATGCGAATTGCGGGTAAAGGTATTCGAACTGCTGGCTCAGTTGTCATTCACATCGTGGATCATATACTGAAACCACGTTGATGCCATGATGTTCACATTCTTCAAAGGCCTCGATGTCGCGTACATTTCGTCGACTCGGCATCGGACTGCTTTTTGTGCAGTCTTTCCAGGAAGGCCCCTCGAGAGTCGCGGTCTTATCTTCTGGCTTGTCTTGTACCCCAAGTACTATTACAAGACCCAGTGACACTGAAGCTGACAGAAAAAGCATCGTACCGTATTGTCTATGTCGAAGTTCTTCCCCGTTCGGCACACCATGATTGGCTCCTGGCTTGACCAAGAATGCAAAGCCACATTGTGACTGCTTCAAGTCTGTTGTTTTTTTCCAAAGCCTCTCCAAAAACTCGAGATGGTTTGTGTATCTTCGTTATCTTGTCAGCCACAAGAGTTTTATGCTCTTCGATACCTTGGTGATATCTCGGGCTTGTATTGGTCTTGAGAGACACGCAGCCGTCCTCTTTTTTGGGCGACGGGCATCATCAATATTGGCTAACCCGTGCCTGCTGAAATCACGGTAGATCTGGTGGTGTGTCTGCTGCGTGATGGTGTATTGTTGCACCGGTTCGGCTTTTCCAAGATTTTCTTCACTTAGAGTGGCTCAACACAAGTTTGACAGTTTTTGATCGCTCTTCATCTTTGCGACCTCTGTAGTTGTGAACATGCATTCCGCGCGAGCATTTTCAAGGCCGTTCACACATAGTGCGGCGGGAGCGAGGGCGGACATTGAATATTCCTACTCGGGTTGTTTTCGGTGATGGGAGTCACTCGGGTTGTTTTTGGTGATGGGTGTCGTTTTCTTGAACCGGTCAGTCCTTCATTCTTCAACTGCTTTATTTCAGTAAAGAGGGCAATCGTCAGCAGTACAGGTAACTTGGACGCCTCCGAAGTTGTTTTGACAACCCAAGTCATTCCGTGAAGTGCAATCTTGAGTTTTGAGAAATGTGGTTTCTAAACACGAAGCTGGCTGGCTTATGTTTCTTGTCATTTGGCTTAGCACCCCAACTTCGAGCACAGGAGGGTCGTCTCTGATTCTGTGAGGGATCCGTCTATTGGTCTCCGGCTTCTGTGCCGTCTCCAAAGTGTCAATGGGGGGATAGACTCACTTCCTGCGAGAAGCTCTCTGGTTAGACGAGGCAGCTACTAGCGAACAGCCAGCTTGTTCAGCCTGGAGACCTCTTCCTGGCGTAGAGAATTTTGTCGTGAAGTGATGATTGAAGTACACCATAGTTTTGCTCAGAACACTGGGGACATGTTGAAATCGTGCTGCCAGGGAGTACGACTTTCAATCTTTCATGTGCAGATCAAGAAGTCTTCGGTTTGGAAGATCCATCAACTGCACCGCCGCACCGAGCAACCTTGGGTTGTGACTTCCTTGACACCATGTTCTCAAGTTGTTTCTTGTTTGCAAATTGGGAGTCATACCAAGTTCTTGTGTTCGAGTACTTGTAGTGAGGGTTTTATGGTGCGGCGCCGTCATCATTGACTGCAAGCAGAAACGCACAGGTGCGCGCTGCATGCCTCCTGCACCACGCCATCGTATCGTGAGCGAGCCGCTGCACCTGTCGGCCCAGTGGTCAGGCCAAAATCCCGGCGGTGAGTTCGGGTGAGGCGAATGGTTTGGCGGAGATATTCGCCCGCGAGCAGGACGAGGCCTGGCGCCTCGTCGCCCAGATCGGGGGGTTAGTTGGGGCAGAGCTCGACACAACGAGCAACGGCGCGAAGAGCGCATCGGACGTTGTCCGTGATGAGAGCCGGCATCTCTTCGCAGCTCTTGTGATGCTGCTCACAGAGCTGGCACCGCAATATAGCGCCGAGGTTATAGCTGAGCTCCCAGCGCGGTTTCTCGCCGGTGTAGATGTTTGCCGCGCGGCTCACGTAGTAAACATACGCGTGTAACACCGGGTCGATGGATAACTCTGGCGAAGGATCCCGGCTTGCCGGGGCATGGGTATCGGTTATATTAGAGGGCGATTACCCGTTGTCGTTGTCGTCAGGCGACGACGAGTCGCCATTGTCGCCATCCGGATTAGCAGGCACAGCAGCCGGATGCTGAGGAAGTGCACCGGCCGCCTGGGGTGCAGGTTGGCCAGAAGGGCGAGGGTTATTGTCGCTATGATTAATAGGGCTTGAACCGGACTAGTAATATAAGGGGCGATGCCGGGGGCTGCTACGCGCGACGGGCTAGGCGAGGCCGCGAGCCGCTGAAGAGACGAGGGCCGACGGGCATTGCCCAAGGGGACAGCAACTTCCGAACGAGTAGGCGCGGGGCGCCCGAGCATCTATACAAAGGCGTGCCGCGGTGGCTCCAAGTGAGCCCGAATTGCCAATTATAGAGGGGCTGCGACGAGGCTCGGAGGCAGCGGCGCGGCGCAGCCGCTCCGACAAGGGATCCTGGGTAGATGGAATAGATGGCGCCATGCTGGAGAGATAAAACACTCCATAATCTGGCTTCTTTGAGAAGACTTTTCATCTAGGAAATTGGGTAGCATTTGTGAACCTCTGCGGAGCACTCCTTTTGACATGGGCGATCCTGTAGCCGTGTCTTGTCGTCTTTCAGTGTCGTGTGAGAGCATTCCTTGAAAACAGGAGAGTAGCCTCTCGAGATGATTCGGGGTTTGGCGAACACAGACTTGCTTGACATTCCCAGGTTGTTGTATTTGTGCAACAGCCAGCAGTGCCCATACGCCAGCCTCCGTCCACGTATAAGCCTGCCGTGAGCATCAGCCAATCTCAAGATCTTTGCTTGTTATCACGCATGGAATGGTAAGACTAAACCTCATAATCGGTCGGAGGGCAAAGTTGTCTTCCTTCTCACTTGTCACACTTTGTGTGCCATGCGTCGTAGTGAAGTGCTTTTTTGCGAATCATATTTCGGGAAGAGACGTCCAAACAGGGACGTCTCACCTCAAAGTGACTTGCCAGTGTATGTGCCAGCTTCAAGATCACAGATGTTGCGACTTGATGACTTGATTAGCTTCGCGACGTCAAAGGCACTGATGGCAAGGGTGAATGCTGAGCCGTTTTCATGCCGCCATTTCAATCTCCAACGCCGGTTCTGTCACTTTCATGTCAGACACCATTGATCAATCCGGCACATCACCGGTTTTCGCGTGAGCTGCAAAAGCAGCATCGAGGTACAGCAAACCAGTCTTCCGAGTCCCCCCCAAATCGATGTCATTGTGCTTTTTTTTAGTATCAATGCTGTTCAAAGGCTAGGCTGAAACAGCTTTTTGATATGATTGTGAGGAATCCTTTGTAAAGACAACAACACATGGGCGGGCGCGGGTCCACTCGACGTTGATAATTATCATCACTAGTATTCTCCCATGTCAGTCTGTTGCATGGCTGAATGTTTGAATTGAACATACGTCTGGCAAGGCGCATCTGCCAATTGTATCCCTGCGATCAGAGCAGGCATCTCCTCACACGACTTGTGATGAGACTCGCACAAGCGGCAGCGGGAAACCGCGCATGCATCGCATGACAACTGCCAGCGAAGCCGATTGCCGACACAGATGTTCGCGGCTTTGCTAACGCAGTAAATGCAGGCATGAAGAACGGGATCGACTGCCAACTCGGGCGAGGGAACGCGGTTGAGAGCCGCGGGCTCGTCGCCCATGTCGACGTCATGATTATCGATCTGAGGAGAACTTTGTTTGACCAGTGGTTGCATTGCGGCAGAGAGAGAGAAGTCAAAGATGCTGATGGGTAGAGGGAACTTGAGGAGAGGTGGTAGAATAATAAAAAGTAGCAAGTATGTCAAATCATGAGCAAGCTCAAGATAATTAAACAATCAGCACTATAGTAAGTGTATGTCATTTGGGCGCCGACATCTTTGACCTTCCTTGAAGAGATCTTGTTGACGGCTTATATTGCAGCCATACAATGTATCAGAGAGACAAGGGTGGATGGATGAAAGAGGAGAGGAGGAGGAAAAATCTGGGAGAGGGGAGGGGGGATGGCCAGGTATTTATACTCGAGGAGGAGAGAGGCGAGGGGCGCGCAATCAGCAATGACAAACGGGGGCAGGGAGTGACAAACGAAAGATGAGAGAAAGGTCTGTCAAGGCATGAAGTGGTGCTGACGGCGTGGTGGCAGACAAGTGATTACTGTTGACATGAGGAGGGGGTCATGGATGTCTGGCTACAATGTATAGAGCGGAGTGAAAGTAAACAGAGAGACACAGGGGAGGATGTTGAAGATCATCTGCAGGTCAACGCTTGGGCCACTCTTCAATCATTTTGAGTTTACTCAAGGTTTAATATGAAGCCATGTGGGAGTGAAATGCGGGATGGGAGCGTGGCGATGACAATGTGATGCGCACGTGGGTGGTGAGTTGAGATGGAAGCTGTGTGAGTGAGGAGTGACGGCGTGTGGATGTTAGTGTGATGTACATTTAGTGTTCTTCGCGATGGTGAAGTTGATCAGGCATTTTGTTTAGGTTCTACTCGATAGATTGATAGATTCTCGTTTTATCACGTTTTATCATAGAATATTCCTCAATAAATTGCTAGATAATGAAAATTAAGTGAAACAAGCAGATTTATTTTAGGTGTTGACACAAACAGAACAAAGGAGACAAAACAAACAACAATGTGACAATGAAAGTGACCAAAATCAAAGGACCGTCCAAGAATTACAGCAACGCCTTTGTGGCAGTATATGCCCTGCCCCAGACAAAGGAAAGACAAAAGAAAGTGACAAAGAAAGTGACAAAAAAATTGAAAGGGTACTGTTCACATCCCCTCTAAGGCACAAATTCACAGAACCTTACGCCAGACGGACTCGAGCAGTGGGTGCCAGAGCATGGTCAGGACAACAATCAGCCACTCCAGGACCTGGATGGATGTGCCGCCCGAGACGTCAATGGCGGACGTCGAGGTCGACGAGTCGGCGGTGCCGGGCAGGGCCGTGCCTGAGAACAGGAGAGCACGCACGGCCACAGTCGACGAAATAGCGGCAGCGAGAGCGGCCATGACGGCACCCGTGGTCAGCATGACAGCCGCATTCCAGGCGTTGCGAGTATGGCCGTAGCCCTTCTCGTCGGCGTACTCGTCCGACTGGATACCGCGAGATGCGATGCGGTGGGTCAGCAGGCTGCCGGCGGCGCCGACAAAGCAGAGGGCACTGAGGAAAAGAGGAACGTAGACAATGGACAGAACACCACCAGGGCCAGTGCTGCCGCTCTGGATACCGGCGGCGAGGGCGAGGAGAGGCTGCAGCGAGCTGGGCGCAATAGTAGTGGAGCCAGGCAAAAAGAATCTGGTAGAGGCAGACGAGGCATTGACGGCAATGGATTCGGCAACGGTGCCGGCGCAGGTGAGGTTGACGGGGTCGAGGCCAGCACAGAGGCCAAAGAGGCCAACATGGACCTCTGCCTTGGTGGCGTTGTTGGCGAGCTTAATCAAATAGATGCCGGGGAGGCCGGGGGATGTGGAGGTGCAGCCGACCAGAACAAGGATGTAGAAGACGACGATGCAGATGGCGAGGAGGCCGCCAATAGCCTGGTGGAAGTCTGGAAAAGTGTTAGTAAGTGTGGTGGAAAGGGGGGGGGGGAGGGAGAGTGAACAAACCTTTGCGAGCAAGCATTATGGATTAGAGTGAAACAAAAGACTGTGGTGTAAGATCGTGATGATCGAGCGTTGGCCGAGAAAGTTGAGTGGTGGGTGAAGTCGTTGAAGCGAATGTGCAATGTATCAAAATGGCCCGCAGATTGATGACGAGATGGGAAATGAAGACGTTAGGAAAAGAAAGAAGAAAAAAAGAAGAAGAAAAAAGAAAGAAACGAGACTAAAGTCCTAAAATTGAGAATCAAAAACGAGTGATTGAGTTGCTTCTCTCTTCCTTTTCTTCCATCTAGAAGTGAGGCGTCTCCGTCTTTATATCTTGTTGTCCTCCCATCGTCTCTGATCTATTTTGATGCATCTTCGTTCTTTGACATGCCTCACTTGCCGCCGGCCGTTTCGGCGGCCTTTGTTTTTCAGTGCTCCTCCATTGTCGCTGTCCTTTTTCCTTCTTCTCCCTTTACAATCCCTCGACAATCTGCCTTTCATCGTAAAACCATGGCCAGACGTTCTTTTTCATCCATGGGATGGCCCAAACAAAGGGCCCACGTCTATTCTCATTGTCTCAATTGCCGCCGTCGACTGTCGTTTCTGCTTTCTGCTTCTCAGACCGTGAACAGTGTTTGTTATTTTGGGGAAAAGACCCCTGTCCTTCTTGTCCGCGGCTCTTTGTCGTTCAGGGCCGCTGGCGTGCTGATTGGCTGGCGTTGGGTACTCCACCCACACTGGAGGTCTCTTATTTCAGGGCCTATTCCAGGGCTCACGGCTGTCCACTGTTTATTGTTTTTGCTAGGGAAAATCGAGAGCCAATCGAGCCCTGGCCCAGCATTTTCAGCGGCTGTCTCTCGTTTACAGCGGGTTCACTGTCGCTGAACGTCCAGTCGAAACAGCGCCTTCACGGCGACTACTCTAACAAACTGGACGAGATCTCGGTTCTTGATCTCGCCCTTGGCATCGACTGTCTGTTTTTAGAACAGAAAGAACTGTCGGCAGCAGCTAGATGACTTCACAGAGCTTGTCTCATATCATTCTTCTCAACGTTGTTTCATGATCGACCCATGTCTAGCCATTCAGAAAAGAGGCGGCAAATGGCTATGAGCGGCTGTTTCTCTCCAGAAAACGATGGAAAACACGTGGGTGACGTCGCTTTCATAATAACTATGCTCCGTACATCCGTAATCTACTGCAGTAAAATGGTGCACAGCTTTGCATTGTGCCGTCTGCCATAAAACATTGTCCAGTGTTGGACATATCGGCGGACATATCGGCGGTCGAGAGAATTTGCTGCAGATTTAGCTTTGATACGACGTCCGGACTTATGGCCCAGTGTAAGTGGACAGTGCCAGTTAGTGAGCGTGTATTAGGCACGGTACGATCTCCGCCGTGGTACATGAAGTACAGTCTTAGCTTGCTGCACCTCTTTGTACTTTAACACAGTGCGAGAACACTTCATGACCTGCATCTTCACGTACACCAACATCACCGGACCTACCTCTTACGACCGACGACCAGGCAGCATGTTCGGACACTTTGCTCTCCGGGAGACCGTTGACGTATGTTTTCGAGGTAATGGAAGTGTCCGACGGGGAGTATGAAAAGACGACAATGCGAGGGATGCAAAGTTATAAGGCAGTCGCCGCTGCTGTTGTTTGAGTACTTGATATCATTTTCATCCTCATCGTCTTGAAATCAACTACAACATATTCTACTTCACCACTTCACCACTTCACTTCTATTTTCAAAAACACCCTATTCACCATGACCTCTCCCATCACCTCCCGCCCTCTCGGCAAGAACGGCCCTGTCCTGCCCCGTCTGGGTCTTGGCCTCATGAACAACAGCGGCGCCTACAACGCCGCCGCCTCCGACGAAGAGCGTTTCGAGTTCCTCGACAAGGCCTATGCCATTGGAGAGCGCTTCTGGGACACGGCCGACATGTACATGGACTCGGAAGACTTGCTGGGCAAGTGGTTTGCCCGCAACCCCGAGAAGCGCAAGGACATCTTTTTGGCGTCCAAGTTTGCCATTGACATGTCGGTCCCCACCGATATCAAGATCAACTCGTCGCCCGCGTATGCCCGCCAGCAGCTGGCCCGGTCGCTCCAGAGAATGCAGACTGAGTATATTGACCTGTACTACGTCCACCGCATCGATGGCAAGACGCCCATTGAAAAGACCATGGCGGCACTCGTGGAGGCCAAGAACCAGGGCAAGATCAAGTACATTGGCTTGAGCGCCTGCAGCGCCACCACTCTCCGGAGAGCTCACGCTGTGCACCCGGTGACGGCCGTGCAGATGGAGTACTCGCTGTTTGCGCGGGACATTGAGGCCGCCAACGACGCCAAGAAGGGTGTGCTGGCGGCGGCCCGCGAGCTGGGTGTGGGCGTTGTCGCCTACTCGCCCCTGGGCCGCGGCATCCTGACCGGTGGCATTTCCGGCACGGCCGATCTGGAGGCGGCCGGCGATATGCGCAAGAGCTTTGGCCTGCCCTGGTTCCAAGAGGGCAACCTAGAGAAGAACCTGGCGACGGTTGCGCAAATTGGCGCGTTGGCCAAGGCCAAGGGCGTGACCACGCCGCAGCTGTGCCTGGCCTGGGTCCTTGCCCAGGGCGACGACGTCTTTGCCATCCCCGGCACACGCAAGGTGGAGCGTCTGCAACAAAATCTGGCGTCGTTGGACATTACTTTGTCGGCCGACGAAGAGAAGAAGCTGCGCTCTCTGGGCGAGCAGGTGGCCGGTGGCCGGCTCAAGGAGGAGCATGCATCAGTTGACTTTGGCGAGTCACCGGAGCTGTAGGCGTGCCGTAGCAGGTAGATGATTGCATCTAGTACGGAGTACGTGAGAAGTAAATAGTTCTAACTTAATTCAAGTTGAACAACGCTCGCTATGCAGTCCCAAAAGAAAAAAAAATAAGGCACATTTTTGAAAGTAAATGTGCTTTCTAGCTGTCCATGTAAACCATGTAAGTGGTGGTCGACTTTCTTGGCCTATTTCAGAGCACCCTCCCTCAGCACACCACAATCTCCTTGTGCGACCAAAAGACACTCATTCACCCTCCTCTTGTGCATGCCGACTCTCGTCTTGTTCCCAGTGTTCACATCTCATATGATGGCAAGGCTGCATTTCCTTTTTAGCTGCATTCTTAGGACATTGTACAAATCCAATGTGACTTTCATCTTTGTATTCTTTTGTTCTGTCTACTGCTTCCCCGCCTCCACAAGTTCCTCCAGCAGCTCGGCCCCCTTGGCCAAGAGACTCACGTGGCCCTCGCCCTCAATCAAGTGTGCCCGCAGTGCCACATCCGGCAAGTGTTTAGCAAACCACTGCCCGTGCGCATACGGCACCATCTTGTCGTCGCTGCCCTGGTACAAGAGGACAGGCACTTTGATTTCGCTGAGCTCAAAACCCCAGGCCTGGGTGAGCTCAAGATCGTCGTCGACCCAGCCGTCGACGCCTGTGCGAAGACCGTCGTTCAAGACGTTGAACAAGTAGCCGCCCAGCTCGCCCTTGGAGGCGGCCTTGTCAACATCACTGAGAATGGTGTCGAGCGCGGCGACGGCGCCTTCGGGCCCGCCCGCCTTGATTTCCGAGCGCATGTTCTCGCAGAACGCGCGCAGCTGCGGCTCGCCCTCGTCGGCCGCACGGAATTCTTCAATGTTGTCTTCGCCCTGGCCAGCCAAGAAATCCAGGTCGGGCGCATCGGCGGGGCCGACGCCGGCGATCGTAAGAACGGCCTTGGCACCCGGCAAACGGGCGGCCATAGCCAGGGCATGGGGGCCGCCACCGCTCCATCCCATGGCGATGCACTCCTTGACACCCAAATGTTCGTTTAGAGCCTGGGTATCGGCGACGGCGTCAATGATGCGGCGGCCGACATGGCGTGACGAGTCGCCGTAGCCTGGGCGGGCGGCAGCAATAATCCTGATGCCCTGCTTTTTGGCCGCTTGCTCTAGAGCCGGCGGGGGTTCTGTGCTAGAGGGAGTGCCGTGGAACCAGATGAGGGGGTAGCCGTTGGGGTCGCCCGAAACGCGGTATTCGAGGTGGCGGCCGTCGGGGAGGATGAATTGTTGCGCCATGACGAGAAACGAACGAACGAGCGTAGCGAGAGAGTGAGTGAAAAGAAGGGCGTAAAGAGTTGTTAGTGTAAGGTGAGGCTTGATATTTCTTCTTGGTGTAAACAGTAAGTGCTCGACCGTTGATGCCAAGGCTTGGGAATGTACCGGCTCTTTAAATGCCCAGACGGAGATGCGATGGGCTGCAGGAAGAATGCAGCAGAAATGTAACCAGATGCGACGATGCGAATCAGACATGTATACGATGCGGGATACGAGATACAACGGGCTACGCGGGCTCGGCGGGGTTCTCTCGATTAAACCACAGAATGAGCCACAGAAATGATCTCATAGAGCTTGAGCTCGAGCTCCAGCAGAAGCTCTCCGCTTAGGTAAGACCACCAAAAAAGAGTCGGAAAAGTCCAAAACACTGGTTGAGAAGTGGCGATTCGACGGACCTTCCTCTTTTAGACGCTCGCGTTTTCTTTGTTACTTGCCTAATCAGGACAGCCCTCAGCCACGAGTAGCACCATTTTCATAACTGCCACGATGGAAAGCAGCTCATCCTCTCCATTCAATTCTCAATTCACCCATTGAGCCCGGCTTTTCTCCGTCATTTCCTCCGTCTTACAATTTGTTGACAGAATGTTCATGGCCGGTGACTCAATACACGACGAGTTTGTGTTGATCCCCACGTTCTGGCCCATCTCAACGGCATGGCCCGATTGTCAGCCAGGCACGAAAAAAGCTGGCTTACCAATCCAATTGACGAGGCTACGGCCATCACTGATGGAGAATGAGGCTGTGCTCATGTCCACAATGTTGGACTTTGAGTGCAGGGCTATCACAGAAGTAAACGAAAAAACTGACCAAAACGCTGGATAGTGATGTTCATGATTGTAAGAAAGAGAGAAAGATAGAAAGAGGAAAAAAGCAAAGCCAAAAGTCCAAGTAGATGAAAGATGCAGAAGATGCTGTATTTTTATGCCAAATGCCAAAAATGGTATAAGTAAAAGGAACGACAGACAAAAACAAAAAGAAAACAAAAAAGACCAGCCGTTTATGCAATTAAAGATTAGTATTAGTTGAGACGTCGGTATCAGCAGTCGTCGACGACTACTTTGTTCGGTGACCTGCAGTCAGCTCCTTCGGTCAGCTCCTTCGGCCACCTCAGCCGTACCGCACCGGCGACAAGGGCGCTTTCTCGGCCGCCCGCGGCGACGCTGGCCCTTGCCACTGTTCTTGGCCCTGGCCCATGGCGGGTGCTGGTGGGTACGAGTACATTGTATCGCGACCCGGCATGGCACCCACAGGTACAGGGACAGGGACAGCGTTGGCTCCAACTTCAGCGGCCGGCACCATCACATACCCGCGCTGGCGCATGTCCTGCAGGACATCCATGGTCATGGCGCTGGTGCGGCGCATGCGGTTGCGACGGTGGGTGTCGACACAGGCCCAGACAAACAGGGCAAAGTGCAGGACAATGGCGATGCCCTGGATGACGGCGACCAGCATATCCAGAGCGTAGCGGCGGTCCTTGTCGTGCCACAGCTTGTTGACAAGGGCGTCCTGTTGAGCGCACGAGGTGAAGTCGGGGGTGCAATCGCGGGTGGTGGTGGCGCGAGCGCGGGTGGTGGTGGTGGTCGTGGGATAGATGTAGTAGCCGTCGGAGTCGGTGGAGTAATACTCGTAAGGGTCGTAGTCGGAGTAGGTGTAGGGATCGTCATAAGAGTAGGGCTCGTCGTAGTCGGAGTAGGTGTAGGGGTCATCGTAGGTGTACGGATCATCGTAGGTGTAGGGGTCATCGTACGAGTAGGGGTCTTCGGAGGAGGCGCCCGCAGAAGACGAGCCAAAGAGCTGACGCTTGGCACGCTTGGACAGAGAAGGCGCGGGGGTGGTCAGCGAAGCAGAAGCGGCCGAGGTGACGGAGGCAGCGACGGCGGCCGCGCCCGTGGTCGTAGTCGTGGACGTCGAGAGGGCCGACGACACGGTGGCGGTGCCGGTCTCTTGGGCGAGGTTGTAGTAGTTGTAGTCGTCGCTCGAGGTGGTCCAGACCCACGAGTTGTTGGGCGCCAGCGAGTAGCCACCGCCGGAGCCGCTGTAGTAGAAAGGCGGATCAATACTCGAGGAGTCGCTAAACTCGCCCAGAGACAGAACGGCAGAGACGGTGAACAGCAGAGTGAAAATAAAGGCGAGCCACAGCACCAGGTCGAGACCTACGGCGATACCGGGGTGCACAGCCCGTGGCGGCTTGCGCAGGAGGAGGACGAGCACAACAACCAGACACCAGACAAGCGACACACCGAGCGGGATCAGGGTGAAGGGCACAATGTACGAGTCGTCATAGTAGTACCACGAAAAAAAGTCATTGTTCGATGCGTTGCTGGCCGTAACAGCCGCAGCCGCACCAATGGCAATGATATCGAGAACAATTAGTACAACACGTAGGCTCAACTTCCATTGCCAGTGCTCGTCGCTGCCAGCCATGCGCTGTGTAAACGTCTTGGGCGTGTTGTCGGCAGCAGCCACAGCTGCGGCACCGCCAGCACCGCCAGCGCCACCGGCCAGAGCGGCACCAGCGGCACCAGCAGCACCAGCATACGGATAGCCAGCCACGGGAGGGTAGCTACCCATCGCGGCCTGGGGACCGTAGTAGCCGCCCGGTGGCGGGTACTGTGCCTGGTAAGGCGGGTACGACGTAGTAAAGGGCGTGTTCTCGTTGGCACCGGCCGGGCTAAAGCTGCGGGGCGGCTGCTGGATGGGACCGCCGGCGGTGGCGTCCTGGTGCTGCGTTTCGGAAGCAGAAGAAGGGCCAGCGACGGTGATCCCAGGAATGGCCCGTTCTTGGGATGGGGTGGCCACGTCGGGGTGGATGGACGAGGGCGAGTTGGCGGGCAGCGAGCCGGCCGGCGTTGTGGGCGCCGACACGGTGGGAGCCGCGGGCGAGGGCGTTGTGTGAGGGCCAGCCACGTCCTCGGGGGACGGCTGCGGGCGGTCGACCATTGTGTGGTTCAGGTAAGATGTGTGAGGTGTGAGGTGTGAGGTGTGAGGTGTGAGGTGTGAGACGTGGAAGGATGGATGATGGAAATTAAGGTTTAAAGTTTGGGCCGTGAAAGATGAGGCTGAAAGGGGAAAGAGAGAGAGAGAGAGAGAGAAAGCGAGGGAGAGTCGACGAGCGAATGGACGCAGCGGGCTGCAACAATAAGAAGATAAGAAAAGGATGAGAAGAAGAAAGCGAATGCTTGTGACAATGTCAACAAACGGAGGACGCTGCAAACCAAACAACACAATGGAAGGAGGACACGCGAACAGACCAGACGAAAAGAAAACAAAGTACGCCGTACGTCTGTACCGAAGAAGAAAAAATGAGGCGCACACCCGAGATCTTATGAAGAAAAAACCGGGGGTGCAGCGCCGCTGGTGAAAATGAAAACCCAAAAAGGGGTGAGGCCAAAAAACAGGGGAGGAGGAAAAAGGGACGATGGGCCGGTAGCCTCTTGGCAGTACGAGTAGACTGGCCGTGGTCCTACGACGTACTACGGAGTACTGGGCTATCCCTGCCTGGCCGTGTCCAGACTGCCATGGGCCGGCCCAGGACCTGCCTAAAATTGCAGGAACATGCCTGGACCTGGACTGCCTGGAGGTTAGTGCTCTTTCAGGCCTCTTTTTTCCTTTGCACAGCAAGACTTTCTTCACAGTCTCGACAGTCTAGGCTGTCGCATGCTGGGGTCGGCGGTGGTGGTAGAAAAAGAAGTGGGTGAAAAAGAGCATTCTACGCGAGTTCTCTGCGCGCGTTGTCAGAACCTTGTCTCCTTCCCTGTCTACGAACTACGACGTAATTACATCTCGGCGGTTTCCTGCCTGGACTTTCCTGCCTGGTCGTTCCTGCCCGCCGTACGTCGTAGGCCAAGCCTTGGCTATCCCACAGAAAATCCTACAGATGGCGGCCAAGACGCAATGTTCAATTATTCCAAATACGTCTGTGATGCCGAGGGAGGGCACAGGCAGGCAGGCTGGCAGGACTGTTGGCCACTGTCACGATGCATTGCCACGGGACAAGACGAGAGGACAAAACAACGAGTCGCCAACAAATGCAGCTTGTGGCTCGTAAATCTTCCCTTTGCCTCTTTCCCTCTCTCCCTCTTTCCTCTTTCCCTCTTTTAGCTTTTAGCTTTTAGCTTTTTCTTCGCCGCTTGTTGCCTCGCTCCTGCTGTGTTTGTCGTCTTTTTGGCTCATCGTCACTTCCTCTTCCTAGCGGGGGACCCGGCGCAAACAAGCTTAAACTATTCACTCGTATTTGGTCTTTTTAGGCTCCTTTGGTCAGTATTTCCGTTACATTTCTTCCATTTCTTCCATTTCTTCTTCTCTTTTGTCGCATTTTTTGCACGCCAGTGCCACTCGAGCCACTTTCGCCAGCGACCCCTGTCGTATTTTTAGATTTTGGCTTTTAGGACTACGCGAAAAAATTTCTACGAGTAGACTTTAATGTTTAGGGGCTGCGCCTCATCCTGCCCGCTGGAATTGACTTTTAAAGGGCAGCCAGGGGAAGCCAGGAACAACAGACTACCACACGCTAGGCCCTAATTTGACTGGTTCTGTCTTCGCTGTTCCTGCACCTTTCCCCTTTTCGGGTCTGTGCTTGTACAAGCCTTATCTTGGCGTGTCTCTAGCACCGACAGCGCCTCTTACGTCGGTGGCCGCCCTGTTGCTCTCTCTTTCTCAAGATTTCCCCTCCTTCTGTCTCTCTGTCTCCTCTTCCTTCTCATCGGCTCGCGTGCCGGTGCCTCCACAGGGCACAGGCTAAGAAAGCCTTTTTCTTTTCACTCTCCAATGTGATTTCGATGTTCACTTGGTCGATTTGATGCATGGAGCCGTCGTCTTGGTCATCCATCGAGTGTTGAGTTTTTCTTTGCTGCTCTCTCCTCTTCTCGTTTTTCGTTTTTTTTTAACTGGCGTTGCATCCTTGGCGGAGTCAAGAATCGTAAAACACAAGGACCACAGAGCCACTCAAACTCAAATCATACTCCACCTGATCGGCACTTTCCCATATCAAGTGTCCCAAATAGGCAACCTGGGCGAAGGCCTCAGTCTACAGTCAACTTGCACTTCGACAAGAAGGCAGCATTGGTCTCGTGATGTGCAACTGATTCCCGAAATGTCAGAAAGCTGAACAACAGACGGCATGAGGCTGTTTTCATTGTCTAAGGTAGACGTCGCAGGCAACAACTGTGCCACTGTCAGGGAAAGAATGCGAAACAGGATTGGAAATACGAGAAATCCTGTCGGAAAAGAGTCAAAGAAGACGCGCTGTGAAGATGTTCACGCGTTGCGGCGAGAAGCACCCAACAACGAAATATCGTCAATCAACTTTTCAAAGTTTTGAGGTTGACCTAATGGCACTTGAAGAATAAAAGGATACATTCACAACAAACTTAAGATATGCTTCAGATAATTGGATAACCTGGTGTTTGATTTCAATTTTATGTAAAAACGTCAAATAATGTGAGATTAATCTCATGTGAATTTCAAATCATGAAAATCGATTCAGACTCACGTGAGTGAATGAACATCAGATGAATTAAGCAAAAAATAGGTATGAAATCCCGGCTAAGAAAATACGTTCCCGTGAATCACTCAATTCGTACTCGGAACCAGATTTCTTTCACTCTTTCACTTGTCAATTCAATATCAACACTGTTCAACAACCACCTGCATCGCATCCACGCTCCGACATCCACGCTCCACATCTCAACATGGAGCAGTGGCAAGGAGACGGGCCTACCTGGCCAATCCTACCCGTGCTTCCTACACGCATTGAGTCGCCAGTTTATCCTCCAGTTCCTCCTTCGTTCTCTCCACCGCCGATAATCAAGATGGAACCTGAGAGTGACGATGACAAGGGCCGTGTGTTTGGGCTGAACAGGTGAGACATCGCCATTGCTTTCTTTTTTTTTTTTTTTTCTCTCTTCTTCTTTTGCGTTCACGCATACTCACCAACAGACCGCCGAGTGTCACATCCATTCAATCCTCGACGTCGTCGGACGCGACGACGAGCGACGACGATTCAGATGTGCCGGCCAGCGACAAGAAGCAGCCTCTCAAGATGAATAGAGCCTCATCAGTTGGTTCGGACAGCTCTTCCGGCGACGGCGACAGCGAGCCCACCTCTTCGGCATCGACATCGGCCTCTGACCGTTCTTCGTCGGTCGCCTCCAATGTCCAACAGCAGCCGCCGCCCTCGCCGTCTGTTGTTCCTTTGGTGACACCGCTCACCGACCTCGACTCGTTTGACAGCTGGGACGCCACTCTTTTTACCAATCTCAAGTACCATGGTCTCACCGGGTTTTTGGCAGCTGACGACGACGAGGCCCCAGAAGAAAAACCGCCCTACCCAGACAGCCTGGCGTATGCTCAGTAGGATGAGCGCCGCAAGCTGGCCAAGGGAATCATCATGTGCTCGGCCGAACACGTATTGACGGCCCTGACGGCCGAGAGAATGAACGTGGCGCCGCTCGCCAAGAACAGAAAGCGAAAACGCACGGCGGCGGGGGACAACGTGGGCGGAGTATCCTTGAGCCAAACGACGGCCGTGTCTAGTGGACGTGACTCTTCTTCTTCTTCCACGCCGAAAGCGTCCACTCCCTCTGGATCGATTCCGCCGTCTTCGACGACGGCAGCGACGACGACCAACGCCACAACGGCGACCGTAACTGGCCCCACGATCGGGGCGCTCGGAACGCTCGGAACGCTCGGGGTCCCTTACAACCGCAAGATAAAAAACCCACGGCACCACTACAACGCCGCCGTCGCGTGCATGGCCCGCCGGGCAGCTTTGACGGGCCATACGGCTGTCCTCGTCCACCGGCTGTGCACGGCCGACCGCAGCGCATGCGACTCTTTGGCGGCTTACCAGCATCTGTTGACCGACACACGTCGCCGTCTTTTGCGGCTGGGTGCCGACCCGGGCGACGATTTCGCCGTCTGGGTGGCTTTGTCGGGGTTGAAGGGCGCACACAGCCGGTGGCATGCGAAACTGGTGGCGCAGCGGGCAGCAGGGGAGCTGGACTGGGATGGACTGATGGCGGCGATGGCAGGAAGGGCGTGTAGGGAGTAGATAGACCGCCGGGAGGCGGTCCATAACAAGTTAACAACACGGAGAGGAAAAGCAAGAGGCGGTCCATAACAACACGGAGAGGAAAGCAAGAATAAAAGGGAAATGCGCTGTATACTTTAAAGAACCACGAAATCGCTATGCAAATGTCCCCAAAAAATCCAAATCTACGAGTCGTCCTCACTCTGCCCTCGTGCTAACAACTCTTCTGCATCGGACATCATCCTCGCGACGGTAGCCTGGTCGGCCACGTCGATTTCTGGATCCTGCAGACCCAGCTGCACAGCGAGGGCCGACGCCCATTTGGCGGCCAACGGTGCCGGCCGTAGATCCCAAGCGGCGGGGACACTGCCATGGAAGCGGAGGCGGGCCTCGTCGGCGACACATGCGACGCCTTTGCCGGAGAGGCCGCAGGGGACGAAGCGAGCCCAGGGGTTCACTTTCTCGTCCGAGTCGCCATCTGAGGCGATAGCCGAAGACGGCGGCGACGACGACGACGAAGACAGCGAGGCGTCAACCAAGGACTCTGAAGACGGGGACCCCGAACCCCATGTCACGGGCGTGTCCAGATTGACGGCCACGCCGAGAGCACTAATGTTCCTCCGCAAGTGCACACCTAGCGCGGCAATCTTTCTCTCCTCAGTGTCCGCGGCTGAGCCTCGATCGCCTCCTCGATCGCCTCCCCGCCGTGGCGACTTCACCCACAGCCCCGGGTCTTCTGTGGTGTACGCATCCAGCCCAAACCGGCGCTTCAGGACGGTGGCTGTCGTCGTTTCCAGCAGGCGGCTGTAGGCGCGGACGGTCAGCGGTTCGCGGAAGAGGACCGACTTGAGATCGAGAATGGGCCACAGGACCGCCTGGCCGGGGCCGTGGTAGGTTGTCAAACCGCCGCGGAGGGTCGATACGAGAGAGGGCGTGTATCTAATGCCGTTGACTGTAAGAGGGGCTGTCAATCGGTCCCGTTCTGTGGACGAGAGCTGGTCTTTGGATTGCCGGCGGCCCAGGGTGTAGGTTGGCTGTGGAGTAAAAGCGATGACAGTTGGTGGTGGTGGTGGGACGAGGAGAGATAAGAGGGTTGAGGAGGAGGAGCCCGTCGGAGCATGTCGCCGCCTTGCTTCGCTCTCTTTTGCCAGCAAAAACTGCCGGCGGACGAGTTCTTGGACGGCCGCGGCGAGGCGGTATGACGGCAGCGGCGGGAGCTGGACGAGGCGGAGGCGCATTTTGGCTGTGGAGAGAGGAAGAGGAAGAGAAAGTCGGCCGTAGGTCGCTGTAGATTGGTCGAATTGACCAGGGGTCAAACCGGAAAGGATTGTCGTTGTTATCGTGAGGTTCCACGAACGGGAAGGGCGGAGCCGGAGCTCTGGGCATTTGGCAACGACGTACGGAGTACGACGTAATGTTTTCGTCTCTAAAGCGCAGGCGCGTCCGCGACAAGGCCCAATTTCACCAATCAGGCGGCTTGTATCGGCACACCCCAGCGAGCTACAGTGCTAGTGGTGCGCACAACACTCCACACTGTATCGCACTGTACTATGTTTACTTTGCTATCCCCAGCTCCGATCAACCCCGAGTCAGTTTCTAGAGTAAAAGCAAAACAAGAGTCCATTATCTATCTAAAGGAGTGTGATCCATCCAATGTAAAGTATCATAATCGTTATCATATCTAAAAGTAGGGGCAGCCAATGAGGCCAAGTGTGGTGGTTGTGTTGTGTTGTGTTGTGTTGTGTTTTTTTTTTTTTTTTTTAAATCCACCATGGAAATTGTGTGTCCCAAACCCACCAGAATATCAGCCAGAAATATCCCCCGATTAACCTTGTGTTGGGAAAGTGTGTTTGTGTTTGTTGCTGGAATAAAAACGCCAAAAATGTTGTTGCAAGAAGAGAGAGAAAGATGACAAGGAAACAAGAATTAAATAAACAGACAAGAAAGGAAAATATAAAATGTGAAAATGTGGGAGAAGAGGGGGCAATAGATCAAGTCCTTCCAGTCTGGAGCTTGCCCACTGCCAACGAAGAGCAGAAAAGGGGTGATGAGGCTTATCCTCCATCACAACGAACGAGTCGAACGGTCGTCATTTCGGTGAATGACCTATGCTTGCGCGCCCTGCTCCAGGACACCCGAGGCAACGCTCACACCGGTGGCCAGCTTGTAGTCCTGAAGCTGGACACCGCTGCCCAGGCTGGCACCCTTGCCAACAGAGACACCGCTGAGGTCGGTGTCCGTGTAGGAACCGCCGTCCGTGATGCTGGCGTTCTGGATGTAGCCCCAGCCCGAAACTGAGACGTTGCTGAGGAGAGCAGCCTGGGCAAAGACACCGCTGCCGGTGACATTCACCAGCTCGGCGCCCTGAACGCCAACATCAAAGAGGGCAGAGTCGACAACAGTGACGTTCTGCAGGAGACCAAGCTGGACATACGAGTCCGTGACAGAGCCACCGGTGAAGTGGACACCGCTGAGGATGGAGCCGCCCTTGACGGTAGCATCAACCAGCACGGAGTCGGTGATGTTGGAGTTGACGACAGTGACGCCGACAAGCAGGCAGTCAGCGACAGCTGTGGCCTGGACGGTCTGGCCGACAATGACGCAAGCAGTCGAGGTGAAGCAAGCGCAGGCCGTGGTAGTCGTGGCAGTACCTCCGCCGCCGCCCGAGCCACCGCCCGAGCCGCCGCCAGAACCACCGGAGCCACCACCGCCGACAGCAGTGGTGGTAGCACCGCCGCCGGAACCACCACCACCACCGCCGGAGCCGCCGCCAACAGCAGTAGTAGTGGCAGTACCGCCGCCACCACCACCACCGCCAGAGCCGCCGCCGCCGGAGCCAGAGCCACCACCGCCAACGGTCGTCGTAGCGGTACCACCACCGCCGCCACCGCCGCCGCCACCACCGTTGCCGTTTCCGTTGCCGTTACCACTACCACCGCCACCAGAGCCGCCGCCGCCGACAACAGTGGTCGTGTAAGAGCCACCACCACCACCGCCGCCGCCACCACCGCGGACAGTTGTAGTGTAAGTACCACCACCGCCGCCACCACCGCCACCACCGTAGGTGATCGTAGTCGTGTAGGTGTGTCCGCTGGAGGTGTAGGTCGAGGTGACGCAGCTCTCGGTGACGGTGCTGGTCTTGTAGATAGTCGTGTAGGTCTGGCCACCGGACGTGTAGGTCTTGGTGGTGCACTCGTGGCAGGGGATGGTGAGAGTAGTGGTGTGCGTCTCCGTGTAGGTCTTGCCGCCCGACGTAAAGGTTGTGGTATCGCAGCTGACCGTGGTCTCAATGGTCTGGGTGTCGGTGATGGTTGTGACGTAAGTGTGGCCGCCCGAGGTGATGGTCTTGGTGGCACAGTTGTGGCAGGTGATGGTGATGTCGGTCGTCTTAGTCTTGGTGTAAGTCTGCGTGGTAGACGAGTTGCTAAACACAAAGGTGGAAGTGCCCGTGACGGTGGTGACGCTGCTGGTGACGACACCGCTGCCAGAAGCAGAAGCAGAAGCAGAGCTGGAGGCTGAGGCCGAGCCAGAGCCAGACACCGATGAGACGGAAGAGGCAGAGGATGCAGAAGAGGCAGAAGAAGCAGAAGAAGCAGACGAGGCCGACGAGACGGAAGAGAACGAAGCCGACGACACCGAGCTGGAACCCGAGGCAGAGGCAGAGTTGGAAGCAGAGGCAGACGACGAGCCTGAAGCTGAGGCGGAGCCAGAGATTGAGGCAGAGCCAGAAACGGACGATGCCGAGCTGGCCGAGCTAGCAGAGCCAACAGAAGAAGCAGACGATGCCGAAGAGGCGGACGACACCGATGCAGAGGAGGAGCCAGAGGCGGATGCCGAAGCAGAGCCCGACACGGAGGAGCCCGACGCAGAGACAGACGAGGCCGACGAGCCAGAGGCCGACGAGCCAGAGGCGGACGAGCCAGAGGGCGATACTGACGAGGCGCTGCTCAGGCTAGAGACTGAGGAGGCAGAGGCCGAGGAAGCAGAAGAGACAGAGGCAGAGGCGGAGACTGACGACGCCGAAGCAGATGCAGAAGAAGAGCCGGCGGAACCAGAGCTGGCCGAGCTGGCCGAGCTGGCCGAGGCAGAGACCGACGAGGCAACACTCGACGCAACGCTGGAAGCAACCGAGGCCGAGCTCCCAGAGCTGCACGACGAGGACTCTGAAGAAACGACAGAGGAGATGGCGCTCGAGATCGAAGAGGCCACGCTCGAGGCCGAGCTCGATGCCGCCGAGACGGAGCTGGCAGAAGAAGCAGAAGCAGAAGCTGAAGATGAAGCTGAAGATGAAGCTGAAGAAGAAGCTGAAGCCCAAACCGAAGAGGCACTGCTGGCCGAGACGGAGGCTGAAAACGAGCTGCTGGCACCGACACTGCTGGCACCGCTAGCGCTGCTGCTAGAAACAGCCCAAGAAGAAGCGGCCGAAGAAGAAGAAGCAACCGACGCACTGCTGGCGGAGGAGGGGGCTGCTACAGATGAAGAGGAAGCCGCGACTGACGAAGAAGAGGCGGCAGACGAGGAAGCTGCGGCCGAGGACCAGGAAGAGGAAGCCGCAGCAGACGAGGAAACCGCGACCGAGGACGAAGAGCCGGCGGCAGGTGTAGACGAACACGAAGAAGAGACACCAACAGCAGCCGACGAAGACGATGCGGCCGAGACGCTGGCGATGGCAGACGACGAGGACGGCGACACAATAGGACTGGCACTGCTGGACGTGTCCGACCAAGACTCGCTGGCGCCGCCACCACCATGGCCGCCACCACCATGACCACCACCACCATGGCCGCCACCACCGTGACCGCCACCACCATGACCGTCACCACCGCCACCACGGACGAAGACGCCGCGCTTCTCTTCATCAACTTTATCGTAGGAGCCGACCGGGCTGGCAATGGCCAGAGCGGCCGAGCCAATCGCGAGGACGGCAGACCAACGCATGTTCGCGAGGGGAAAGGTGAAGCGAAGGTAGACTTTGTTGTAGAGCTAGCGAGTGATAATGAAACGAATGTTGATGTTTAGTGGGAGAGGTGAAAAACGAAGGTGGAAGCGGAAGAGATAAACCTCTATCCGGGTCACTTCAGATGGTGGGAAAGGGGAAGGGGGGAAGGGTAGGGGGAAGGTGAACGAATGATGGTGAGAATGGGGAGGAAAGGGAATGACAAAAAACCAGATGTAAGAAGATGCAGGTCAAGGAACTCTTATACCTCAAGAGGCATTATGGGATATGATGGGGACTGGGATGTATGGTAAGGCCATGGCGAGGAGTGAGAGACTGCATCTAAAAAAAGATAGAGGAGCCAAGGTACGGAGTACCATGTACAGCGGGAGAGTGGACGTGGAGGGTGGTGAGTGAGGTTGTGGTGGAGGCTGGAAAGAGGATGTCATCGTGCAGAGTATTGGGTCGGGAAAAGTGTGGATGGCTGGCCGACCGCTGGATGCTGCCGTATTTGATGAAAGAAGAAAGTAAGAAGAATACGGAGTAAATAAAATGATTTAAAGTTTTGCAATATAAAAAAAGAAAAAGGAAACGAAGAGGCAGGACCATGCACGACGGATAACCTGGTTATTCTTCTCTCCACTCACACGCAGATCCACACGCTAAGACTAACACACGTCGAAGCTCAACTCCTTCTTTTCTTTTCTTTTCTTTTCTTTTTCACTTTCCTCTGCCTCTGCACGGAAGCTCAGCTTGTTACTTGCCTCGTTTAATTTTCATAGTCCCCAGCAGCTTCGTCGTGTTTGATTCTTCTGGAGGAGCATGTACTTGCCCCATACGGTGTATGATATTGGCACCATTTTCAGCCTTCGCTCAGTCCTTCCTTTCAGTTTGATTTTGTCTCGGGATACGGGATCTGTTCCAATTCGTTTAAGTACTTCGTAGTGGCCGCAGTGAAGAGGACGAGAGGCTGGCAGAATCAAGATGTTGAATGATCACAGAAAGAGTACAGTAGAAGGACGGAGATGAGGAGGCGCAGAAGAGGAGAAGAAGCAAATGTCTGTCTGTCGGCTAGGATGTTTGGCTGGGGATGGCGATGTATCGACGCTTCCAAACGCGGCTGTCTGTGCGTTTGTATTGTGGTGGCTTTTCTGGCAGTGACTTGCAGACGGCCGTGGCCATGAGGACGTGAGGAGAGGCACACTGTCTGAGCAAAAGCCGGCCAAAATACAAAGATACGCAACAGCCACGGCCGTTGAAGGCGTTTGATGACTTCGTATCGAAGAGGCGCTGTTCCCGGACGAGGGGCGGATGGCATCAGAATGGCATCAGAAGGCCATCGCGATGCCTGGGCTGAGAAAGACCCGACATTGAGAGGCTGCACAAAAATACCAAAATACTGGAACCTATGAAAAAGTGACTTGCAGTGACATCTCTGTGGATGGTCGCCCCGGCCACTGGGCCACTCTGCCAAGAGAGTGGATGTGCGTGAGTGTGGATGCGAGGGGTGATGGTAGGAGTTGAAGTACAAAGTAAACATAGAAGCGTCTCCCGGACGGCCGTGGCCAGGCAGTGACGATATTGACAAGAACTGCTGTGAATATGCGTAAATAGAATGAGGTTTACTCCGTAATTGCAGGAGAGACAGCATCGGGCCTCCAGCCACTGTCGTGGTATTCTTCTCCGAAGGCCTTGCTATTTTGACCTTCAGTGGTGTCCATCAATGATCATCACCCACCAGTCAGTCAGTGACAGCCATCCTCGTTGAAAACAGCCCACGGCAAGACGATCAGTTGGGCAAGAATTTCTGTACGAGTGAGCGGGAGTGGGGACAGAAAGAGGGACGTGAGGTAAAAAAAAAAGAAGAAGAAGAAAAAAAAAAACACCCCCCGTGTCCCTGCCCTGTTCATCATTAACCAGGTTGCTCGGCTGTGGCCGCGGATGGGCCAAAGACGAGGCTGGTAAGGGCAAGGTAGCTTCCAGCTATGTACGTCGTACGTCGTACAATGGAGAAGCTACCAGCTACCAGCTACCAGCTACCAGGTCGTGGGTTGCAGATCAAAAGAAAGTCAGAACGTCAGTGTGGGCCTGGAACCACCGGCGCCGTCCTTTTGCCTTTTGCCTTTCCCACGGCTGCCGTCCCCGTCTGTCCACGTCAAATGTCGAGCGTCGAACGTTCAACGTCAAAGGAAAAAGAGCTGTACAAGAGTGGAGTCAACCTCGTATCAATTGGGACCACTCCTGTAAAGAAAACCCACACTGACAGCAGTGAATGGCTGACAGATGGCGCCTTTCTTGGTGTGCATGCAGGCATCCCACAGAATACTCCGTACTCCGTACTGTCTGCTCAACCTCCCTGTTTCCGCGGTCGTCTAGAGCCGTTGCTAGAGAAAGAATCGATAGTGACCACTGACAAGATGATGGAGATTGGAGTTGAAGTTAAGCCGGCTGAGTGGGCTGTGCAAAAAAGGTCCGTGGTTCGACACTCTTCCGATGGAGAGTGTGGGCCACCGACACACCTCTGACAGCAGGCAGAGTGAGCTTTTTGACCAACTGACCAACCATTGTCGAGAGACGGGCGAATGCCGAAACGAAGAATTGAGTGGTAGCAGTGAACGAATTTAATTGTGGTGGCCGTGCTGGCCGTGCTGGCCGTGATGGCCGCGATGTCGTGCAAGGCTAGTGAACGACAATCGACAATCGACAATTGACAATCGATAAGATCGAATTGATCTTCACACAATCGACAGATGCACAGTCTTTTATTCCGTTTCAGCACGTCTCTTTGCTTTCCTGATCAAGATGTCAAAAGTTCAGGTCGATAACTTCCTCGATGAAAGATAACTTGATATACATGCATGAAAAGCAACAACGTCGGTCCTGTGCAAGTCATCCGGAGTACAGCCTCCGTCTCAACTTGGTACATCGATGGATGAATGGGGAGCACAACAGATGTCAACCACGACGTTTGAAGCTGTTGAAAAGAACAATGAATACGATGCACACCTTACATAAGACGTCAGTTGCCCGACAGAAGAACGTGGGTCTCGGTGCAGAGGGTATCAATATCCTACAAGCGGTCTCCTACCTGTCAAGGCCCTCCAAAACGCCATATACTGAGCGTGCATACATCCAGAATGGGGTTTTTTTGGTAGTTGTTGTCATCCGTTCTCTAGAGGAGGACTCTTTTTTTATTTTTTATTTCGTTTCTTCCAATCAAATGTGAGCCGTGACGACGGCGTGCAGAAAGCAGGACGGGCTGAGCGGCCGACCGCCGACGAGTCGACCATTCGATCCGTCAACACGATGAGGGGCCAAAAGAAAGTGCAACGTTGGGCGTACAATGCCGACCGTTCAGCCCGTTTGTACCTTTTTTTTTCTGCGTCTCGTCATCCTTCATCCACTGTAGGCTGCAGAAGCCCGCAGGCCCGCCACTCTTTTTTTGGGCAGTCTTGTCATTACGAGGAGAGCTACTGCACCTGCAGCCTCTTCTTTTTTTGTCTTTTAGCTTTTTGTCCCCTCGGTGCTTCTGTGTGTTTCTGCAGCTACCGAGTGGGGTGCCGGGTGTGTAGGTCGTAGGTCAGCCCTGAACTGAGTGGCCGGAACGTCAGGAACACTCTCAGACTCTTCTCTTCGTCTTCTTAGCCTGCAGCTGCCCAGCCTGCAGGCAGGCCATCCCCACTGCTGATTCGCTGAGATGCGCCCTCTTTTGTGTGCAGTTGTGCGTTGGGCCTGCATCGATACGAGAAATTGAGAAGCACCTCTCCCAAGAACAAGAAGACTACAACAAGCGACAACTGGATATGCGCGCTTCGGCCCACTGAGGCTTTTTGGGAGCCTTCTCAATGGTTGGACAGGAAGAAGAGAGAAAAAAAAGTGACAATTGGTCCATTGGACTGGACAATTATGGTAACAAAATGTGACATTGGGACAAAACGAGAGAAGAGAGCGAGAAAAGAGGCCTCAAATGACCCGGGCAACAGTTGGCGAAAAGAAAGCAAAAAGAAACGCCACCAACCAACAAAAACACACAAAAAAAAAGAAACACACGGGATGGCTCGAACCCGGATGAGTTGAGTTTGTCAATTGGAAATCAGGAAGCAAATTTGGGAGACAAGAGGCTCCTCGTAAATATCGATGCAAGGGAGAATCAATGGCCGGATACTGCAAAGCCAAGAAAGAAAGTAAACAGCGTTGATAGTGCCCAGCAGCCACCGTTTTGCGGTCGACTGTCTTCTTGCACGGCTCCGCTCTTTTTCGGCGAGAAACAAGGCGACTTTGACCTGGATTTTTCAGCTGGTTCTCGTATTGACAGCACTACGGGTTTACTATGTAGCTTTGTCTGTGCGTGAGAGACATGCATAAGAAACCAACGATCTCCACTGTGTTTACAGCGCATCAACGCTCACCACAACAGCTCTCCCAGAGTAGAACATCTCCACAGCACCAGGCCATGATGGCGATACTCTGATGCCGAGAAGGCAGGAAAGAACGCCAAGAAGCACAGCACACAAGAAAGCAGGGCGAAGGATGAACCAAGAGGATGGGCCAGGATCGTCAGGATCGAGATGGAAGGAGGGCTTCTCTCGTGGTGAAAAAGGCCTCTGCATTAGACAGTAAACCGCGCTCCCAACCACCTGCAGGCTGCTGGAAAAACTGCCCACAGCATCGCAAATACGAAGTTTTCTGGAGGCACACTGCGTAAAAGACGGGCATTAAGACAGCTAGGCACGATCCACAGTGTCTGCATCCACGATGAAGAAGGTTGGGAGGGGGAGAGGGTGGAAGAGCAATCGACAGGGATCTACGACGTACGTTCGTCGATAGACCTCTCTCACAACAGACGACTACTTCCGCACGATGACTACATCGACAATAAATCGACACAAAAAAAAACCCGGCATTGACTCCCGGAGAGATGGCGTTCTTTTTTGTTTCCTCCATCTTCCACAAACTCGTATTCCTCATCGTATCTGATACATCCTTCATAAAGGACGAAGGATTGCCGTTGAGTTGTTTTCCAGTCTTTAGCCATCGCGGGTTTTACAGAATCAACGACCGGTCTTCACGCCCGATATTGGTGCCTGTCAGAATCACAGAGCTTTTGGTCAAGTTCTTGCACACCGGCCAGTGAGCTGATGTTTTCAAGCACGCCGCATCACAGTCGTGCCTTTTTGGTGCTTGGTGCCTATTATCTACTTTGTGCAAGTCTGCAGGTCCAGCGAGAAGCGACCTTGCGCCACCACTTGTTGCCTTACTTTCTACGACGTATTACGACGTAATTAAGTCGTACTTTACGGAGTACCTCGTCTCGTTTATTGCCATCTTTACTGCAGGGAGATTGGAGAAGAAAACAGAGTCAGGACATTGATATTGTCTGATGCTGTTGGCAGTACGACGTACTTCTTGACTGTTTTGTGACGTCACGTTTCCCGGGGTGAATGAGTGTTTGAGATCCGGGAGAGCAAACGAAAACGAGTCGACACGCAAATACAGAGTGAGTTTCTTGGTGCTCTGACAGCTTCCCCATACGTCGTACGACCGACGTACATCACGCAAAATTGTACGCCGTACGTTAGTACACTTACACGATCGGCACAGCAGAAACTGTCTTTCATATCGGTAAGGCTTGGCCTCTGCCTCTTTTTTGCATATCCCTCTCAGTACAGACACGCCTTACCCTTTTGCCCATCACAGTCCAACACGCCACATAAACAAGCGACGACGACAGTTGTTTTTCTTGCATATCGCTCCCCGCGTAGCATAGTCGCCCACTGTGAAGACATTCTTTCTTATGAGAAGAGACTGACATACCCAAACGGTATAGTTAAAACGCACCTCTTCTTGCCAGAGGGTTTTGCCGTGTACAAACGTAGTAATCCAAGAATATTTACCAGGATAGGAAGTGATTTGATGCGATAAAAAAGTGGCAGGCAAGCACCCAGGCAAACGCCACGGCGTTCAGGATATACCCCAGGCGGGATTGGGAGTGCTGTACGACGTACGCCTTAACGCTCGTAGACCAACCTCTGTTTGACAGGAGGGCAGTGCTCTCTCTCCCTTCACCACATTGCCGATTTGGCGCCTTTTGTAAAAAAGGTTAAAAAGGTTAAAAGTCAGTAGACTCGGTCCGTACAGCACGGACATCCAGGCTGGGACATAAGAGATGCGGCTACGGTGAACTTGGAAAGAAGCATCCGACGGAACCGAAGATGCAATCGCGGAGAAACTGAAAGGAAGAAGATAATATGGAATCATCGAGACTTTAATGATTCAAGGGTCCATACGAGCTGAGCAAGGCATAGTGCGTAGTGCAAGTGCATGTGTGCTTTGTTTACCTTTTTGCAAGCTTTTGCAACTTTGCCAATTAAGGTTATTCTGTACCACGATTGCAAAGTAGAAGAATAGACCGAGCCACAACATCGAGCGAGATTGTTGACGAAAGAAAATTATAGAGATGAATTGTAGTGTGAGTGTATTTTGTGTAAACCGAAAACTCCAAAAACCATACCTCCCGTCCAGCTTTTGTGTCCCGCCCATCGTACATCAAGGAAGAAAAACCAAATTAACAAGAGTAAACCATGCACTATGCCATTAGATATAACAGAAAGGAAACCAGACGCAAAAGAAAAGAAATTCAAAACAAAAGAGTACCACAATGCAGAGTACACCAAATTACCCAAATGTGAATGCAAAAGCGTAAACTTTCGTCGTTTTACTACCCATCTACCGCCTACCGCTTCCTTGTATCCTTGCCACGCTTCTTCTTGCTCTTCTTGCGGTCCTTGGGCAGCTCCAGCGCCGTGCCTTTGAGCATAATGCTCATCCAGCCCAGCATGTAGTCGTCGACGGTGTGCATGACGCCGCCGTCTGCGTTGTGTTCGACGGAGGCGGCCTGTACTTCCGTACCCGAAATGGGTTCAAACAGGCCCAGAGCCGACCGAGTCGGGTCGAGCGGTGTACCTTGGCGGACGCTGGAGACGCCCGAGGTAGGGACGGGTGTACCGGCGGACGTCGTTGCTGTTGCAGCCGTGGCAGCACCAGCAGCACCAGCAGCACCCGCTGGCTTCTCCGAGAAATCGGCATCGTCCTGCAGAATTTCCTTCTCGGCCAACCGTGCTGCGGCCACATCCTCGGAATCTTCGGCCTGCTCGAGCACCCTGCCAGCGGTGCGCGGATCTAGGGCAGCGCCACCCGGCACGGCATCGTTGTTGACACCACCCAGCACGCGGTCCATGGCTGCATTGGCGGCCACATTGCTTTCATGGAACCGGCCAATGATGCCGTCCGTGGTGTCGTTCTGGGCCACCAGCGTCGTGCCGTCCTCCAAGGCGTGGTCGACCACATCGCCCGCCATGTCCTTGACGGACATTTTGTTAAAATAGTCGGTAGTGAACTCGCCCTCTTGGATGACGACGTCGTCGAGCATCTGTTTTTGGGAGGCCTTCCGCAGAATGTTGGCCTCAATAGTATGCTCGCTGATCAGCCGGTAAATGTGCACGTCGCGCGTCTGGCCTATACGATGGCACCGGTCCTGGCACTGCTTGTCCATGGCCGGGTTCCAGTCCTGGTCATAAAAAATGACGGTGTCGGCGCCCGTCAAGTTGATGCCAAGACCGCCCGAACGGGTCGACAGGATGAAACACAGGATGCGGTTGTCATTGTTGAAGCGGTCGGTCAAAATCTGGCGCTGCTCGATGCGGGTGGCGCCATCCAGTCGCAAGTACTTGTGGCCGTGAATATTCAAAAACTGCTCGAGAATGTCGAGGACCTTGGTCATTTGCGTAAAGATGAGGGCGCGGTGGCCGCCGGCCTGCAGTTTTCTGAGCAAACGGTCGAGCGCCTGGAGTTTACCGCAGTCGTATTGGAGCAGCCGCTTGTCGGGAAACTGGATGGTCAGGCGCATACGGGCCTCATGCCATGGGTCGCGCGGCGCCTGGCGCTCCATGAACGGCAGACGCTTGATGGGTGCCGACAGGATCATATCCTTTTCGGTGAAGGCGGCCACACCACGGCTGCCGAGGATGACCGAGTTCATGTCGCAGGTGACGACGGCGGGCGTGACACAGGCGAACTTGGTGATGAGCATCTCCATGGCGGATGACCGGCGCTCGAGCGGCTGGACGGTGTTGTGCAACAAAAACGAGTCATTCTCGAACCAGGCCATGATCTGTGCAGGGACACGAGGCCGGGGCTTGAAGGGTCGGCTTTGCACATCGAGCGTCAGCATATCCAACAGAGACTGGCCGTAGACGGGCCGCTGCTGGCGACGAAGGGCGTTGACGTAGGCGCCGTGCTGAAGCTCTTCGTAGCGGCGCCAGCGGACGGCGTTTTCGAGGTAGGCAAGGTTGGACTGCACTGTCGAAGCATCGAGTTCGGGGTATGGCTGCGGCAGACGGGCGCGCTGGGCCTCTTTAAGGTCAGACAGCACACGGTTGGCGGCGAGCTGGTTGATGCGCGACGCGACGCCGGCCGACAGGCTGGTCTCGTGGAGTGTGGGCACAAGATTGAGGAAGCTGAGGCTGACTTTTCCGAGCAGAGTCCGGGCTGTGTCGCGGGGCGGTACAAAGGCACGGCGGACAATCTGCTCGGTGGCCGTCTCGTAGTCGGCAGGAATCGAGCGCGGCATACGGAAGGAGGTCATGATGGGCCGGTCGACAAAGAGATCCGGGTGGTTGCAGACTTTGCGCAGCTGCATAAGACAGTTGATAATCGAAAGGTAGTTGCCAGACGACAGGGTGGCGCGGGTATCGCTGCGGGCCAGGAAACCGTCGTACAACTCACGCTGCCGTTTCGAGAGACGGCACAGCTCGACGTGCTCGTACTTGGCGGGCATCTGCTTCTCGACGTCGGCCTTGAGACGACGCAAGAGGTAGGGGCGAAGGACCTTGTGCAGTTTCGAGATAATGGCGCGTGCTTCTTCGTCCATTTCCTCGCGACCGCTCTCGAGAATCTGGGACTCGGGCTTGTGGAACCAATCGTGGAACTCGGACAAGTCGGCAAAGCCACCCATGCCGTTCTCGGGCGGCATTAAGAAGAAGAGCAGCGACCAGAGCTCGGTTAGGTTGTTCTGGAGCGGCGTGCCCGTCAACAACAGACGGGCTTGTGTATTGAAGCCAAGCAGTGATTGCCAGCGCTGCGACTTGAAGTTCTTGATGTTGTGCGCTTCGTCGAGAATCATGTAATGCCAGCGCCGCCGCTTGAAGACCTGCTGGTCCTGGACGACGATCTGGTACGATGTGATGCAGACGTTCCAGATGTCATTGTTATTCCAGCCAATGCGCTTGCGCTTGCGCTCCTCTTGAGAGCCGTAGTAGGTCAGGATCTTAAAGGCCGGGCACCACTTTTTGAACTCCATCTCCCAGTTGAGGATGACACTCGTGGGCACAATGACCAGATGCGGGCCCCAGACCTCGTGGTGGCAGGCCAGGTGGGCGAGCAGCGCAATGGTCTGGATAGTCTTGCCGAGACCCATTTCGTCAGCCAAAATGCCGTTGGTGCGGTTGGCGTAGAGTCCGGCCAGCCAGTCGAGGCCGTAGTGCTGGTACTCGCGCAGGTTGCCGCGGAGGAGGAAGGGGATCTCGGTCTTGGGCGTGGCGCCGGCCGTCGTGGGAGCGAGGGACACACTCCTGCTGGCGGATGCCTCTTTGGCATTTGTGTCGGCTCTGTCGATGTCGATAACGTCGGCGCCATCGTCCTCCTTGGTTGGCTTAGCGGTCTCAGCTTCTGCTACAGTATCGACAACAACATCAGCATCCGTCGACATGGGTGTGTCCAGATCAGAGGGCTTGGTGTCGAGGGTGCGGGGAGATTGGCTGCGCTCGATGCTGACGGCGGTAGTGACAGCGTCGGTTTCGGGGCTGGCAATAGCCTTCTCTTCGTCGACGACTGGCGGGGGAGCGGCATCGAGACTGGGGACGTCGGCGATAGGCTGGTCGTTCTTGTCTTTTTGGGCCTGAAGTTCAGTCGCTGCCGCAGTTTCGATGGCGCCTGTCTTGTCTGTTGTCTCTGCCTTCTTGGCCTCGGCGACTGCCTCCTCATTGTCTGATTCTGGCATGTCGACCATGGCCACATCGTCGTCGTCGCCAAACTCGTCGACCGTTTCGGTATGTGGCACAGCCGTGGCCTTGCTTTCCTCGTCGCCGTTGGTGTGGCCATTTGTGAGGGTTGTGGAAGGCTCTTCTGCTGTGGCTGGAGCGTCCTTGTTTTCTGATGCTGATGATGTTCCAGGCATCTGCGGTACATCATCGACATCCTCTTCTTTGATGGCTGTCGGCTCTGTCTTGAGCTTCTTGAGCTCCGACTTGCCAAACAACATGCCCAGCAAACCGCCTGCCTGCTCTTCTTCATCGGACCCGGTCTCGTCGTCGCCATCTGAACCGTCTGCAGCATCGCTGTCATCGTCCTCACCGTCGTCGTCGTCGTCGTCGTCGCTGTCCATCTCCGAAGAACCAAGATCGTCATCCATGTCGACAGACTCGTCGCTGGTGTCGTATGCTTCGCCATTGGTGGTGGTCGGGTGGGGAGTGTCGGCAGCCGCTTTTGTGTCGCCGTCTTTGGCTGTGGCTCTGTCAGAGAGGTCGAGAGCGGGCAGGTTGGCGTACTTTTGCCGCAGCTGTTCTTGTGTGAGACCCTCGTCGGAAGTGGTCGCATCTTCCTTTCCCTTGGAGGCGCCCTCAGCCTTGTCTTCTTCTTCGCCCTCGTCGTCGTCCGAAGAGGACATGTTGCTCTCGTCGTCGTCTTCGTCGCCGTCGCCGTCGCCATCCGAGCCAGAGGCGTCTGCGTCTGCGTCTGCATCGCCGAGTTCCGAGAGCGACTCGAGGTCGTCTGCGTCGTCGTCGAGATCACCCTCTTCATCGTCGAGCATGTCTTCCTCGTCTGACAAGGCCTCCGAGTCTTGTTGTGTGCGCCGTGCCTGCAGCTTCTGTTCGGATATGGCCACTGCCTCTTGCAGGGCCGCCTTGACACGCCGCTGCTCTTCGGCCTCCCACTCGCGTATCCGCCGCCGGTTGATCTCGAGGCGCACATTCTCCCAGGTACCAAACATGGCCTTCATCACAATGCGGTACCGGCCAATCCACATGGCGCGTGCCTCGGCCTCGATCTGCTCGGCCGACTTGGGCTGCCGTCGAATCCACTCGTCTCTACAAGCTTCGGCCAGACGTTTGGCGGCCGCGCGGTGCCGCTGTTGTTCCATGCTCATCAGCTTGCGGAAGTTGGCGACAGCTTTCACCATGTGGTCGTTGTGAGCCCACTGGCGGGGCGGTTCCTCGTTGGCTTCGGGCTCGAACGCTATGCAGCGCGGTGCTGTCAGAATACCACCGTCTTCGGTCTCGCGCTCGATGCGCGCAATAATGGCGGCTTCGCTGGCGGCCATCTCGTCGGTCATGCGGAAATCATCTTCCGACGCAAACTGGCCACCCTCTTCAACGGGGATGGTCTCGGCGATTTCAAAGTATTCGGGGAGAGTCGGCGCAAGACGGGGACGGGTCTTGGTCTGGTCAGGGTGCACAATGGGGATGGTGAGAGTGCGTGTGCGGAGGCGGATGCGAGGTGTGGTGCGTGTGGGCATCTCGAGCGCCGTGGCGTCGCGGGAAGGCCTGGCATTTCGGCTGGACCGCGAGGGTTGTGTGCGTGTGCTCGCGGGTGTAGTTCGTGTGGTCGGAGAGGGAGAGGAGCGTCGTGCAGCAGCGCGGGAAGAGGAGGTCCGTGGCTCGGCAGCGCGGCGGGAGGATGGCTGTCGAGAAGAAGAGGAGGAGGGTGTTGGATGTGATGGTTGGGATCGAGAGGAAGAGGAAGATGCAGCGGCACGTGTCGTCGTAGAAAGGCGTCGAGAGGCGGCTGCTGCTGTCCCGGAGGAGGGAGGGGAGCCCGCGGTGTGTCGTGTCGCGTGCCCGTTGGTGGTAGAAGATGCAGATGCCGTTGCTTTTTTGGATGGTGGACTCGTCTGGTGAGACTGCACGGCGCGGCGGGTGATGCGCTTGTCTCCAGACTGCAGCTCGAGCGGCACCGTGTTGATGCGGCCCGACTTGCGGCGGCCGCCCTCGTTGAAGGTGGTCACGCCCTCGGCGCCAATCTTCTTCCATGGCGGCGAGATGGGCTTGGGCTTGCGTCCTGTCCCATCCTTTCCATTGCCGTTTCCGTTTCCGTTGGCTGCTGGCGGGGGCGGCGTCGAGGTGCGTGTTGTCCTCTGGCGTTTGGCGGGGCGTTCATCGCCGTTGGTGTCTGGTGTTTCTTTTGTGTCTGTTGTGTCTTCAGAGTCTTTGGCCGGGCCGTTGCCGTTGCCGTGGCCGTGGCCATTGGTCAGGGGTGAAGTGGACGTGCCGTTGGCCGCTCCATTTGCTCCATTTGCTCCATTTGTTCCATTATTTTTTCCTTTGGAGCTTGGGGGCGTGCTGGCCCGTTTTGCTGGTGCCGGCGTCTCCGGCGCGCCCGACAGCGACAGCTCGTCGTCCGAGGGAGTCGAGCTCAGGTCGTCGAGCGGGCTGTCGTCGCTGTCGTCAAATCTGATGGGCGGGCGGTCGGGGAGCGTCGCAGTCGGGCCCGGCGACGCGGTCTCCTTCATCGTTGAGAAAGGGGCGGCCGACAAAGGGCGAGGTACCGGAATCTCGGCCAAAAGGGCATCGATGGCGGCAAAAAGGGAGTCTCTGCAAAGCTAGGGGGCCATGGAGTCTTGGGGCGTAATCGGAGCGTTGCCGCGACGTTGGGTGGATGGCGACGCGCAAAAATGTGTGGAAATCGGGGTGCGTCTGCCAAAAAATCCGAAGCTCGAAAAAACGCCAAAACGGCACGAGATGCAGGTGGTGACTTTTGGTGACTTTTGGTGACTTTTGGTGACTTTTGGTCGTGTCGACGTTTGGAACTTTGGGGGCAGGTGCGTGTGAGCGTGCCTGCTGCAAAAATACATTCCTTGGCTCTTTCCTCATGCGTTTGGGGCCAAAAACACCACTAACACAATTTGCTGCAGGGGGGAACTACACGTAAATTTGCCGCTGTGGGAAAGCGCGTTGGGGCACGAGTGCAAGTTATGAGGGGCGACCAAGAACAAGCTGTTTGGTGCCTGAAGCGTGAGGCGAGAAGGAGCTTAGCAAAGAGTGGGGCTATTACAAGAGGACTGAAGAGACGCTGACATAATCCAAGGTAAAATAGTGATGGTTGGCGCCAAATTTCTCAGGCAGGAATTTTGACGTGCACGGACCACCAAGGCCGTCCAAACACCGCAGAGGAATTGCCGATGACCGTGGAGCAAAGAAAACGAAGCATCACGGCTCTGTTACGACAGTAGAGCTTCCCATATCAACGACCAACCAATTCGATCTCAGCGCAAGGTGGGTGCCCCAAGTACTCGATTCTATAGAGGTCTATTGATCTATCAACGATCTGCCACACTCGAAACCCCTTACTGACCCTTTCCTCCCCCTCCGCAGATGCTGCCTCATCGGATTGTTCGGGCGTCGCCTATGCGCGCGGCCGCCCTCGCCGCCGCACGGCGGTCCCTCGTACCCGTCACACAGACCCGCTCCTTCATTCCCGAATCCATCAACGGCCGCCACGTCATCGACGAAAAGTACCCGGAGCCACCACGCCTAACCGAGGCCGAGGACCCGCTGCAGAACGGCGGCTTCGTCATGCCCGCCCCCGTCAAGCGCCAGTTCCGCGACCCCTACGGCGACTGGTGGGACAAGCAGGAGCGCCGCAACTACGGCGAGCCCGTCCACGAGGACTACGATCAGCTCGGCATGTTCACGCCGTACGAGTACACCTGGACGACAACCGGCAAGGGTCTTGCGCAGATTGGCATGTTCATTACCGCCTTCCTAGCGGTCGTCTACACCGTCAAGCTGACGTACCCGGACCGCGTAACGGTACCGCGGACGTTTGAGGACGGTCTGGAGAGAGAGCTTGGCGGTCCCGGTGCTGTGCGGGTATGTATAACCCCCGAGATGTGCCATGAGGTTGATGGTGTTGCTGACAACGATAACAACAGGCACGGAGTCCCGCCGACGAGGAGGCCGAGGAGGCATAGGTCGAGAGCGACTACGACGGAAGACGACGGCGAACCGACGACTACACGAACCGACATTGATTTCGACAATAGTACAGATTTCGACATGGTTACGGACAGGACTACGGACACCCGGACGACCGGAAAGGAATGCATTGGCAGGGCAGGCCAACTGTTGTATATACCTGTCATAGATACAACAAACTGAAAAAAAAAGCATGAAAAACTTTTGAAAGCAACGACTGAACTCAGGCGATTGTGACTCCAGGACTGTGTGACAAAGTGGCCAGGCTCTGGCGCGTGTACCGATATGCCACCGTTGCTAGGACCGACGAACGCTACACAATGGAAGACAGGTAGCGAGACAGGACAGCCAAGTGACGATGACGGCCGGGATCAAGGCACCCTTCCAGGATGATGCTTTATTCTTGCGTTGCGCAAGGGACATGCCCACAATGCCGCACTGGATGAGTGGGCAGATGGGCGAAAAACAAAAGGTTTTTTGCCACGGGGATAGGTCTGCTTCTGGCACTCAATCCATGGGGAAATGGCCATGTCTAGATGCCCCGGGAACAATCATCACTTCTTACTTGGAAGCGGTTGAAATAAGGTATCTACAAAGTTCTCTTTGGCCGGTTACACTCAGACGACGGTATCGTGAACGCCGATATCGATGGATTCCGGGAAAAGATATTAAAAAAGAGCTGCTAAAGATTTGGCTATGCAGGTGTATGCTTCCCATGTGGCAGGCCCGGCATTTCGTCTATCTTCCAGACTTGCTCGTCTCTACCACCTCGTCATTATTTGAGGTCTCACAAACGAGATCTGCATGGAAAGCCTTTCTCCGATGAGGCAATCCAGACTGGAGACGGCAGGGTCGTGGTTGCTGTTTCTTTGTCTGCCTCCATCCTGCAGTAGCGATACGACCCGGAACTCTTCATAATAAACAACAGGAGACATCGCCTGCCTAGCTCAGACAAGCACGACCGTGGCTGCCCTACATCCTCAAATTGTATTTTCCTTTCTTCCTTCAACACCCACCACATAAATTGTACCCAGATAGAGAGCAGGTGGCAAAAACAGTGGGAAGTGGGCCACCAAGAACAGCGGCCGGAGTGTTTGGCAGTTTGGTCATATCAGAATAAGAGAGTGTGAGTGTGAGTGTGTGAGTGAGGGGATTCGTATGTGACCGCCGTTGGTTGTCTGCGGGCAGTTATTCAGTAAGTCACTCTGTATTAGCCATAACCACGAGATGTGGTAATGCTTCGATGGCGGTATACCTGGAAAAAAGACCAGATGAGCAGCTCCGTCCAAATCTGCCAAGAAGAAGAAGAGTTATGTAGACGTATGATAGGAACATTGCCCTCCGTTTTCCCCTTCTCTTCTTCCTTCTCTCCTTCTTTTTTTCCCCTCTTGTTTTGCCTCCCGTCTCTCCAGCCATCGCCAGTTGTGCATCCAGCATCAGTCCTCGACTCGATCCGGCGAGCCTCACATCTACATTCTTTATTTACTTTTCTTTGTTTTACCTCATCCTCCTTCTCTCATCGCCACCATGAAGTCGGCTGCTATTGCTGCCGTCGCCGGGCCACGCCGCTCACGCCCTTTACGCCTCTCGCTCTTTTCTCTTTTCTCTTTTCTCTTTTCTCTTTTTGGGTTCATTTTGAGTTATCCTTGTCCTCTTGGCTCTCATTGCCAAGATTCTTTCCACTGTCAAGTCTGTGCCCCTCTGGTTCAGATATCGTAATCTTTGGGAGGTCTCGATGCGTCAAAGTCCTTGAAGGTATCCATACCATAGCCTTGCCTCCGTCTTGTAGCCGTACTCCATCCACTGGCCATTTATCAACGTGTTTGCACTTATTCACCCACGCCGCCGGAGTCTGTGGATGGTGCATCGTCACATGGCAACACTCGACGGCGCAGCCATTTGTTTCCTCTCATCTTCCAGTCGTAGTTTACCGATTTGTCACGCCGTCTCACACCCTCTTCCTTTTTCTCTCAACTTTGCCGATTTGGTGGCGAAGAATTTATGAGAGGTGCATGCAGAAAAGGCACTCGGCAGAGTACCGTTGACAGTGGCCAGGACAGTGGCCGGCGGAAGAACTACAGCGGCATCCCAACAGGGGGAGATGAGCGGCCACTGTCGGCCCGCTGATGTCTGCTTACCGACATCTGTTGCTAATCTTGCCCGCACGGAGATTTTGCCAACATCGGATCGGGGTTATTTTCCTTTTTCCGTCTGTTTTCTGTTTTCTGTTTCTGTTTTCTGTACACACTCGTGAAACTGTAGCATTCAAATAGAGTACATATGCATTGTTTTTTTTGTCTGTTTTTGTCTACAACTTTTCTCCGACACGGACAAACACTTACCCTCAAGGTGCTACGATTGGTGGATGCTGGCCCTCTTTGGCCGACTCGGCTGCACAATGTCGTCGTTTTAGCGGCAGTGTTGCGACTTGCAGCTATCGGGCGGGGGAGAGCTTTTGCCCTCAAAACACCGGCCTCTTGATTAAGCTCCGATAGCCCTCCGGTCGGACATATCGACTCATCGCTATGTTGTGTTAAAGCCTCAACTCTCTCCTTCTCGACACAACAGTCCATCTACCAGCACGCACCGTACATTTGATCTACCAGCTACGTAGACTGCCCAACATGTCCATCACCGGCATCGCCCACGTTAACCTCGTCGTGCCTCGCGACACGCTCGACGCCGCCCACGCTTTCTACGGCGACACACTCGGTTTTACGTCCGTCCCCGTCCCGGTCCTCCAGCGCGGCAGCCTCGCCTGGTTCAACATTGTCGACCAGCCCGGCTCGCAGCAGATCCACATTGCCTTTGGCCGCGATTTCGATTTCCAGGGCGACGCCACCGCCTCGTCGCGCCATCCGTGTTTTAAGGTGCCGTCCCAGGAAGCTCTGCAGGCACTGCAGCAGCGCGTGTGGGCACACCACCAGGCCGGCACGGCCGGTGCCCCGAAGGCCTGTGATCAGCCGGGCGGCGAGTCGTCAGGTAGGTCTCTCCAACCCCCCTTTTTTCTTTTTTTTGAATTTCGTCCTAACAGCAGCAGGCCCCAAAGGAGTCGAGTACCCGACGCGGTTCTTTGCGCGCGACTATGCAGGCAACCGGTTGGAGTTTAGTCTGTAGAAAAGGACGAGAGAAAAAGCAGAAACGACATGTATAAAGAAATTACACAAACCAAAATATCTACAAAAATCTGTGTCGATCCCATGCACGTGAAACGTCATATGCATACTGGCGGCATTGAAGCGACGTGCTTTTGACAGGATCCACTGATTTCTTGTCACTCGACTTGATGCATATCTTCTCTTATATTACTTTCCAATAAAAATTCAGTTCGACTTTGATATTGGGGGCACTTTGTAGTTTTTATGCAGATTTTCGAATTTTTGTAGAGATATTAGATAAAACATGGAAAAAGAAGACCCTGTATATGAATAACGAGAAGTGAATGCAGTCGTACGGAGTAGTAGAAAGCAAAAAGCAGTAGGGCACAATCCAGATTGGCCACGGTATCCTGTATGAAGCAACGCCGGAATGACAGAAAGGAAAAGAAAGCAAAGTAATAAGCCAAAACACTAAAAGGCCCGAAACCCAGGACGTGGTCTATGATAAAAAGTATTGACAAGAAAAAAGGAAAGAGAAAAGGGATGTAGACGCTATATGATGAAATCGCTAAACAAGGAAAGGTATGCAAAAAGTCAAAAAGAAGTGATTAAAGTGATTACAATATAAAAGTAGTGAGGGGGGTATTTTTGAAAAAAGAAAGTCGCAACAAGGAAACACAAAACGTCCGAGGCAACGTGACGGCTCAAGCCATACCGACCTCGATGTTCTTGCCCTTGACGGACTTCCACTCAATGGCGGCGGCGCCAATAATGCTCATGGCCGCCAGGGCGGTGCTGACGACAAAAGTCTGGGTCAGGGCCTCGCTGTAGGCCAGGATGACACCGGGCAGCTGGGCGGCGGAGATGGCCTTCTGGATACCGGTGGCACCAGCGGCCAGGACGGTGGCTGGGTCGAGGCCGGGCACTAGCTTGATGACGTTCTCCTGCAGCTTGTTGGTGAAGATGTTTTGGCAGACAGACACAAACAGAGCACCACCCAGAGTCTGGAGGAAGACGACAACGGAAGTACCGGTGGGCACGTCCTTGATGTCCAGGACGGTCTGGACGGCCATCAAAGGCTGCTGCATGCCCAGACCGACACCGGCACCGGCAATGATCTGGTAGCCGATCCACTTGGAGTGGGGAATGCCGGGGCCAAAGGTCGTGATGAGACCGTAGCCAATGGGCGTGAGGATAGAGCCGGCAATCATGAAGGGCGTGTAGTATCCGACAACAGTGACAACGGAACCGGCAACGATGGACATGAGCACAAGCGAGATGAGCATGGGCAGGTTCATCAAACCGGAGCTGACAGCCGAGGCGCCCTTGACGGCCTGGAACCAGATGGGCAGGTAGTAGACAGAGGCGAGGAAAGCAGCACCGGTAGCGAAGGAGAACCAGCCGGCAGCCCAAATGGAACGCTTCTTGATAATGCGAGGCGGGACGGTGGCGTCGTCCTGCTGACGGTACTGGACGTAGAGGAATGCAATAGCCAGAACACCGAACAGAACGAGCAGGGCAATGATGCGACCGCTCTTCCAGGCGTAGGTGGTGCCACCCCACTGCAGAGCCAGCAGCAGGCAGATGATGGCGGGCATGAAGATAACAGAACCAATGGGGTCGAAGGGACGGATCTTCTCCCACAAGGTACGGTTGGCCAGGGCGTCGGCAGCAGCAGCGGCATCGGCAGTCGTGACACGCACAGCGGCAGGCTGGCCGTTCTTCCGGTCGGGGTCGGTGAAGAAGACGCCAATGACAACCAAAGTGATGGCGCCAATGGGCAGGTTAATCAGGAAACACCAGCGCCAGGTGATCTTGTCGGTGAAGACACCACCGAGCAGGGGACCGGCAACGGAAGCAATACCGTACATGGAGCCGATCAAGCCCGAGTACATGGGACGCTTGTCGAGGGCGACGGAGTAGGCGAGGATGATGAGGGCACCGGAGAACATACCCGAGGAACCGAGACCGGCGACGGCACGGCCGATAATGAGGGTAACGGAGTTCTGGGCGACACCGCAGATGAGGGAGCCGACCTCGAAGACGAAAATGGCACCGAGGAAAATCCACTTGATGCTGAAGTAGGTGTAGAACTTGCCGAAGAGGAGCTGAAGGGCGGCGGTAGTCAGAAGGTAGGCTAGAAGCTGTGTTAGTGAATGAACGAGCAAAGCCAGTGGGACATGGCGATCACAGATTGTCCATTGTCACGATGCAAGCAGAAGCGAGCGCAGCGAGGAGTGAAAACTAACCGGAACCGTACCAGCCGACATCGTCGAGCGAGTGGAACTGGTCCGTAATCTTTGGGATGGCAGTAGCGATAATGGAGTTGTCGAGGGCCATGAGGAACACAGCCAGACACAGAGCAAGCATAATCAGGGTGAGACGGGCGCCCGTGGGGTACTCGGAACCGTCTTCGCGGGTGGCCGTCCTGGCCACCGCGAGGCTGCCCTCGGCGTGGGACTTTGAGGTCTCGACCTTGCCGAGCTCATGGCCATCGGCAGCAGCGCGGATAGCCTCGACATTGACGTTCTCGACCTCTTCATCCTCGACCTCGTCGTCTTCGCCGCTGCCAGTTCCGCTGGTGGTCGGCAGCTTCTCATCACGAAGCTCCTTGTCGACAGAAGTGCGGCTGGGCGCTAGGGTGGGTGAAGGTGCGCGGGAGTTGGCTGCAGAGCCGGCGCCGGTGACTGTGGCGGCCGGCACGGTCTTGAGTGTGTCGGACATGGCGTGTGTTGGTGAAGCAGGAGAAATTAGGTGTGGCGAAAGTGGTGAGAGTTGGTGTAAAGAGTAAATAGTAAGACGCTGTTGCTAACGTTTGTTGTGAATGGCGTGCCCAATACAAAGAAAAGGGAAAGAGCGACGCAGGTAACTAGGGGTCGGTTACTGTCATTAGAAGAAGGTAAGATGTGAATGAAGAATACAAAAACAGAAGGAACGAAGGAGAACAGAAAGGCGGCCAGGATTGGGGATGTGGGTGAAGGCCGTGGTATTAAATAAAAGTCAACGCCATCGTAGGAAAAAGAAAAACAAGATGGGGGGGATCAAAACGGGCACCCCAAAAGAAAAGAACGAAAAAGACGGACAGAGAAAAAGAAGAAGAAGAAAAAACACAAGCTCCGTTACGATCGTTTGGTAGCTTCCCGTTTTCTTGGTTGGGTTGCTCCGTCCCGCGCGTCTGGCCCGTTCTGTTCAAGAGGGAAGGAGCAAGGGGCATGCAGAGAGAAAGGAAGTCACTGTCCGGGCATAATTACCCACCCTCCGCTTCTTTTCCGTCTTTTTTTCTTATGTTTAGAGAAAATTAAGATTCTTAGGAGACCGCCAAGCGAGTGGGCACGCAGTCAGCGGAGGGTCAGTGGACAAGGACAAGAAGGAAGGCACGCCGAAGATTGGATATTGGGCCCAAATGGAGACATAACAAGAGTGCCCGTGAAAAGCTAGAGCACACAACGAACAAAATAGCCAAGAGAAGCCTAGAAAAGGAACCCAGAACGGTGGAAAGGAGATAAGAACAGCTCCGTGTCTAGTGTGTAAAGTTTACAAAGTACGGAGTGTACTGAGTACTGGTGAACATTGGTCTCTGGACGGTGAAGTTGTCCTACATCTACTCCAGACAAGCATGTCGCAACATCTTCAGTCTGTGCCCTGGAAATAGGGGAGTAAAGATGGGCAGCCGGGGACTTGTAGGAGTCCTTGGCGACAAAGATAAAAACTGACAGAGCAACGGGGGCGGCAGGCAGCTGTTTTCTGTTTTTCTGCGTGTCGCATTGAAAGGATGGATGATGGCGCGGGCGTGAATTAGACAATATTACGAGGTCAGGGTGCGCGCTGTTCTGAGATTGGACAGCAGGCGAGTGATGAAAAGGACACAAAGGGAACAAGGGAAAGGAAAAGGAAAAGAAAATAGTGCCAGAAAGTCGCCGAGCAGACAGAATACGTCAACGACACTCCGTAGAACCAACAGACATGCTATGAAGTCAAACGGTGCTCCGTTTCGAAGAAAATGCTACTATTTGCATTTTGAGGTTTTGGGGTCTGCGACATGGACAAGTGCAAGGGGGTAAAAGAGCAACCATCAAAGGGTACGAGTTACTGGGAGAGTCGTCGCGAAAGGAACGGATGAATATTCCTGTCCATCGAAAAAAAGAATCAAAGAACGTTTGCGGGGAGACTCGCAAAAGGTGCAAAGTAAGAACGGGTAAAGGCGAGTGCGATCGATGGGCTGATGGCGTGGAAGGATTGATGGGCTTAGCAAAAAAGAGTGAGAGAGACGAGACGATTGTCGTCGTCAGCAACGGGGATGGACGAAAACAGGACGAGAAACGGAGGACCCGACAAGGAAGGTTTCTCGTTCCCTTTTGTTTTTCTGGGCTCCAATATGCTCTAGACCAGTCCAAACGAGGCAAACGGGTTTACTCCGTAAAGACGTTGAATCCAGTAGCCCAGACCTTGAGGTCCGTCCCGTCCAGTGGGGAAGCGCTACAATGGACAAATGCTTGTCCGTCTTTGCGAAAGAGTCATTCCAGCCTCAGTTGGCCGTTCATCATTATGTCTCATCTGCTGAACCACGGTTGTAACGAGCTCGTTGTAACATAATGAGGGGCCTTCGCCTTCGCTCCGTGATTAGCCTTTCCCATCTATATACAGTCAAAGACAACAAGCCGTTTCCTCCCGTATTACCACGGCCATGCCGTCGTGGCGTTCAGGCGTGTTTCACCGCTTTACTGTCTGAACTGTGTTCGATGAGGCCAGTGTCGTCGTTTTCGTTACAGTTGCAATCGCAGCTGCAGTTAGTCTGTCGTCTGTACACCTCTTTGAATTTGTAGTCCCTGCATGGCATGACATAGCTTCTAGATGTCTCTTCCGGGCAGCGTCCGGAGCGGTGTCCGGACATCTGAGGTCCCCGGATGTCGTTTACTTGCGCAAAGACACAGAAACCTTCCGCGGAAGGTACATCCGTACATACACAAACAATTGATCCAAATATGGCTCTTTTAATCACATTTGTTTTCCGTCGTCTTCTTTTGCTTTCCACGAAGAATTTTTCAAGACGCCGTAATCCAGACACAAGTATTGCGCCGGCCTGATTTCGTCTCGTCTTTTGCTTTTGAGTTTTTGTCGCCCCAGGACCAGCTGTGGGGAAGATACGCCGTCTCGTCCCTCTCGTCATGTCAACGGTTTTTAACGTGGACAATGCTCCTGTGTCCTCTGCTTTTTCCACTGCCAAGAGGGTCAGAGGGCCCCTTTTTACCGGGTCGATACTTCCGCAGACAACCGTCCCTTTTTCCTCTGCTGCAGACCTCTGTACTTTCTTTGTGGCGCACAATAGGCCAATCGGCATCTTCTTGAATTCATCTTCGTTTCCCCCTTTTACTTCAGCCCTCGACGCCTCATTCTTGTCCGTTTCGCAACCCTCCATCACAGCCTTTCGTTCATTTTTCGTCTTTTCTGTCTCTCGCTTACTCCGTAGCTTCTTCTATTGACCGTTTTCCCTCTTTAGCGCACGCGCGGCTGCCATGCGCGCTGGCCCCTTGCTGATGCCAGCAAAAGCGAAAAGGGGAAACGAGAAAGGGTCAGCATGGGGCGGGGACCGGGACCAGACAAGCCAGACGACCCAGGACCCAAGAAGGACCCAGAACCCCACTGAAACAATCTCTTTTTTTTTTGGCTTTTCTTTTCCTCCTTTTTCCACTTGGGCCAATAACCTTTTCGCCTTCCACCGAAGCGACAAATTCTAGCCCGCCCGGCTACCACCCACAACCTGCGCACCACGTTGTCTCGCCAGGGCGGCCAGAGGGCTTGGCCGTCCAAGCTTTTGTGTCTGTACCCGCAGAATGCTTTGCTAATCTTGTTGCCTTCTTTTAGAGGGTCCCTATCCCCTTTTCTTACACGTAATACGGAGTATCGCTGCCCCGATTTGTGTATCCTGTGTCCCAGCAGAGCGTCAACACGAATACGATTGCTGGGCAGAGGGTATCGCGGTCCAATTGTCGTCGACGCGTATTCGTACGCGGGAGTTGGACATTAGCTCGCGGCTCGTCTCATCTAGATTGTCCAAAGCTTTTTTTTACTGCTTGTTATCGCAAACGCGGATCTGCGTCTAGATCACGAATACGATAGGGCTACAACGACAACATTGGGCCCCATTGACAGCTTGACAGCTCCTACTCGTACGAAGCAGTAGCTAGAACCCGGATCCGACTACGATGTAGAACAATTAAAACGACTTTCTAAATATGCTTGCGTAACTGTGTTTGGGCACATTGGATATTGGACAACTGGCTACCATTTCTTGTGTCATGTAATTATTCGATAATGTTGCATTGTTGCATTCGTACGTTTCTCGCTGCCTTTTCGTATTCATCTGGAGACTTTTCGGTTCCTGCTCTTGCTGTCGCCATCAAAAACTCCAAAACTAAAACGAGCCAGTATTCGGGGCCACGGGCTCCTAGGCGGCCCGATCGAGGGCGGGAGCCAAAGACTGAAAAGGAGGCAAGGGGAAGGCAAAACAGAACGCGTGGGAGAGTGACAACTCAAAAGACGGTGACGAAACGGGATAAAACTCACAATGCCAAAAGGGTGGGAAGAACAATACCAACGAAACGGACTGGCGGCCTGTGCTCCATCTGCCCTTCGGAAGAGAGCAAAGTTGTGCCGCTGTTGGTTGCTTTTTTTTTTCCCTCTTTTTTTTGAATTTTAGCCTGCTGGTTTCTGGGCGCGCGAAAAGCCTACGGCGATTTCCTTTTCTGGAAAGCGCCCACCACCCACCCTGGAGATAAATAAGCTGTCCGGTGACTTATCTCCTCCCCCATCTCTCTTCTACTAATCCACTCACACAGGGGAGAACAGAACGACAAATAACAGGGGACGGGCTGTCGGGGCCGGGGCTAAACTTTACAAGACAGCGCGGACTTTTCATTGGAATGAGATACGAGGCAGCAGAAATAGGAAAGTGGCCGGAGAAGACAGATTCACTGAACAAAACAAGGCGCCTCGAAGTTTGTCGGCGGCCGTTCGCTACATACACTTTCAACGTGCTACCTCCGTAGTGATGTTACTGGACATGAAAAGACCGGACGAGTCTCGACAACAACACTGACTCTTTAATTGCAACTTTCTTGCCTGGAAAACTCTTGTCAGATTAAGCATGTAAACATTGTCATCGTTGATGATTAAGAAGATGTTTCAGTAAGCTATACGTCGTAAGCTACGTCCCATTAGATCACTTTGTGCTAAACATCAAAACACAGCCCCTATCTGGGTAAAAACGGACATAATCATTTCTGTTTGAATTTTCATGTATTGTTTCTACTTTGAACAATATTATTAAAACTAGCTCGCACATATTGATCCGATTTATTATTTGTGCTCACTTTTTTTTTCAACTCTTCGTAAATGATTTTTTTGACAAAAAAGGCAACAAAACATAAATTCAACAATGAAATCAGAAAGAACCACATTTTCAGGTTTTTAAACTCCCAGGTCACCTTCACGTGAAGTTGCATTTGAATCTTGTGAAAGAAACACGGTAGCCAATGCAAGTATATACCTACATAAATACTAGCTTTGAAGCATTCGTAATTTAGAGAGAGTCTAACACAAAACGGCCGTTTGCTTGCTTCATAATTCACTCTCTACCAAGCACATTGTTGTCTCCACCACTTGCGTCGTATTACGGGGGCGAGTGACGACAGATACGGCTATTCACTCCCATGAATATCTTTGCCATCCTATGACAGCGTCACTGCTCACATATTCGTAAAGCCCTGGGCAACGCATAAATACCACCTTCGCAGCACATGTGCCGGGTCTCTTTCTTGTGCATCCATCACCAAAAGCACAAATAAGGCAACCCATTTATCCACGACGCGCAACTCAGCAGACAGACTACCGGTGGCCTTCCCTTCAACGCCACGACACCCTCCAAATATCCGACATGATGAAGTCACCACATCGCGATATGTCGACACACAACACCTCCTGGCTGCCCACTTGCCCATCCAAACCACCACCGCCACACAAACCTCCGGTGGCCCTGCCTCACCCGGGACAACCTAGGCCGGTACCGAAGCCGGGCCCGCGTGGTCCGCAATATTACTGAACTGGCTTTACCACCAGACACCGGCAACGGCAGCAGTCAGAAGGTGTTACTATCGGCTTCAAGAAGACGAGTGGAAGTCCGATGATGGACACTGCTTTAGGGTCGCGGCCGGTCGTATCGCTTCCATCCCACGCTGAAGTGTGGGCGATGAGGCCTTGTGAGCCATTTAGACCGCTATAGTGTCGTCGCTTTTCCCTGTCCGTCGGTTCAGTGATGTCCCCGAGCACGCCGTTTCCAGCGTGCCTTCTATATAGGCACACCCTTTCATCTTGTCTGGAGAAGTTTCCCCAGTACCTTAATGTATCCGTATTCAAAGACGTGGCTGGTTTCTAAATGTTAATTTTATTGTACTGCCCGCTGTTCTATGTCTGTTCGGATTTCGGTTTTAGTGATATGGCCCTTGATGCGTTTCGATGTATGTTGCTTTCTGGTAATAATTTTGTGACAAACATTAAGAGCTGAACCAATATTTGCACTACAGTTGAACGTTGGCCCCTCGACCTGACGCCTGTTTTGAGTACTGGCAACCCAACATTCATCACTGTGCCATTGTGGTGCAAAACAGATGCTAGATGGTTCACGTGACAACACAGAGCCTTGTGACAATCACACGCTAACTATGATGTGAAAAGAGGCAGAAGCGTTCCTTCCCAACACGCACTTGAATACTTTCTGAGCCCAATTGCACTTTCCAACTTAGCCTATCAAATTCGGCAAGGTTGTTTCCTAATTTGGTTGACATCGGGAAGGCGCGAACGTCTATTTTAACGACCAGTCTAGTCAACACATTCGAACTGCGCTTCGTAGTATTCCTGAACTGTCTACTTATACTCTCCTCACAGCCCAATCCTCCACGTACGACCACAGGTGCTGGACAAACTCGGGATCCCGTCCGCTCTCCCCTAGATAAGCCAGCAACCGCCGGATTAGTAGCTGGGTCGGTGACGACCAGCGAATCCCCGGTGTTGTACGTTTTTTATTTTATTTTTGGTCCCTCTTTTTGCTATTATACTTCAATTGCATGCATCCTCTACAAAGCGTAACGGAAATCCTCATTGTCCAGTTCGGTAATGTCGCGCATGCCTTTTTCGACGGAATTTTGGGCACGTTGTTCCGGCGTTCTGGGGTCGGCTGCCGCAGCCCGGTCTCTCCTTTTGTTGACGGCCCACATGTACCCATACAGAATCAGGCCGCCAATGGTTTTGAAGGAGAAGCCGATGAGGATGGCAACGTAGGCTGAGTGGTAGAGAGGTGCTTCTGATGCGCGGAATGTCTGTGGACCGATAATGTTGCCGACACAGTAACCGACAAAGACAAACGCGCCAGTCAGCTGTTTCTTTGTGTAGCCCGCGACGTTGCTGCTGACCATTGTCAAACTGAGACTGAATCCGACTGAGATAAACGAAAGCAGCCAGACGGCGACGAGTCGGCCCCATTTGTTGCCTTTGCCGTCCGGGCCGGGGTCGAGACCGACGAGAACACCGGCCGCGATAACACAGATGATGTTGCCGACAAACATGACGAGGCAGCGCATGTTAGGCCAGCGGGAGCAAATGTAGCCTGAGGCCAGCAGCGAAACAATCTGGATGACGCTGCCGGGGATCTGCATGTATTGCGTCTGAAGAGCGGTGAAGCCAAATGTCTGGAGAATAATGGACGTAAACGACGACAGCGCCGAGTTGGGAATCTGGGCAGCAATGGACATGAAGAACAGGATCCAGGTCTTGGGGTCACGCAGGGTCTGCCAGAGTTGGTACGCTTTGAAGTGGTGGTTCTTGATACCCTGGTGGTTGGCGGCGACGCGTTCGACGGCCACAATAGTTTCGCGGCGATTCAAAAAGCGAGTGGTTGTCGGCAGGTCGGGCATAAAGATCAAAAAGACAATGGCCCAGACGAAACTGACTGCACCGAAAATCAAGAAGACATACTGCCACTGCGCAAGACCGGTCTTGATGTGGCCAATGGCATAGCCCAGCAGGCCGCCAAAGATGCCCGCGACGCCGTTCATGCAGTAGTACGCCACGAGACGCAACGGTTGCTCTTCCCGGGTGTACCACATGGACATGATGAGCACGAATCCGGGGTTGATAACGGCCTCGACGACGCCCAGCAGAAAACGGTTGACAGCGATGCCGGCGAAATTATGGCAGGCCGGAGTAGTCAACAGCAAGATACTCCAGCCGATCATGCTGCCACCCAAGAAACGGCCAGCTGGGTATCTCTGCAACAGGTAGCCCGCCGGGTACTGGGCGGCGAGGTAACCAAAGTAGAAGATGGACGCCAGCCAGGCATACTGCTGGCCGTGGAGATGTGTGCCCTTCTGCAAGCCATAGACACTGGCAAAGTTGATACTGGACTTGTCGAGGTACTGCAGCATATAGGAGCCCATGAGCAGCGGCATGACGTGCCAATCAATCAATCTCAAGACACGTCGGGCCTCGCTTGGGTCGATCGCGGCCGGGTTTTCTTGCGCGTAGACATCGTATGTCTCGTCGAGGTCTCTGGACGGAAGCTGGGTGATAGTTGCCTTGTCGGGAGTATGGTTCCCCTGGCCGTCAACGGCGACGTGCGGTGTCTTTTCGTCGACCATGGTGAGTGTGATTGCCGTGATTTGACGTTGTTATTTTCATATTCTCTACATTTGCGAACAGTCGCCAAGGGCTCATCAAATATAGTCACGGCCAAAACTGTTATGACATTCCGCGGACGCAAAAGTCCCCGATTCTGCTGCAAAAAATGCTACGTGCGAATTGGATGCGGCGATGATGCCATGGCGATGTCGTTGCAGCCGGCCAATAAGGCGCTGTTCTGATGCCGTGACGGCCATTGATCACCGGGGCAGACACTGTTTACGGTTACTCTTGTGGGGAGGTCTTGTGTGGAGGAGAACGAAAAGGTGGAAGAGATTTCAGAAAACAGCCTGGAAGCAATAGCTATCTCTTGCTATCCTCATGTCGTTTTGTTGTCGTCAATATCATTATGTCGATGTAGTAGTGCTGGTCGTCGCATTTCTTGTCGCAACACTGGTGTGCCGATATGCCGATGTCCGTTGAACGCCACACGGTGCGGCTCAATTACAATCTCCGTGGGGAAAACTTGCAAATGACGAGCTTCTGTCGTTGAGAGCGGGCAAGCGCGGTGCCGCGTACGTGCACCCGTCCTGTTGTTTGCTTGTCAGTGTCAGCGTCAAGGCTTGAATTGAGTTAAAATTGCATAGGCGCAGACGTGCACAAAGCACAACGTACAGGGTGCAGCAAGATGCACCGAGTTGTTTCATGTCAATCTGCCCGCCCATCTGTCTATCACATACGGAGTACAAGGTCCTACATCTCTATGCACATACATCTATGAAAATATACTTCTTGACGCTTTCCCAGTTCTTCATTTCTACAGTTGTGCTCATTAACGGATTGGACTGCTCGTATCCCAGACCTTGATCTTCCTTCAACTTTCGGTACAGATTCGACAAAAAGGGTAATCCGAGGTAAGAGAGACCGAACGAAAGGTCAAAGGGGAAGAAAATCCCGGAGAGGGCGCCGGGGAAAGCGCCAGATCGCGCCTAAAAGACTCCAAGAGCGCCTCGAGCGCCTCAAAAACGCCATGCGCGTGTCACGATCGACCCTCACGGCGTCGACGACCCCAACATTACCTTTGTCTACGACCTACAGAACACTAATAAGGAAAAGAAACAAAAGAAGGGAGGGGAGGGCCGGTGAGTCCCCAGAAACTAAGAGACCGCGCCGGCCCACGTTTATTCGCCACGTTGGGCAGTTGTAGCTTTTGTTGGCAATTGGCTCCCTCAGGCGGCGAACACAAGTGGACGCGCTACTCTCAAACAGCTGTCAGTGTCTTTGCCTGGCCGGCACCGCCCTGCGGGCTTGTGCCTGTCTGAGTACATGTACCTGTACACTTTGACCTTGTGGCGGAATGCCTGCCAGCGTCCAATCCAAGCTCACCGCACTATGGAGTGCCTGCACCGCCATAGAACGGGAGCCACACAGAGCCACGACAGCAACTTCAGGCACCGACGTTTCCCAAGAATAGCTGTAGAACAGTGGGCGTCTTGCGTGGAACAGGGCAACCTCCAGAGTAAAAATAGCAGCAGCCTGTGCATTTGCCGTGGATTTTTCACTTCCGAGACTCCCATAGCCTCGGGGCAAAAGGATCGAGGCGGATCTCTTGGGATCGTTGGGACCTCTTACAGCTGGAGGACGACTGCATCTCACAAAGCTTACGGCATGCATTGTTGTTGTTAAGAATCAGCCACAGCATCCTTTGCTTTGCATTTTCAATTGCTAACCCACGAGCCTCAGAGGATACTGTAAGGCAGTCTTTGTGTACTTGTATCTTTTCTTTTTGCAAAAGACCGGACCGATCTCTCGTATCTTGTAGGGATATTCTTTTTTGGAGACTATTCTTGACCAAGGTTTCAAGGTATGAGTATCTGGGAATACAGTAAGAGTGAGACGAGGAAAAAGAACGGCGCAGAAGAAAAAGAAAGAAAGGTTTGACGCCGACGTGAAGGGCAACAATCGCCAAGACAAAGCCAGACAAACATTGGCCAAGCTCGACAGCCCTCAAAAAGCAGGACAAGTATGAAAGTAATCGGTGCAAATAAAGTACGATCGGCTGCTTTTGCGATCGTCAGTGTAGGTCACTCCAGCCCTGAATTTCATTTTATTCTCCTCTCGAGTTGCAGGCTGCTTGCAGGCGCACGAGTTTTTCCATTTCTTTACTTTTAAACGTCTGCCTTATTTTTGAGTAGTTCCTTTATTTAAAGAGTTCCGTTCACGGGTTTTCCGGACTCAGCTCCAGCCCATTAGTTGGGGGCTGGGCTTGATTGAATTGGAATGTGGATGCCTTTGACCTCGGTGCTAAGGAGACGACGAAATGGCGAAGGGACGAATAACCCGCACGGCAACTGAAATTCAAGTAAGAAAACCTGCAGGTGGCCGTTCACCTCGTGACCCATGTCTGTCTGTCTCTTGTCTCTTGCGAATGCGAGGTTCAGGGGTCGTCACACAAAGCATCCTTCATCTTACATCTCACAAGTGGCAACTTACGCGGAAAGTCGAGCTGAAGGAATTGCAGGACAGGATCCTGAACACGCATGAAGCACTGCTCTTGTCCTACGTAATAGTTAGCAACAAGAGGCGCGAGACGTCATATTACCGCGTATTCCAGGAGCCTACGGAGAACAGGACCTTCACGCCCTTGTGGTACTCCTGCCAACGCGACCAAAGAACCAAAATGCCTGCCCTCAGCCACGCCAAGACACCACGAGGCGCAGGGCCAGGGGGATGTCATGCCAGGAACTGGCGGTCCAAGACCTTTTGGGGGACTCTTTTGGTCAAACACTGGAGATAGTCCCCACAGAAAATTGGAGCACTTGTCTATTTTGAGTTGGGATGTGCGAGCTACTTTGCACCTTGTTTTCTTGAGCTTCTTATGCAAGCAGCCAAAGGGTACCGAGTCCCCATAATATTGTCTCATTCCTGTGTGGTAGCGCAACTTTTGTCAACTTTGGGGGGGCAACTCAACGTGAGGGTGAGGGTGCAAAGCCCGGAGTACGCGGAAGATCTGTTTCAGAGGCAGCCAGGACACTAAGTTTTTCGCCTTTTTCCTGAAATGTTCCCTGAAAACAGAACCAGGAACTAAACGAAAGCAAGTAAACCCCGGGAAGGGAGGAAACAACCAGTAGAGGTCCCCTGTTTCGTGAAATTAAGTGTGCTTGGCTTGTAGTACTTGTTTAAGGTACCGAAGGTATGTCCATTTCAAAGTACTTTTAGCCTTTCTAGTGTGCATGGTCCGAAATTGTTTGTTGATGCTATATAAACAAGACGGCCCTTCCCTCGTCCATATCGATAATCTTTGAAACCATTCATACCAATTCATACAGCAGCTTCTTTGATACCCATACCCATACTCGTATACCCATACTCATACTCCATACTCAACAATATACCCAAGTCGTCCACCACCATTCCCTCTCTACTTTAATCCTCACACCCTCACACAACCGCCAATATGCGTGTCTCCAACACTCTCGCTCTCGTCCTCGCTGCCACCGCTTCCGGTGTTGCCGCCGACTTTTTGAGCGACGTCACCTCGGTCTTTGGTGATGTTACCTCGGGTGCCGTCTCCTTTGCCACCGACGTCGCCAGCCACGCCCGCTCTGCCGGCACCGACATTGCCAGCAAAGCCACCTCTGTCTTTGGCGACGTTACCTCGGGCGCTGTTTCGGTTGCTACCGACATTGCCAGCCATGCTACCTCTGCCTTTGGCGACGTGACCTCGGGCGCTGTTTCGGTTGCTACTGAGGTCGCCTCCGATGCCCGCTCGCACGCCTCGGATGCCCGCTCTGTCATCGGCAGCAAGGTCAGCTCGGCCACCGCCAAGGCTACCGATGCCACCAAGACCACTGCCACCCAGACCGGCAGCACCGGCACTGCTGCTGCCGCGACTGGCACCAACGCTGCCGGCCGTGCCCTCCCCCTGTCGGGCGCTGCTGCCGCAGTCGTTCTCCTGGCTGCTGCTGCCCTGTAATGGGTTTCTCCAGTGAACGAACAATCATGAACCAAGTCGCAAAGATGGATGGACCGTGGACGGTCAAAGATACCAAAAATGAAATGTATATATAGCATGCGGTGTATAGATATAGACAGTCGTCGCGTCAAAGACGCCCGAGGGTAATCGATTTTTTTGTCAAGCAAACAACAACACTTGTGTACAAATTAAAGTGACGTAGCACGACGTATGAAAGACACAAATAACGGCCTTGAAATGATGTAAACTTTTCGGTGGTTAAGCCGGTCGTTAAAAAGAACAAGCACTGAAGCTCCAGTATCTCATATGGCCAAAACTACTTTCGGTCTGCAAATCCGATCAACATCTCGACCCAGCTGTCCAGAGGCAGCCTCCTCAGCGAAAGCGGACGTCTTGCAGGCACTGGTGTAGACAGCCGGGGCAGGGTCTCCTGAGTGGTGCCGCAGTCGGGAAAGGGGGCCATGTAGATGCATTTGTTGTCCTGGTCGAAGATGCAGTAGGCCTGGCGCATCAAAGTGTCGCCCGTAATCATAATGTCGCCGTCCGAGGGCTGGATGCCGAGGCCGCAAAGGCCCTCGTTGTCATCATAGAGGGTAATGGCAGCCAACGGGACATCGATGGTGGCACGGTTGCCCGAGGACTTCCCAAAGACGAACTGGAGGTAGCCCGAGAAGCGCCGCCAGGCGCAGTCGACAATGACTGAGCCCTCGGTATACGAACCGCCCATGGAAGTGGCAAAGTCCTTCATGAGTTCAGACGGCAGCTGCATGAAGGAGGTGCCCGGGTCCATGATGACGAGACCCGAGGAGTTGGCCATCTGTGTTAAACGTCGCCAGGGTCTCACAGTACGGCTGGTTGTCGGCATTGTTGCAGTCGGCGTTCATCCATAGGATGCGCGAGCCCGTGTCAATAGAGACACTGACCAGCTGCGAAGGCGTGCCAATCTCAAGGTCAATGACATAGCTGGTGTACGAGTTGTTGGCGAGGAGGGCACCAGCGTGGCCAGCAGTACGCTTCTGGAGGTTGGCATTGCGCGGGTTAGCACCGGAGACTGCGCGGTGTCGGATGGGGAAGCTGGCATGGCCGGTAGTAAGGACCGAGGTGGCCGCACTGGCAGCAAGTGCCAGTGATGCAAGAGAAGGCACGGTGATGTGTGGAAAGCGAATGATATTAATGAGAAAAGAAAAACAATCAAACAAGGACACAATAGAAGAAGAGATGAGTGAATGGCGATAGTTGTGCATCCACAGATCGAGAACAACATTATAAACGAGAAGGACATCATCGTCTTTATATTTCTGGCAGTCTTCCTCCGGTTGCATCCTCGCGTTCTCCGTATTTACCTTCTTCATCCTGTTCTATTTCCTGACGTCTACGACGTACATACGGGACCCATCGTCTCCATCATTTTCTTCTTTGTTCCTATCGCATGCATCGTAGTGCACATGCAGCAAATGGTACAGGGTAGCTTGTAGCTCGATCTTTCAAAAACAGTTCCTCGTAGAGTTTTTGTGATGGAGTAGGTACCAGGGCTGCGGTCGTCTCCAGCTCCCCCGGCTCGCCTATCGTCTGTCGTTTGTCGTTCAAACAATCCTTGCACACTACGCCCTATCAGCCACTACGGCTGACTTACAAGATTGAGCCTCATTTCAACTTAAGCGAACAGACAAGACTGCTTCTGTAAGGACTGTGGATAGGAATGAATAGTGGCAGCAGTCTCTTGTCGTCATCAAGAATTTTAACTATGTGTACCCGTGATGGGAGACTTGAATGCCACAATAGACTCACTAGTCAGCGGCGCGCAGCGTGCTAAGGACTCCGTGGAGCCGCATGATTTGGCTGCGTAACAACATCCTGAGGCTAGGGCTGAAGCTGACTTACACTAAATTTGCACTGTGCTGCGCACAAAAACATATTACCGCTTTGGGATTACATGACTTCTACACTTTAATACACGCGGCCAAACCTGCCCTACCAAAGTTCATTCGGAACTCGGATAACACCAAGGGCTATGACGATGCGCCCACATATGTTAATTTTGTACCATACAAAAGCATACAAAAGCTGCTCATTCACGGTTCTTTTCCCCCGTTCCAAGCATCCCGACACCCACCTTCTCTTCCACGCACCAACAACCTCACCAAAAGCCTCACCAAAAACATCTTGGGGAGTTTCCCCACCACACACCATCCGGCACCATGGGCAAACTTGCCAAACTCATGGCCAAGCTGCGCAGCTCAGACAAACTCGAAGAGCCGACCGAAGCACAACAAAAGCTCATCGACCAAGCCAAAAAGCAGCGGCCTACAACGACCCGTGTCCGCCGCGATGCTCGCCCCGAGACCGAGTTTGTTGTCAACAGCATGCGCCTCCCGATCCCGGCCGACCGTCCTCCCTTTGATCCCAAGAGCAGTGAGGAAGTGCCCTTTAAACCACCGCAGGTCGATGTGGAGGCACCCATGCACTACACCAAGATGGGGTCGAGCACCAAGACGGTGGTTATTCGGGTGGGCGAGCTGGCCCCCGTGCATGTGGCAACGACAACAACGCTGTTTCTTGACAAGCGGGCCTACCCCCACAAGCGTCTACTGCACTCTACGGTTGTGATCCAGTAGGGGGGAGCCAAGTTCTACACCTTTTCGGTTTCATCCCTTTCTTTTGTTATCAAAACCACTGCCACCTTTTTTTGAGATACCCAGAATGTTTTCTGTCGTTTTCATTTTCATCTTCTCTTGCAACGCCCTACACCAGGCGTGATACTACTTCTACTTGTTCTTGGTTGACAGAGAAGCTAAGATCAGTAGCTTTTTCAATATAATTTTCTTCCTTTTTTTTCTTGGTTGGTTGTAGGCCATCAGCGCAAGCCAACGACGTGATGACCACAGCCCTATGCCACATATTGCTGTAAAGCAGCCGCGTAAATGGTCATTTTTTTGGGAGGCAAAGTTAAAAATAATCTACTCTGAGTGTGCGCGTCAAACACTGTGCATTACCAATACTGTAGCACCTGATATCATTTTCACAAGCCCTAACTCGTAGTACGCTGATGCAGTGCCGTGTAAGTACTATATGGCAGCCTCGTTTGCTGGTTGTACTCTACATCACGTCGTAGTTTATTTTGGCCATGTGGCAAGCTTCTAGGAGTGTTCTTCCAGCATGTTTAGACGTATGTACCTTTCCGTTGGATGAAAATACTGCACATGTTGTATATAGGCATGATTTCCTTTATCTTGACTCCCTCTACAGTAAAAAAAATCACTCTTATAAAATTGTTCTTTGTTATATCGACAACACCCTGTCAAAAACCAGCAACAAAATCCTATCATCTAATCACCAAAATGGGGCTCGATACATTATTATCATGCGGAAGCCGCACGGATCGGCATGCTCCATCGAGCCGAAACTCGTCAACGGGACGTATTGCTGCTTCCGGCTCAAAAACCAAGAGCCAAGCGTCCTCAGCTCGAGGATCACCGACGCCAACGCAAAGTGGCGGTTTCGTAACAACCGGACGGCTATCACGGCCTTCGACACCAAGATCGACTTCAACTTTGGATGCCACAAAAAGCCACAACTGGTTCAGAAAGGCAATACCATCACGCAGCCCATCGCCTCGCACCAAATCGCTTCCCAGCACCCCCACTCCCGAACTTGTCCATTCCCAACCCCAGATATCGACGGATCGGGCCTACCAGCTGCGAGTAATTAAGGCGTGCGAGCGCTTCGAGGAGCAATACATCTTCAAGGACAAGTATCCTCCGGGAGAACCAAGACCTGTCAGAAAGTCCAGATTCATTACACACTTGGATGAAGACGTCGAGATGAACCAAAACGACGAGAGCGTCAAGAACAACCCGGATGACCACGGCAGGGACGGCGGCAAAGACGATAAGAACGGCAAAGACGAAAAAAACGGCAAAGACGGCGAAAACGAAAAGAACATAAAGGAAAACAACGATGGTGAGGACGGAAAAGAAGCCGGGGACGACAAAGACGATGAAAGCAGTGACGACACTCCGCCTGTTTGTACCCCACGGGAGGAGCAATAGATGTATGCGCATCTTGGGCTGTTGATAAGACTGGGTAGAAGCTCAGTTCATACTGTATCTCCCAACATAATACACTAAACAACAAATCAAACTTTCAAATAAGTCGATAATGCTTTCCCCTCTGATCCATTCGATTTCATAATTCATGCTTTGCCATTTGCTAGTCCGCCCGCCAGGCATCGTGCCGTGCAATAGTTCCGTACTGGCCAGCAGGCTGTTCTCCGTTATGATCTGCAGGCTCTTCGTCCGTAGCCTCGCCATTCTGGTCGTTGGCATGGTTCTGGGCATTTTCGTTCCCAATCCCGTTCTGTCCCTCGGCCGTGTTGTCGTTCTCGTTTTCTTCGTAGACGTAGCCTTGACCATTGCGGCCGTCTCCACCACCGAGAAGTGGACGGCGGACACCCTCATTCTGCTCCCCAAGAATACCACCGGCAGGAGTACCACCGGCAGCGAACGGCAAAAAGAGTCGTGCCCATCCGCTTTCCCGTTGCTGCTGAGGGCGGTTTTGTTGCTGCCGCCGCTGCTGCTGTGCATTCACCCATGGCGCCGCAAAGTATAGCGCCACTTGCAACAGAAATATAGCCGCGGCCACACCGCCCTCGACACCCGCCGTTCTCTGAAGGACAGCCGTCCACGGCACTGCACACGCTTGTGTACGGCCAAAACGCTCGGCACATGCGACGCCGCCACCACCGCGTCCCACATCTTCAGCAAACGGCCATGCGCGATCACGCACCGAGTTGAAGCCGCAGCAATCCAAAGCGTCCTGGATGCGACGGAGAGCGGCTGCATTTTTCGTTGTGAACAGGTGCTGCCAGGCTGTGCCCAAAAGGCACGACCGAATAGACGAAGGGGCTGTGCGCTCAAAGAAGAAGACGGCCAGCACAACAGCCAGCAGTAGTTGGAAAAGGTGGAGGCCCTGCAAGAGGCTGGCAACGAGGAGTGGGCGACGGCGCGTGAGGGCAAGAGTCGGACTGTCGCTGTTATCGGCCGTAGTCAATGCAGCTGGCAGAGCGATTGTGTTGGCAAAGCTGAGGATCGGGAGGACAATGGCGAGGACAGTCAGGACCGGGGAGAGGGGGAGTGAAAGGGAGGTCGCCGAGACATGTTCATAGCTGTGGGCGCCGTCTGTCAGCGACTGAGAAGTTGAGGGACTGCTTTGAAAGAGAAGAGATACTTACATGGCGACACCGAAGAGGAAGACGAGAAGCTGTACGGAGTAATACAGTTTAGTCTGATGCGCTATGGAATTTGAGCCGCCGATCGAAGTGCTTACCACCGGGTAGATGTAGATCCACAACAAAGACGACATGGTGTCGATGTGAATCAGGCAGATTGATTGCGATGGTGATGGACTGTTGTCACGCAAAAGTTGAGTGAAATATGCCGAGAACACAAAATTGCAGTGATGTGACAGCAGCCTAAAAGAGGAGAAAGATGCTCGTTTACGGTGAGGGAAAGAGCGAGGGGCAAGGCATACGACGTACAAAAAGGCAGCATCGATCGACCCCTCAACAATAATCACGTGGTATCACAACAACCAGGGGTAAGAGCAAACGGGAGCGTGAGGAGAGTGAAAATACACATAAAGTACGACGTACTCCGTAGTAAAGCGACAATTACATTAACCGAGTAGGAGCATCGCAAGGCACGTTCAACCTAGACTTTTTTAACGAGATAGCTACCAGCCTACACACAGACAATGCTCAGACCACATCACAGTAGATTATAAAAGGCAAGAAAAACATGACATCTATTCTTGCTTCGCCCTTTGTTTAAAAAAGCCGATCAACTACAGCTGGTGAAATGATGCCTTCACTGACTGCAATGCCTTCCTAGGCTCTCCCATACTCACCAGTATCCTCTGTCGAGCAGCTCTTTGGAAGAGGTTCCGGTACACCACCCTTTCCAGTCACCTCCAGTGATCTGGTATTGAAAGAACGATAGGATATACTGGTTATCCGACCGCACAACGGTTCCGCACATACTATCTGAGAATAACTCGGTGTCATTCTCGCCCACAAACATATACTCGGTATCCACCCACCCCGTCTCGTCGCCTTCCTTGTCCGACAGGCAGCGCTTGGAAAGTCCCTTCACCTGACCATGAATCACGCCCGTGTCGGGCGAGTCGAGGGTCACCAAGTCGGAAAGTTCGGCCTTGCGCAGGCCTCGGATTTGAGGTGAAGCGTCTGTACCCTCGTAGGCAGCGCTGAGGAATACTTTGTTTGAGAAACGCTCTGGTGGAGCAAGGGACAATAGCGCAATGTCCGTTGTTCCTATCCGTCCGGCGAGTTGCCCGATGACGCGTCCACCGGAGCGCAAAGGGTGAAAGACAGGTGCATTTTCGGAGGGGAACGTGTGCGCGGCGACGGTGACAAAGGCGTTGCCGTCCGCATCATGAACGCGTGCTCCAAGCGTCGAGGAGCGGTACGTCTCTGTCCGGGCGATGAAGTCGGACGATACGCGGACACCAGGGCGCAAAGTACTGTAAGCTGTGTCGTCAGGATCGCCATCGCTGGGGTCCTTGTGGCGCGTCTGCGACTGCAGCGTCACCGGCCTGCCCATTTCTGACTCGTAGAGATAATTGCAGCCCAGCCTAGCTGCCTTGACGGGCAGGATCGCTCGATCGGTGTTGGAGTCCCGGAGAACGATCGTGACGAAGTGGCCCCAATAGATGACCTCTGTGATGGGTACTTTGATAGTCTTGAAATGGACGAGAATGGCTTCAAAAAGGGAATTCCAATCGCCATCTTGGCTGGGCCTGCCGCGATAGTCAAGATCGCGGGCAATGTGTCCTTTCGTGTGAGCCCCCAAAAAACTTCGCGGCATTACTGGCGGGGGAAGGTGCAAGTTTGGAAGGTTCTGAGGTGCCACGAAAATGATGAGGAGACCGGCAAATATCTGGAAACGATGAATGAGGAAGATCAAGGGCCGTCGTAATTATAGCCCTTGTTGCCAGGGAAGGTTTCGTTGAAGAATGCCCAGTTCTCCCTCTCGGAGAGGGCATGGATGTCGTCGCGAAGGCTGAAGGGAGCATCGATGCGTCGCTGAATTCTGGCACCTGAAGGTGAAGGGCCGTCCATGGCGGCGGTGAGATGGTAGCAAGTGGTCGAGCAAGGAAGGGCTGTTGTGGTGGAGCGAGGAGGAAAATACGGAGTAGATGATGGAAATTTGAGATTCTATGGATAGTGGATCGATTTGCGCCTTTTCACGCATCGTTCCTTCCTCATTTGTGTTGTTAGAGTTCGTGGCAACCCCGTGATCTGTTCACTCAAAAATTAGTGTAAGAGAGTGTGCGTCACGTGTTAGTCAGAGCCTCGCCTGCAAGTCGTTGCCATTGTCCGACTTGTTCTCATCGAAATCCGCCTGCACCTTTTCAGTAAACCCAGGCACCAGCAACACCCGCAGCGCCAGCATCTCCATACCACGCGCCGCTAGGAGAGCCGCCTTCTGCGCTTTAGGCTTTGCTGACGCATCTGTAAAGTCGCGGTGGTGCGGCGGCACACTCGGCGGTGCCGGGATGCCAAAGATGCCGTGGAAGCCGGGCAGCGACTGCGACACATTGCCTATGTCCGTGCTGGCCGACGAGATCGTCGGGTCTTTATGTAAGATGTGCTCGCTAATCTTAGCCATCTCCTCGACATACTCGTCACACAGCGGCGTGTTGACCTTCAAGTCCATGTAGGCTAGCATCGGGTCCTCCCACTCGACCTTACAGCCACTTGCCAGCGCGGCACCCTCGATACAGTTTTAACGCGTACGTACAGCGCATCCGCCGCGTCGGCTGTAAGGCTTCGTACCACCCAGGCCATGCGGGAGTAGTCGGGAATCACATTAGGCACGACACCACCGTCTTCAATAACGGCACTGACCCGCTCGTCGGGGTGGATCTGTTGGCGGAGCATGGACATTGTTGAGTAGGCAGCGACAGCAGCGTCCAGTACATTGTGGCCGGCCCAGGGCTAGACGCCGGCATAGGCGTTTTTGCCGTGGAACGAGACACGGAAACGGCGCGAGGCCAGAGTGCGGAAGCCGGCGGTACCTTTTGAGCCAGGGACGGCGTTCATGGCGTGGGCTATGATGGCAGCAGCAGCCAGTTTTCCATTAGAGCCATCAGGGTCGACAAAGGCACCCGCCTCCAGGAGCTTAATCTTGCCACCACCTCCCTCCTCGGCTGGCGTGCTTAACAGCTATAGACGACCCGGCTTGCCGCTCTCCTTAAGAGCCCGCGCTATAGCTACAAAGGCTATAACGGACGCCGCGGCGATCAGGTTATAGCCGCACCCGTGGCCGATGCCCGGGAGTGCATCATACTCGGCACAGACAACGACGAGGTTTCCGCCTTCGCTAAACTCGGCCAGAAAGAAAGTGTCAAGGTTATAGGCATAACGCGTGACCTTGAAGCCGCCCTGCTTGTCGAGAAAGTCGGTAATAGTCTTGTGGGCAAGAACTTCTTCATAACCAAGCTCTGGGTGGCTGTGGATGGCCTTGTTGAGAGTGGTCAAGCCAGGCTCGAGATCTTTAACAGTCGATGCGACAGTGTCGCGGGCTTTGTCAAGAACAGGGTCGGACTTGCCGCGGGACTGTGTTTGGTGGTCGAGCACTTTTGAGGCAGTCATGGTGTGGGCAGACGACGATGCAGACTTCTTGGGCAGAGTATAGTTTTTAAGAACAGTACGTCGTACTTTGAGAACGATTTGGGGTATCTTTGAGGAGTTGGAAGAGTGAGTTGAGAATTCGTTTGAAAAGTATGTCTTTTTTCCACGGGCGGAATGGGAAAGGAATCAAGTCATTGATCTCAATTTCGAATCAAAGATATTGGAAAGACAAGGGGACAAGATCATAGCTTCTGGCCGCCTTTTTTTACTGCCCAAGAGCTCCCTCCCTTTGGATGACGTCCTCTCTATCCTCCACTCAACGACCCAATCAACCTCTCCAACCAACTAACTAAAAGATACCACAGGTAATAGCAATATCAAGACTGCGGAGAAGCTGCCCCCACATTGTCGTCTTGAAGCGGCAATCTAGCCCCTACGCCATGCAACGCGATGCCACGCTATGCACTTCTTTGGTGCTAGTGAGCGGCAATCGAGATAGCCTATCTCTGCAGCCGCTCGTGGTTGATAACGGTTTTGGCGTGGAATGACCCCTGGCCTAACTTGTCGCCGGTGTTCATGACAAACACCAGACAAGATCAGCAAAAATGGGACCAAATATATCCCGAGCCAAAGAAACCCAAAACTTGATGCCCAAGCAGAAGAAGAAGCGACCGAATCGCACCAAAGAAGATGCAAACAGAAAAGTTCGTCATAATCGCAAGTGCCAGCACCAAAAGTCACAACTTCCATCACTTAATGAAACTCTCCAACTCGTGGCCCAAAGTACTGTCCCTTCTCCAGGTACTGCAGCCGGCACGTATCCAGCTTGCCCTCACAGCCCTGGTACGAGACCGTGTTGCCCCACCACTGGATCTGGATCCCAGGCCACTGGATGGCAAAGAAGATGACCAGGCCGGCCACGGCGATGCCGCTCGAGAAGGCCGACGACAACACAAAATTGTACTCGGCCCAGAGGCCAGGCCATTTTCTCTTGAAATGTTGCCATGACAGGTACGCAACAGGCACGGCGGGCCAGATGTAGCTCAAGTTGTAGGGTGCCCATTGGATGGCACCATTTAAAAGCACGACTGGGTGGACTTGGCGCAGCCACGAGCGACGGACAAAGCGGCGCTTGATGGCCCAGAAGGCGAGGGCAATGGCCAACCCAAGAGGAAAGCCGAGCAGTAGCACGGTGTACTGGCCGGCAGTGCCAAAGATTTTGCGGGGGCCGATGGTGCCCCAGAGGACTGAAGCCGTAAAAAACGAGGTGACGTGAGGGCAGGTGAAGCGGTTAGGCGCGTCCGTGGTGCAGACGCCGGGGATGTTGTTCATCTGAAAATAGGAGCGTAAGCCAGTCTCGAAGCGAGGCGGAGAGACGACATATGAGCGAGGCGAGAGAATAACAACAGCCAGTGAAGTGCGAGGACAAAACATACCTGAAAGTTCAAGACGGCTGTGCAGACAAAGGTCGACACAAGGGTTGCGGTCATTTGCACGGCAAATGTCTGGCGAGGCGGGATCTTGACATAGTGGGCGAGTTTGAGGTCGTTGGTAAAGGACAGCGCATGCGAGGCGGTGACCATGCCGTAGGCTTTCATGTAGTTCATGGCCAGTTGGTTGCCCGGCGCCAAAGAGCCGCCAATAAACTCGGCCAGCATACCGAGACTGACCTCGATGCCGGTCACGGCGCTGATGACGCCGATCGGCACGATAAAGATGACGCACAGGGCAATGCCGTAAAAGACGACGCCGGGGGAGGTATGGGTGGGCCAAAAAGCAACGCCGGCGATACCACAGATAATGGCCAGCACCAGGATGGCAGCAAACCACCACTCGGGGACTTCCTCGTAGGCGCCCATGAGACGGTTGTGGACATCCCCGTAGCGGCCCTTGTTCCTGGAACGGCGCGGGTGGAACATGCTGTTGTAAAACCCGGCGAAGCCCAACTTGATCTCGCTCCAGTGGTACAAGATGGCATAAGCTAGTGTGGCCGTGTAAATAGCAAACGAAAACATGTAAATGTTGATGTTGCCAGCCGACAGGAAAGCCGGGCTGTAGGCCTCGTACTTGGCGGCATCAAAAAGGCCGTCAGCGTCCACAGCTCTCGAAACATTGTACAGTTTGCCGAAATGGTCAAAGACGCGGTTCGAGTTGAGCGGCAGATAGCTCGAGTTGAAGGCATTGCTGTACCAGAGCCCCAAAATAACAAAGAGTGAAAAGAAGCTGCCGGCAAACATGTTGAGTGTCGAGAAAAAGGGGAGCATCAGAGGGTCGCTGCCAAAGCGCAAAAGGTTGCTCCAGTCAAACGTCGGCCAGGGGTTGAGTCCCAAGCCATTGTTGAAGCCGACGACGCTGTTGAGATGCACATTGCCGGGCGAAATCCACGAGATCCAGTTGAAAATGGACAGTGCCTGGAAGATGACGTTGGGCAGCCAAAAGTAGGCAAACATGCAGCAAAAGGCCAAGAAAAAGAAGCGCAGCCGGGACATGGTCACCAGCGTATCGAAAGGTCCACGGTGCCGCACGGGCTTGTTGCTATGGAAAGCCGTATTCAGTGCAATCGTGGCCAGACTCGACGGCCACACACAGTAACTTGGGTACACCAGAAAGTGTCGACAGACACCCGCGAGGCCGTATCCGATAAAGTTTGTGCCGAGGGCGATCAAAATTTGGTACGCGAACTGGCCGGCATAGCTCTGGTTGAAAAATTGCGGCAGATATTGTGTCCAGATAATCAGATTCGTATACGGTGCCGCACCACCCACGCTGGCCATGATCGTAATCAGCATGTGCTCTTTCCGCGAGAAGGCGCCCGGGTTCAGGCTGACACGCGATCCCCGGATCGTCACGCCCCAGTCGGGAAGTATGCGTGCAGCCGTTCTGCCCAGAGGGTACGCCAGAATCTGCACAATGTTCGCTCCAACCGTAATCGCCGGCTGTCTTATGGAAAAGAGCTGGTTGACAAAGGCCAGCAGGACTGAAAAGGACAGCCCGATCAACCACGCCCTGATCGTAGACGACGGCATATTGGGGTCGTCAAAATTGGCCACCACGGCCCGCACCTGTGGATAGGGGCTGTTGTATGTAATGAGGGCAGCCTCAATCTTGACTTCTCTGATGAGGACAGTGTGCTCTTCCGGGTGTGCGTCAATGCTTTGAGCGTTGGCCAAGAAATGCTTAAACTTTTCAATCAGAGCGTGCTGGAAGTTGGGGTCGTTCTCGTGGACCTGTACAATCTTGACGATGCGTTCGCGTGCGTCTTCCAGCGAGTACGAGTCGGCCAGCCGCTTGACCTCTTCGTACTGGTCTTCATTGACGCCGTACTGGGCTCTGACATGGCGTTGGTGGTTTTCAGTTCTCTGGTACTTTTGTTGACTATTGTTTTATTACTACGCCCGGGGAACTCACAGCTCATTCTCTGGGTGCTCAAAGACGGCCTCGTCGGCATCCACTTCGGCCGGCGTGGTATGTGCCGTCTTCTTCTCCGTCAAGTCAGTCAACGACGATGACGGAGGCGAGCCAGTTGTGGAGCATTTGGTCGGCTCATCGGGCGACCCACTGATCTCGCGTACGCCCATCGTCAGTAAATCAATGTGGATGTGGGAACACTCTGGACAAGATGAATCTGAATAGTGTTCGAGTAAGTGTGTTTTTGATAGCAGTTGTATACAAGTGATCTATGTGGTGAATGCGTTGTCTTCTCTAGAGATTGGTTTTTGAAGCGAAACGCATGCGCAGATTCTCTAGAGTTTGATGAGTTTGTTTGAGCAGATTATTTCAACCGGGACAGTCCCACATCCCCCCTATCTGACATGTTGACAGACCCCCCGGCCTTGCGCCACCTTCCTATCCACGTGACTGTCACCGTATGGGTGCGCCAGTCCTATGCATGTATATACCGACAAAAAGAAAGGAAAAGGAAAGGAAAAAGAAAAAGAAGAAAAAATGGTGATCTTGTTGCACTCCCTCTCTACACTGATGTTTACGAGATGTCTAGATGCTTTGATACTTTTTTTCCTTTCTTCTACTTCCCCACAAAGTTCGTCTCGGTTCATGTCCAATATTCATAAACGACTTCAATTTCGTCTCCAGCTTTCCCAGCCTCCGCCCTCCCCAAGACAGGTTCCTCCTGCCGTTCATAGTTGGCGATATTAATCTACAGTCGAAGTAGATAGTGAGATGTGGGCAAACAGAAGTGTGGAAATAAAAATCAATATCCAGGAGACACGACACAAAAAACGACGCGCGGCTTGCTCTTGGGTGTCCTTGGATACCTAAAAGGATTATCACATCATAGCCAGAAATGCCGAGCCACAACCCCTCTTGTGGGCATATGCAAAGATAGAAGATCGAAAATACCAAGAATGGACATGAGTTGGCGGAACAAAAAGGCTGAGAGAGGAGTAGATATTTGCTAGAACAGACGGTAAAGAGCGGAGGGAAAATGTCGAGTTGGCTGAGAGATGAGGATAGTGAGAGCCAATTGGACAGACTCTGTATAATAACAGTAGCAGTTGCAATATTACTGAAAGCGGGACGATTCTGGCGAGAACAATCCAGCACCAAGAAAAGGAAGTCTCACCATAATATCTCAATACAGCGAGTCATGCCAAATTCAATCGTTTGAGTGGGAAAAGCGTGGATGAGAGGTATATACAGGAAAGTATATGCAGCGGGCGTATTCATCGTCGTGCATGCAATGCAAAGTGCACAGGAGAAATGGCGGGTTACTGTTCTCCGCAACACAGCAGAAGGGGCCGTCAATCGTGCACGCGACAGTGGCTGGGAACGGCAGTAAATGATTACGATGAGAAGAAAACCCGTGAGATGAGTAGTTTGGTATGAAATACGAGGAGCTCCTGGGAGATCCTGTGACAATCAGAGAATGTCGTGGGCAATGGGAGTTGGAGTGGAGAGCGGGAACGAGAATGCGGAGGTGGGTGCTGCGACGGAGGATGCAGCGGAAAGGAACGAAGAGAAGGGTGGGAACTGTTGAAAGACAACAAAATCAGCCACTCATTGTAATTGGCTTACACACCCACCGTACTCCGTAGACAAAATGGGCCGGGGTCCGTATCAGAGGGATTCCTGTATTGATTATGAGATTAGCGTCGGGATCCATGCCATCGTGATTACATCTACTTTGAGCCTGCTTCGTGTCCGTACATCAGGAATGCGGATCCATACAGATAAGAAAAACGAAATAAAGAAAGATGCAAACTGCAAGTCATGATGAAGAATGCAGGATGCAAAACTCAGGGTGCACAAACTGGACAAGAAACGCCAAGACTCACTAAGAAGATCGATTCGACATTCGAATGGTCTGCCGGCAGTTTGTTTATTCCTTCCATTGCTTGTTCTATTGCTTGCTTCTGGCACTCTTCCTTCGACTTGCGGCTAAAGACGTTGCAAGTGCCCTGCATAGAATAGGCCAAGCTTCCGGAATAAAGGGAGCGAGACAGCTGTACCAAATCTCATATCACAATACGTTGTTATATGTGCAGCAATACAACATCCCTTAAGACAATATAAAAAATCTATGGCATCGAAGGAGCCGAAAATCGAGAGCACACCAGAATCAAGACTGTGATCTTGAAAAATATCTTAAATACAGACGGGCAGTGAGGAGTGGGAAAATCTGGATAACGGTAGTGGCACAGACAGGAAGACTCTGTCTGCTGAAAAGGACTTCGTTTCAGCTGGTCTTTGGGAATGAGCTTCGTACGTGGTTAGTTCCCTATGCGGACGCCACTGGTGTTTTTATTGTGAAGTCAAAATAATAGATAAAAAATCAATGTGCACAAACTTACTACCCACACCAGATATACGCATCATCCATACAATAAAATAAAACTGCAACGTGGCGAGGAAAAGAGAGCGGGCTTTCTCGAGGAACACGTGAAAGAAAAAGGTATCGTACGCGTAATGTCTTTCTCTGCCTTACTTTAGGAGAATTATTTTCTTTGAATCTTTTCAGAATCTTATTTCATCGCCAGGCAACGGAAAGACGGCTAGGATGGCAGAAGAAAAGATGAAAAGAATACACGAGGCAAAAGACAAGATAGGTAGCTGAGATCTGGGGAAGCAGATCGCCGGTAGGGATCTCTCGGAAGCATGGCCAACATAGTGTCACTAGGAATATTTTTTTCTTGGCGTGGCGACCTTTCCTCGTTTAACCTCTTGAAATTTTCTTTTCTTCTTGTTTTTTTTTCTACTTGATTTAGCTTTTTATCTGTCTCTTTCTTTCATTTAGAAAGTAGACGACTGCAACTCGCTCTTCCTCCTTTCCGCTCCTGCCCTTCATCATCGGAGAATTTTCCCCAGACGCGTAGCCGAGCACTTCGTGCAGGCCGAGCTCAAGCGAGCCAGCAAAACAACTGGAAGAAAGCGGGGACTCTCAGTTCGCATGCGTATTGCACCACCAACCTCTTTATCCTCACTCCTCTTTGCTGCTACCCCCTCCCCCCGGCTGCCTCCACCATGAGTGCCAGGACCCGACTATTATCGTACAGTGGTCGTTCGCCACCAGGTCAGCCCCCGACCTGCACCCGCCTCGCTGACCAGAGTATGGGTAGAAGCGTCAGTAAAAAGCGGAGGGAGCTCCCGATAGGCTAATAAATAATTTGCACATGTTTGAAATGTATTGAGATACCAAAGCATGTTCTTCGGTGGCAAGACTCATATCGATGAGACGACGAAGCCAACGACGTAAATTTTGACGCCGATCAGGCGTCCAGCTTGAAACATGAGGCATGGGGGTAAGAGCTTTATAGAAACGACGGTACGCGGTTCCAGGTGTTCTCCGATGTCGACACATCGAAAGGTCGATGACTCCATGCCACTTCCACTTGGGTTAAACGAGCGATAGAACGAATTAGAAATAGAAAAAAGAGTATTTTGAAACTCCACAAAAGAAGGGTCCTTGTAATCCACATTTATTTGCCTCTTCAGCCTATTCAGCCTCATTTTTTTACTGTGTATTTTTTGGTAGCTGTACCTTTTGTGGTATCTGTATAAATATTGCAGAGCACACCAATTCAGGAAGAATCCCAAATACTTTACTTTTTGTCTCGTTTGTGCATCTTTTATGCGGTTTTCAAGGCTCAATGACATGATGAAAACAGCTTTAAAAAATCTATAGAAATATAGGCGATGATTTGGAGAAATATTGATTTATTTTTTTGGAGAAGCCTACCGGAAAATAAGTGCAATAACTATGCACAGTGTGCCCATGCCAAATGGGCAAAAGTACTGTAACGGCTTTCGATAACCTTCTAGCCCTCCGCCCATCTCAGTAACACTGCAGTGTCACCATTGCTAATGGCAAATGCAACCACATGGGCTTTTTTAACGTCGTCTGACAGTTGGAGAAAAGACGCCAAGGAAAAATTGGATAAAAAAGGATGCTTTGGGTGTATTCCGTACAGCCGTGAAAAAAGAGGTACAAGAAAGAGACCCAAGAAAAGTGGGGAACTGACCCAAAGTGGTAATTAGTCAACATCGTCTCCTTACAGCCTTAGGTTAACTATGAATTCGACATTCATCTAACAACCTTTTATGTACCATAAAAATTATGTGCACCATTTATGAGTGGTCTTGCCACCGTCATTGACATAACATACATGTGATCCGCGTACATTTGTATCTTGCGATGTGCACCATCGGCGCCCAACAGTCGCCTTTACGTCATCTCCACGTATACGATACACATTAAGTTCGCTTCTCGCCATATCGCTCCTGTCAGTAACCCTATCCTTCTCCCCAGTGTCTGTTAAATATTCGGCTTCGCTTTCTACATTCTTTTCCCCTGCTGCCTTTACGTGTGCTCTGCGCGTGTCATAACGTCATGAACTCTAAGGCTAAACCCCATTTATTTGTGTCCTTCTCAGCAGAGATGTCTGAACTGTCTTGCCAAAGTTCAATAGAATGCCCCAAAGCGCTGATGGAGAGAAATGGTCTTGTCTACAGCACTGCAATATTAAAGCCTAGTAGTCCAAATAGCTCCTTCCTTCCTGGCTGAGATATTTTCTTTGGGAACTGAATAACATTCAGTGCGGGCAGGTGCGCGTGGTAAGAACAACAAAAGCCTCTCCCCTCTTTCTTCTTTCTGTAGAAGCCCCATTTCCGACCCTATGTCTCCCTTTCTATTTTATCTTCCTGTTTCTCTTTCATCTTTTCTTTCTCTGTTCCATCTTTACTCTTTTTCTCTATTCATATTCCCCGTTTTGTCTCCCTCTTACAATTATTTCCTTTCCCCTGGCCCCCAGCATCTAGCCAAACTTGATACCAACTCACTCGATCTTACTTTTTTCTGTTGTCCCAGCTGCCTTTCTGTCTCTAAACATTACATATTACACATTACCTTTATCTGGTTTCTTTACACAAACAAGTCAATACTGATACTCAAAATGAATGCTCAGCACAATGCCCATCTCTGTCGGCCTTCGGGCTCGCAGTCCACGGCGCTGTCGTCGGGACAGGTTCCCGAGACGGGCCAAGCCGGTCCCCCGCAGAACCCCAACTCTCGAAACCCCTCATTGCGAGTCAACGCTACCCACGTGGTTGGTGGCGTGCCTGCCGCTGCCCTTGCCACGGCCCCCGCATTGTCCGTGGCGAGCTCGCTGCGCACTGTGTCAACTGGTCCGGGCGTCGCCGAGTCTTCGGGGACAGTTGCTGGCGTCGCATTCGTGTTTCCGGATCCCGCCGCCAATCATCATCTCCCTCAGCCTGCTCGGCCTGCTCAGCTTCCTCAGCCTGCTCAGCCCCAAGCCGACCCCATTGCGGACGGTATCCCCCTCGTGGCCCACGTGGAAGACGCCGCTGGTGACGATTCCGACTCGGACTTTGATATCCCCTTCAATCCGGGTGGCGTCGCCGGCGCCGAGTACAGAGCTCGTGTGAACCGCTATCTGCGTCGCCAAGAACGGAAAGCCCGTCTGCAAACCGACATTGCGAACGCAGAAATTGCACGTCAAAACGCAATCGACGCGGACAATGCCTTTTTGTATTCTGTTCACATTCCTCTTCAAGACGATTTTCTCCCGGGTGATCTTGGTGGAAGTGCAGCAGGCGGCCCTGTGCGCCCGCCCACCCCGCTCGAGGCCTTTATTTATCATAACCCCGAGGAGGGCAACCGTCAGTTTGACCTGGAGATCGAGTGGCACCGCCGGCAGCACGAGCGGGAGCGCCACGGGCCTGGCGGCCCGCGGGGCGCCTCGCGGACTCAGTTTTTGTTTACTCCGGAATACAGCGACTGGCTCCGGAGATGGCCAGCCCGTGTCGCCCATCTTGAGGCAATGCAGCCACACCGTCCGTGCGGGTGCCCCTATTATCGGGAGTGCACGTGCGGTCCGGTGGCTGCAGCTGTCCAACCTGTCCCCGCGGCGGCCGCCGTGCCTATTCCAGCGCCTGCGGGATACTTGCCGGCGCATGTGGGAAATCTGAATCCCGGCGATTCTGGATTCAACACCTTCCAGCGGCTGCCGCCCCAGCCGGCGAGCAGAATTGACCACGTCCACTATGGCGTCATGTCGGTGAGTGAATACTCTGGCGGTGATGAAGACGAGAACGACGAGGACAATAGGGATAGATCTGAAGCTGACACTGCCCTCACCATTAGGCCTGGCTCTAATGAGGCCGCCATCGGACCCTCTGGAGAAGGAATTCTTGGAATTATTACAACACGCCGGGTACACCCACTCAGCTCCAGCAACCTGTGGTATCAAGCCGGCTCGAATTCTCCAGCGGAAACCGAGGGAACACAATCGTGGGGCACACGGTCGGCCGGCTCCATCTCCGACTCTACCTCCACCACCTCTTTATGTTCTATCCTGTTATTTTTTTTCACCAGTATCCAACTTGCAGGCTCTTTGTCTATTTTTTAAACTTACATACGCGGACCTAGTGTCTTGTGTGTGTGATATTGTCACAGTTACACAGCGAACACTTATAGGCCGTGATATGTTTTACGAGGAATGGTATATCATTGTCTCACATTTTCAAATCAACTAATATTGATTCGAACAATGCCAAAAATCCAAGCACTATAAAATAAAATATGAACAGATGATGAACGAGGTAGTGAGATTGCTAAATCGATTTAGCGCCAGCATTTCTTGACATTGTGAGATTCGGCCAAACTGAGGTGTAAGTGGATTCTCGGTCTCTGATTGGCCGGCGAGGCAGCCACAACAGAACCATCAAGAAGTGGAAAACAGAAAAGAGGCAGCAGAATTGAATCCATTTTAATCGACTTGCTCAATACTTCGATACTTTGTCATCATCTTCAGTAATCTTCAACGTCCACATTCTATCGACTTCCTCCAACTTTGAATACTTCCGGACCTGGGCAATCTATTTGGCCACAAATGAGCCGACTCGACGAATGAGGAGACAAACACAAACAAGATAGGCGCATGGCAAAGACCCGTCCGGGGAATGGGTTAAGTTTTGCTTGCCACTTTTCCTGCTTGCCAATAATACAGGGAAAACCCACAGAGGTTTCCTTTAATCTCTCTCGTTTCGCTTGTTAGTTTCCTTCGTCGGCTTCTTTCCCTTCCATCACCACGTCTAATAAAATCCGTCTTCGTCATGATGCTGTCATGATGCTGTCTAACTCTGCAGGTGGTCTTGCCACGATTGTGGCGGCCCTTGCTTTCTCTACCCCCGCTCATGCCCTCCTCCGTTTGGTTGTGTCCATAGCATGTTCTACATAAATTTTGGACGCATACATGATCGTTCATACATGACAAGCCTCACAATGAGCCATTTTGTGTGTCGGCAGGATAACAGACAAACTCAATATAAATATTGGAAAGGGAGAAATAATAGCCGGCAGTTGTCGTGGGGTCAGTAGGGGGGGAGTGCCATGTCCTTTGCTTCACTGACTCTTCACGGATTTATCATTGGGTTGACAGCATATGCAAATGCTTCAATTGTAATGGCTACAAAGTCTACTCCCAGTAAAATAATCACATATCCTGCCTGTCTTTCCGGCCCTTCCTACCAAATGCCATATCCCGTCCGTCCTGCCCAATCGTACTCCGTAGTTTCCATTCTGTGTCATGTCATCCCCTTATCCCCTTACTTCTTGCCAACATCCTCCTTGAGGGCGACAATCCGGTTCAGCACCACCTTCTCGTCCGTCGAGTCCGAGTCCTCGGCAAAGTAGGCCACCCGGATGCCCTGGAAACGCACACTCTCAGGGCCACCCTTGCCCAGCTCGCTCTCACCGGCCGCCTCTGGCCACGGTGCGCGCCGCTTGACTTCGTCAAAGCCCGACTCGATCAGAGCGTCGGGGTAGACAATCTCGCTCTCCGGGTTGATATCCTCCAAAAAGCCACCCGGAGCGTCGTTGGGGTTGTCGGACTTGAAGAGCGGGTTGTAGACGCGGACCTCGGCGCGGCGGGAGCCCTTGTCGACGGGGGGCACCCACTGGATGTAGGTCTTTTGCTTCTTGGTCCCGGCCGAGAAATCCAAAACGGCGCGGATCTCGGTGACCTTGCCCGTCTTGTCGTCCTTGGTGTAGCTGGTAGCCTTGATGGGGTAGGGCACTTGGAGCAGGCCAACCGACCTGCCGGGCGCAAGACGGAAGAAGGAGGGGTCGGCCTCTTCGCGGAAGTCGGCGCGGTCAATGTAGATGGTGCGCGAGAAGTTGACGTCGTGGGCTCCGACCGTGGGGTCCTTGGGGTTGAAGGGGATAGACAGGGGCTTGCCGTCGAGGCCAGCCAGGGTCTCGGCATCGCCCTCCGCACCGCCCTCGACGCCCTCGATCACGACAGGCACGGGGTCCAGGACCAGCATCAGGCGCGGCACGGTACGCTCCAGGTACTTGCGCACGGCCTGCTCGAAGCGCTTAATGTCAATGACGGAGTTGGTTGTCGTCACACCAAGCTCGTTGACAAACTCAAGAATGGCACCGGGCGGGACACCACGGCGCTTGATGCCGATCAAAGTGTACAGCCGCGGGTCGTTCCAGCCGCGCACAATGCCCGTCTCCACGAGCTTCAGAATCTTGCGCTTCGACAGGACTGTTCCCGAAATAGAAAGACGACCGTACTCGCGCTGCATGGGCTCGTAGACGCCCAGCGTGTGGTTCAGCCACTCGTAGCTCACACGGCTCAGCACAAACTCGGTGGTGCACAGCGAGTGTGTGATGCCCTCGTAGGAGTCGCAGAGGCAGTGCGTAAAGTCGTACGTAGGGTAAATCTTCCACTTGTCGCCCGTGCGGAAATGCGGCGTCTCCAGCACACGGTAGGCAGCCAGGTCCCACATTTGCGGGTTGCCATCGGTAATGTCCTGCTTCATTCGCAGAAACGCCTCTTGAGGCTTGTACTTGCCGTCGCGCATCGCCCGGAACTCGGTCAGGTTGTACTCGACGCTCTGCTCGGCGTGCTTGCACCGGTACCGTGGCCGGCCCTCGCCGCCGCCGCGCTGGTCCTTGATCTCGGCGTCGGTGCATTGGCACACGTACGCGCGCCCGCACTCAATCAGCTTCTCGGCGTGCGCGTACAGTTTCTCAAAGTTGTCGGACGAGTAGGTGATCTCGCGCGGCTTGAAGCCCAGCCACTCAATCATCTCGAGAATCGCATCGAAGTAAACTTGCTCCTCGGACTCGGGATTCGTGTCGTCGTAGCGCAGGTTGCACGAGCCGTCGTGGTACTTGGCAAACCCAAAGTTGACGGCAATGGCCTTGGCGTGGCCAATGTGCAAAAAGCCGTTGGGCTCGGGCGGGAACCGCGTGCGCACGGGGGTCATGGGCCGGATCTTGAACACCTCTTCGAGGAAGCCGACCTTGAACATGCTTTGGGGGTCAATCGACGGCTCCTCGGCCTTGGCAGCGGGCGCGGCCTTGGGCCTGGGTGCCACCGCACCTGCAGCAGCCTTGGCCTCTTTCGCCTTAGCTGTGGCGGCCGCCTTCTCGCGCTTCTTCATCCGCTTCTTGAGCTCGCCCTTGGAGACCATCTCGCCCGTCTCCTCGTCGAGCTGGAGCTTGGCCGTGCTTTCCACGAGGTCGGCCATGGTGGTGGTGGGGTGCCTTCTGATGTGGGATGTGTTTCGTTTGAGTCCGATATCGTATCGTGTCGTCAGAGGGAGGAATGTCGAGATGCAAAGTCGTGATAATCGAGATGCGATGCTCGTTCGATAGTGGGGTGAAGATTGATACTGAAAAAGCCGACGAGTGAATGGAAGAGCGGTTCTGTCTCTGCCTGCCGTCTTATATTCTCAGTCTCGTCCTTATCAGCTCGGTCGGCGTCCGTGTGTCGTGTGTGTTGACTGGTGCGTCTATCAATGCCTCGAATGCCTTGCCGTTGTGGTCGAGTGACTCAATTTGCTTTCGGTCCTCCCCTCACTGAAACACTAAAATGCCTGAAGCTTTTTGGCTGCGATAAGAGATAAGGAAGGCGCAGGCAGCCTAAAGAGGCTAAAAGGCGCTGGAACTCCGCCCCGCACCTTCCAGTTGGGCTTATTCGCGGCGAAAAGCAGCCAAACTTGGCTCGCCGAAAATGGTTAGCGCGTTGATTGAGGGTTGAGCTTCAATACTCCGTATGGCAGGCGCGACCCGTGCGACCCGACCTGCATCGCCCCCTTTTGCATCACAGTCTCACAGATAGAGAAACGATAGAGACACAAAGAAGAGTCAACAACAGCCGCTATATGCTGCTCCGATCACGGCAGCCGACGAAAAGCGACAATTACTGCAATACTAACCTACAAGTCTACGAGACGACCGACATAACCCCCCTTTGACGAAGTCGAACCGACGTTCGGCGTGTTGACTTTCGGATTGGCTGCGCCTTCGAGAAAGACTTCGACCCACTCTACAAATCCTCGAACAACGGCAACGAGATACACGGATCAGACATGGCACTTCAAAAGACGGATATTACAATGGCATAGTTTGTTCATTCATGGCTGTCATACTAGTCGGCTCGCAGACCTCTCCCTAAATGGAAAAGTCCTTGATGGCCTTGGTCAGGCCCAGCTCCTTCTTCTCGGACGCGTCCAGCAGACCCAGTGCCTCGCGGCGCGTCGGCGCATCCGCCTTGAAGAAGGGCTTCTCGGCCAGCGACGTCACGCGCGTGCCGTGGCGCGGGTGCCGTCCGCCATAGTCCCAGCTCGCGTTGTGGATCGTGATGCGGTTGTCCCACAGCGCGCTCGTGTTGGGCGTCCACTTGAAGCGCACCTGGATGTCGACGTTCTTCTCAAAGACGTCGTACAGGTAGTTTAGGATCACATCAGACTCGGCCTTGTCCAGACCGACAATGCGGTCCGTCATCGCGCGGTTGACCCACAGCGCCTTCCAGCCCGTGGCCGGGTGCACGCGCACAAGCGGGTGGATACGCTCGACGTACTGCGGGCCCGCCTCGGGCTTGTTGCGGTCGAGGTACGGGTGGGCCGACCGATACACAGCCTGGCGGCCGTCGATGATCTTGCGGAACTCGGGGCTCAGCTTCTCGTAGGCCGCGTAGCCGCTGGCCCACAGCGTGTCGCCGCCAATGGGCGGGACGGTGTCGTTGTGCAGATGGGTGATGCCGGCAGGCTGATGCTCGTGCACAAGATCCGTGTGCCAGCGGGAGGCGCCGCCGGGGTGGCGGAAGTCGGCGGTGCGCTCGGTCGCCTGGAGGTCGGGCCAGATGACGGTGACGCCCTCAACACCGGGAACTTGGGGCACTTGCGGGTGCACCTCGACCTCGCCGTAGTGCTGGCCCAGGCTGCGCTGCTGCTGCGGCGTCAGGTCCTGGTTGCGGAAGAAGACGACGCTGCGCTCGGCAATCAGGAGGGCCAGCTCGTCGCGCTGCTGGTCCGTCAGGTCCTTGAGCTGGAGACCCTCAATCTCGGTGCCAATGTGTGCCGTCAGGTCGGTCACCTTGGTGGCGGCCGAAAACAGCGCCTTCTTGCTCTTGTCGGCACGGGCGCCGGCATCCTCGTAGGCGCGGTCCTTACCGCGGATCTTGTAGACATCGTCCAAATACAAAGGACGGGAGGGGCGGTATGGGTAGCCGTTGGACAGGTCAATTCCGGCCTTGGTGAGGCGGTCGACAGCCGTCTTGGGGAGACCGAGTGTGTCCTTGCGGGGCTCGGCGACGTCGACAATTGACGGGTCAATGGGAGCAGGGGCCATTGTGTGTGTGTGGTCGGAAAGAGAGAGAGAGAGAGAGAGAGAGATAGATGCTGTGATGAAGGAGGTAAGCTGCGTAAACAAAATATGATGAACAAATGGCAGGAGTATGGTGTTTAGGTATATTGTACAGATGATGCTTGGGTCTACGAGCAGCATCTACATCAACAAGAGGCGATACTTGCTTTTATAAAACAGCAGATATGACGAACGGTATTCACACTCGCATTCACACTTACATCACACACGCATCCACGGACATCGACGCAATATGTCAGCCGAAGACGACACACACACAGAGAGAGCACTGCCCCTCGCACTAGGATGACCCGACTGCCCCGACCTATCCAGTATTATCCTATTATCGATAGGTTACTACTTACAAGTGTGTCGTCTTTTGCCGACTCTGTCGTTGGTTGATTTCAATTTGGAGTACTCCGTAGAGAGTACCGGCCAGTGTTAGCTCCAACAAAGCAACGAAGGCGTGCCACACGCTCGATCACACAAGAGCTCAGCAACACACACAAAAACAAAAACACTCGGCTATATCGCGTGTACGTCGCGTGCCAGTGTTCTGCATCCGTCGTACCAAGTAGAAAAGTAGACAAATCAAGCTTCTCGATCAAAAAAATGGTCCGAAGGCCGTTGGGGAGGACCATCCCGTGATGAGGCAAGGTGGTCAATGGTTCACATGGTTCGCGGAGAGTGTTGTCGAGCCCCTCAATTCGCAAGCTGTCGTACGTTGTTCGAGATGAGATCTTCGAAATGAGATCCTCTTCTTTTGCTTATAAAGCAATCTTGCGAGGTTTGGGTTAGAGGAAAAGAGATTCAAGGGCGAGAAGATTGAAAGTACATGGGGCTGTCGTGGCGTTGATGTAGAGAAACAAGGCGAGGCAAGGACATACTAAGACGAGAAACGGGCAGGAACAGGTGCGATGAAACGTGCATGATCAAGTCGAAACAGACGACCAATGAAATCAGGCGAGGACTTGAAAGACATACAGTCGATCGTTCGTCTGGGTGTTATGAACAAATCCGCCGACCAAATGACGCCAGCCTTGCGATCCAGTCCACTATCGATGGGGGACATGGTTGGGTGGAGAGAAAGTAAGACAATTCAAAAAGAGAGATGAAATAGGAGACGGGGAACGAAGGTAGAGGACGGCAGGGGTAGGTGAGGTACGAGGTAGGTTGTAAAGATAAAGAAAGCTAGCCACGGGAAGAACTAAAGTGATGGCTTTCTGTTCGTCTTCTTTTCTGTCTCCCTCTTCATTTTCTCAGTCTTCTCATCCTCCCTATTGCATGCTCGCGTATTTCTTCGGACCCTTGTGCTTTTGTTGCCATTTTTTGTCTTTCCTAGCTCGACCCCTCACTAACACCATCGGCGCCGGAGTGACGCAATGCGTGGGCTCTCGATTGTGTGATCTGGGCCCTCCGCAAATCTCAAATCTCCAACTGCGGAGCAAAGAAAGCTACGGCACATTTCCACGACTCGTTTTAGGGCGGATTCTCCTGTAAGTGAAAAAGAAAATAGAAAGAAAAGGCAGAAGTGAGGTCTCGCAAGACGGAACAGGGGCGAATTAATGCTGCGAGACGCCGTCTTTCACAGCCGGAGATAGAAAGAAAAAACCACACAATAATATGCACTACGTGCGAGTGTAGAAAGATGACTCGACGCAACTTCGGCCGATAGATACAGCCGGCTCCAGCTTTGTCTATCCCTCGAGCAGGAAAGCGCCCATGAGCTTGTGTGCGCCTTCCTTTATGCATACTCTTACGACAACACTCGATGTCCATAACATTCTTTCTGTTCTTTCAGCAAGGCTGCTTACCTGGTTCTGTCGTTCTCCGAGTGCAGTTGTGTTTTTTATCCTGGTTCTTAAGTACATCACGGCATATTCCGTTTATTACCCCCACGTCGTCTGTCCCAACGGCGGGCACGCATTTTCTACCTTGCCTTTATTCGGACTTGCTTGGCTCAAAAGAAACTGATAAAAGAAACTGATTCAACGAGCGCCTAGATAGCTGAAGCTTTACGAAGCTCACTCTGATTCATATTCACCCACTATTCGGTGACGCAAAGCTCGAAGCTATTATAGAAAACGGCCTGTGTTTGTAGCGTCGACGAGTCTTCATAGCTCCTCAGACGTCGTCTAGACTCGAGCCGGGGAAGTGAGAAGGCTAACAGAAAACGAAACGTCCCGAGTGGATGCCGAATGGGGGTGACTGCAACGCAATAACGCTTTTTCCTGTCCCACCGGGCCATCTCTACCCATCTATCATCCTATTCTACTCACGGACTTCACGGCCAGGCCGGGGTTATGCTACTCATAGACTCTGGGGAGCGATGGCTTCAACGGGGGCCGAGATCTCATCATCACAGTCGTCGTCGTCCTCATCCGACCTCTGTCCAACCAGAGGCCACGATGAGACTGTCAAGATGGAGCCTCATGCGTGAAAAGTACGATTGCAGCAACGTACACGGTATATGTGGAGCCATCTCGGGAGAAGCTCGCGGAGATGGGTAAAAGATACAGAGTACAATAGAGAGAAAACAAAGAGGCGATAATTTGGCAAGCACGCAACCGTTGAGAACGTACATGGGGGTGTGTTGAGATGGGGAGATGATCAGCGGGGGTGCCAAAAGAGGCAAGACAAGAAAAAGACGAGAGGATGAACTGCACTTGGAAAGTGGACTCATAAAATGAAAGAGCTACAATGGACCCCGAGACATATTTTTGGGGGCAAAACGAGACGAAAGGATATCAAAGGGGGGGGGGAAGAAACGAAATAATGGCTTGTACTCTAGCTGCCATGTAAGCCAGTTGCGTGGGTTCTGCGGCTGCATGGATTGCGGGTTCTAGATTACCAAGGCAGACCGACTTACACGGGAGAAGGTAAGGCCAGGAGACGGATACACCAAATTGAAGAAGAAAAAATAAATACTGCACAGACAGAAAAACTTGGCGCCCACCTGCTTGTCACACAGCTGTCAGCAGCGCGTCCTCGTAGAACATGGCAAAGTGCAACACAACAAGATAGGGCCTGACCAGATCCAGCAGCATGGATAACAAGTAGCGAAAAGAACACGCAGAACGAGACCGATGCGCAGGCTACTTTGCACGCGCAGAGCGAAGTGAGCAGACTTCTTCTATATCATCTGTGCTCCCCGCGTGGGCCATGCACCTTGACACGAGATCGTCACCGTCCACCAGCCTATATATATTACTCGGCGTGTGCCACGTTCATTTCTTGCACATCCCTTTTTTTCCCGGGTGATTTGTTGATTCATTTATTTGCATACCCCCTTATCTTGTCTTCGTTTCCGTCCCATCTCTTTTCTCATCACCACCCACAATGGCCGACTCTGGTGAGAAGACGGCTGTTGACCGGACTGCCTCGTTCACACCGTCCGGCGAGAATACTCCTTCACATGATCACGACGGTGGTCTTCACTCGTCTCCTTCAGACGATGATCTCGACAAGGACGGCTTGACGGCAGCCAACCGTGCGGCTGCTGCTCGGATCGTTCAGCAGACGCCCAAACAGACGTGGCGCTCCAAGCTCTGGGATACACTCGACAAGAGCCCTGAGGAGCGCAAGTTCTTGTTTAAGCTCGATGCTGTTGTCTTGACGTTTGCTTCGCTCGGCTACTTTATGAAGTACCTCGACCAAGTCAACATCAACAACGCCTTTGTGTCGGGCATGAAGGAAGATCTCGGCCTGTTTGGCAATCAGCTCAACTACATGACCACTTGCTGGACTGTCGGCTATGTTATTGGCGAGATTCCTTCGTAAGTCTTCTAGAGCGCACAACTTTCATCACCCTGCGACACCAGCTAACAGAATAGTAACCTCATTCTTACTCGTGTCCGCCCTTCGATTTGGATTCCCGCCTGCGAGGTCCTCTGGTCTGTCTTGACCGTTCTTACCTGCAAAGTCACCAACGCTCAGCAGCTGTACGTCCTCCGGTTCTTTGTCGGCCTCGCCGAGAGTACTTTTTACCCCGGCATGCAGTACATTATCGGCTCGTGGTACCGCCATGAAGAGCTCGCCAAACGGTCGTGCATCTTCCACGCAGCCAGCGCCATTGGCTCGATGTTCTCTGGCTACTTGATGGCCGCCGTCTACCACTTGGACGGCACCAATGGCTTCCGCGGCTGGCAGTGGCTGTTTATTATCGACTCTGTCATCTCGCTGCCAATTGCCTTTGCTGGCTTCTTCATGATGCCTGATTTGCCCGAGATTACACGCGCCTGGTACTTTTCATCCGACGAAATCGCCATTGCCAAACGCCGCATGCAGCTCGAGGGCCGGGCCAACCGTGCGCCTTACACCCGCCAAAAGCTCAAGCGCATCTTTAGCAGCTGGCATCTGTACCTTCTGGTTTTGCTGTACATTCTGTTCAACAACGGCGCGGGTTTCGGCGGCCAGCCTGCTTTTGCGCTCTGGCTCAAGTCCAAGGGCTATTCCGTGTCCCAGTACAACGTCTACCCGACGGCGGGCTATGCCGTCCAAGTCGTGTCGACGTTTGTCTATGCCTGGACCTCCGACACCATCTTCAAGGGCGCCCGCTGGCCCCCCATTATTTTTGCCGGCGTCGCCAATATCGTCGTCTATGCCAGTCTGGCGGCCTGGAACATCCCCTTTGGCTGGAAGTTTGCCTGCTACATCTTGTCGTCGCTCGGCGGCGGCATCTCGGGCCTGACGTTTGCCTGGGCCCACGAGATCTGCAAGGACGACAACGAAGAGCGCGCTCTCGTCACGGGCGCCATGAACGAAATGGCGTATGTCGTGCAAGCCTGGCTGCCGCTCATCGTCTGGCAGACGGTCGATGCGCCAAATTACCACAAGGGATTTATCACCGAGATCTTTATCAGTGCAGCTCTCATTGCCACCGCCTTTATCATTCGGTACCTGCACCGGCGCGAGATCCAGAAGAAGGCGCGCGAGCAGCCGAATGCAGGCGGTGATCACGAGGCAGCTGTCGGCGGCGGCATTGAGGAGCGCAGTGAAGGTACAAGCGGCGAGTCGGAGGTGGCTGCCGCTGATAATAGCAAGGCCGTGCCGGTCAGCGTGTCGGAGAAGACGGGCTAAGTCGAAAAGGAGAGTAAAGAGTTGAAAGACGGGATGCGAAACAGTCCGGCTGATGGGATGGAAGAAACGAAAAACAGGCCCTGATCAGACAGATTGATGAGAATCAAATGAAGCGTTCCAAAGCTCCATCCAATACCTTATATTTTATATGAGCATGTGAAGATCATCGAAAAGTGGTAACGGAAAGAACGACCGTCTTCCGCGTCTACGGAGTACCTTGTCACGGAAGGAGCTTGTTAGCAACGGGTCTGTTCCACGGAGAAAGGGCAATGGCGCCTTCCTGTGCTCCTGCGCTGGGATCTTATCTTTCCCTGTAGCCCTCTTTCCTTTTTTATCAATCACCCCCTAACATCCGTGCACGGACCAGCCAACACGCTAAACTGCCAGTGGCGCCTTGCCCCTCAGGGTGGACAGGGGAGCTTCAGGGGAGCTGCCCACTCTGAGACAGCTGCTGTCGCACAAAATACGGCAGAAAAAAAGTAGGGACCAATAGTCTCAGCAGGGCGTTTGTTCAGGGAAAAGGAAAGAGTGAAAACACTTAAAAGGGAAAGAGCAAACAACTGTGTTTTTGCTGCTTGGCCAACCAGCTTGATTTTGGTAGCTTTCTACCGTATTCTAGCTGCACGTTTCCGATTTCTTCGACGTCTGTCACCGTTCCCACCTTGTCGAGTCACTGGCTCTGCTGTGTACGCAAGACCTGTCCTCTTGGCGCACGCTCGTGTTTCTCTTTTTTCTTCACGGGTCTCCTAATTTTGTTTCTCTTTTTCTTTTCTTCCTTTTCCTTTTTCCTTTTCCTTTCCTTTCTCATTCTCAGCGTCTTCTTCTTTTCTTTCTCTTCAACACACCACTTGTGAATCTTCATCTACAACGCACTCGCATTCCAACATCCACAATGAGCGATAAGCCAGTCGAGACTCCGGCCGCTGAGGCCAAGCCGGTCGAGGCCGTCGAGGCCGTCGAGGCCCCGGCTGCTGTTGAGGCTACTCCTGCCGCCGCCGCCGCCACTGAGGAGGCCAAACCCGCGAAGACCGCTCCCGCTGCTGCTGCCGAGGAGACGAAGCCTGCCGAGACGACGGAGACCCCTGCCGCCGCTACGGAGACTCCCGCCGCCGCTGAGGAGGACAAGCCCGCCGTCCCCGAGAAGCCCGCCGTCGCGCCTATCCAGGCTCTGTATGCCGCCCAGCAGGAGCACGGCCACCCCGAAATTTGGGGCGTCACCCTTGCCGATCCGGCCACGCACGTTCCCAGCCAGATCGTCTTCCAAAAGTACCTGAATGCCAACGACGGCGACCTCGCCAAGGCCAAGGACCAGCTGCTCAAGACGCTGGCGTGGCGCCAGACCACGAAGCCGCTCGAGCTGCTGGAGCAGGCCTACAGCCGCGACAAGTTTGCCGGTCTGGGCTACGTGACGTCGTACCACAAGGACGCGACGGGCGCGTACAACACGGAGGAGCCGGAAACGAAGGAGGTGTTTACGTGGAACGTGTACGGCAACACGAAGAGTATTGACAAGACGTTTGGTGATTTGCAGGAGTAAGTTTTCGAGAGAAGCTGCAAGCAGTGTTGCCGTCCACCCAATTGGTTCCGTTGTCACTAACTCTACGTTCAGGTTCCTCCACTGGCGCGTCGCCCTGATGGAGCTCGCTCTCCAGGACCTGAATCTCTCCGCAGCCACGAAGCAGATCACGGCCGAGTTCGACCCCTACAAGATCTTCCAGGTCCACGACTACAAGTCCATCAGCTTCCTGCGCCAGTCGCAGAGCGTCAAGGCTGCTAGCGCGGAGACCATCAAAGTATTTGCCCAGAACTACCCTGAGCTCCTCAAGGAGAAATTTTTTGTCAATGTGCCCGCCATCATGGGTTTCGTCTACAGCTTCATGAAGCTCTTTGTGGCCGCAAAGACCATTAAGAAGTTCCATCCCATGTCCAACGGTGGTGGCCTGGCTGCTGAGTTTGGCAGCAGCGCCATCCCGGACCTGGGCCAGCGTCTGCCCAAGGAGTACGGTGGCAAGGCTGCCGACCTCAAGTCTGTGGGCAAGGAGACCAAGCTAGAGGCTGCCTCCATTGAGGAGGCCCCTAAGGAGGCTACCAAGGAGGAGGCTCCGGCTACTGCCGCTGCCGCTGCTGTTGCCGAGGAGCCTGCTAAGCCTACTGAGGAGGCCGCTGCCGCCGCTGCTGCCGACCCGGCTGCTGCCGCTGCTCCTGTGGAGGCTGCCGCTGCCGAGCCCGCCGCCGAGCCCGCCGCCGAGGCTGCTGAGGCCAAGGAGACCAAGGCTTAAATGCGGTTGAAAGCACCATATCCAAGTCGAACGATTGCAAGTGATGATTCTGTTTATAAGCAGCAGGCGATAGTAGAGAAATACCCAGTTTGAGAAAGTCAGGCCAAGGGGACGAAAAAAAACAAGGGGAAAGAATATCCACAAAATGGCCTGACAAAGCGGAAGATGAAGCAAGCACTGTTTTGATCTTTTCTTTTTCTTTTTGCGGCAATCTCGTTGCCTTTTCGGGATGGCCCTGGTGTCCATCCCACCTAATACTAGCTTTAGAAGCAAAGAAACACCAACCGTTTTCACATCAATTATCTAATGAACATATAAATAACTGTGGATCAATGTGCCAAGTATCGAAATCCTGTCTCTTATATCTTTGTCCACTGGTCTCCAATTATGCATTGTCGGTGTTGTCCTGATAAAAGTGGCCCATCGGCGTATTGCGCTCCTCTTATCGGAGCTACCAAAGGTCGCCGCACAGCTGCATAAACCAAGCTCAGCTTGACTTTTTTTTCTTTTTTTCTTTCTCGGCTCTTAGCAATGCGACCGTCAAGATGACGACAGAATCTGTACAGCAATGGACAACCCTCCAGGATGGGCTCGAGCACCTCACTCGGGCCACTGCACCGATGCCAGCACCTGGCCCCGACGAAGTCCTTGTCAAAATCCATGCTGTTTCGCTCAACTACCGCGACACCGAGGTCTGCATGGGCCTCTACAATCACCACAAGGCTATTGAGACGGGTGGGCCAAAGCCAAAGCCACTCGTGCCATGCTCTGACATGTGCGGCACCATCGTCGCTGTCGGTGAGAACCTCGAGGTTTCTTGGGCAGTGGGCGATCGCGTCCTGTCCGTCTTCAACTACACGCATCGCACAGGGCACGCTCAGCAAAAGGACATGGGTGTCGGACTGGGACTTCCCTTGCCGGGCGTCTTGCAGACCTGTCGCGTCTTTCCCAGCATCGGCTTGATGCCTGCACCGGACTATTTGAGCGATGCAGAAGCCTGCTGTCTGCCCATTGCATCGCTCACAGCCTGGATGGCCATCAACGGGATGCGGCCACTGGGCCAGCCCGGCGGCGAAGGCGAGGTGATTCTCCTACAAGGCACAGGCGGAGTCAGTGTGGCCGGCCTGCAGATTGCCAAAGCCAGCAGCGCCACGGCAGTGGTGACGTCCTCGTCAGACGCCAAGCTGGCGATTGCCAAGAGCATGGGCGGCGACCACTTGATCAACTACAAGACGACGCCGCGATGGGCAGATGCCGTTGTCGAAAAGACCGCAGGACACGGCGCCGACATCATCTTTGAGAATGGCGGTGCATCGACGCTACGACAGTCGTTTGATGCTGTGGCTTTTGGCGGCATCATTGCCTGCATCGGTTACCTGGGCGGGAAGAACAACAGTGTTGAAGAAGGAGACGATCTAACGGGCATCAACGTGCTGGCACTACGGCGCAACATGACGTTGAGGGGTATCCTTAATGGCCCGCGGGACCAGTACGAGGAGATGCTCAAGTTCTACAGCGAAAAGAAGATACGGCCCGTGGTGCACCGGGTCTTTTCTTTTGACGAGAGCCGGGACGCCATTCAGTACCTGTTTGGCGGTCAGCACTTTGGCAAAGTGGTCATCCAAGTGTCGGCGGAGGCTACGCTGCCGCCGACAGAATGATCTTACGAGGGGGTCAAGGGTCAAGGGTGAAAGAAGAATACGACATGTACTTGGTCACACCAGTATTTGGACATGGACAGTAGATGGGGAAATGGGAAAGCCGGCAAGGGGCGCCGGTCGGTCTCTGAGGCCGTTGCTCGATTGAGTTTATTCAAATCGAAGCGAAATGTTGTCTTTTTTTAAAAATTGACATATCCACATATCCTGCTTTTTTTATAAAAACGAGGATGGGGTAACAAGCAAATAAAACACACAAACTCCTTTGTCGTACCGAAAGACCCATGCCGTGAAATAATCATTCATTTTCCTAACCCGATTTTGTTTTTGTTGTGGCTGCAAAGCCTTTGGGTTGATCTGTGATCGTAACAGACACTTAACGGACAATGCCGTCGAAGCGCTGCTTGAACCACTTGACGGTCTCGTCGCGGTTGATCTTGTGGCTGGAGCCAACCCGGGCCTTGGCACGGCGACGGCGCGAGACACGCTCACCGGGGCGGGTCATGCAGCAGTAGAAGTCCATGCCGTAAATGCCGATACCGGGGTCGTACTTGATGCCCAGGTCGATGTGCTCAGAGATACCGAAGCCGAAGTTGCCAGTCTCGGAGAAGTTGCGCTTGCGCAGCTCGTACTCCTTGACCTTGAGGCCACGCTCGAGAATCTCCTCGGCCTTGGGGCCGCGGATGGTGACGTGGACCGAGATCTTCTCGTTACGGCGGATACCGAACGTGCGGACGGTGTAGCGGGCCTTGGAGTAGACGGGGGTCTGACCAGACAGCTGCTCCAGCACCTTGGCGGCACGGGTCAGTCTGTCACCAGACTCGCCCACGGAGATGTTGAGGACGAGCTTCTGGATGCGGAGCTCCCGCATAGGGTTGGCGGCCTTCTCGGACTGAACATGCTGTTAGACAATTGATTTAATGATTGAGGGCATCGCAGAAGTCTGCCTACCATTTTGATTGTTGCCTCGGGGGTTGTTGAGGAAATTGGTGATGTTGTCGTTGGTTGGTGGTTGTCAAAGAGAGAAGGAAAAAAGATTAGGACAAAATTTCGAGAGGGGGACATAAAGTGGACAATTTTCTGGGCGCGAAAATGGGCGAAAATGGGAAACGGGTCTGCAATTTTTTTGTGCGGGCGGTGAAACTGCCAATTAAAGAGTGGCAGCAGACCAAAAACCCTATTAGCTTGGTCACGTGTAAGGATGCGGTCCACTTGTCTCTGAGAAGAACGAAAGCTTGGGTTGGCGACGACCTTAAGTCCGATGGTACTTTTAGAGAGCTCCGTCTAAACTTACATAAGCTTTAGTGGGGCGCCTGCCTTCACCGCGCGACGGCAGAAACTTTGGCATTGGCGCCTGGCGTTTTGTTGATGGCGGTTTCGCGATACCTCTTGTTACGACCTCCTCCCTTCCCCCCTTTCCCCTTTCCCCTCCTCCACAAGCATCCCCAAACACATCCCACAGCGGCCCACTCTTGTCAAGACGAACCATCTTTCCAAGACGAAACTGCGCCGAAGCTTCTCCTCACCAAGAGAGCTTTGAAGAACCCCCCAAACGGGATCACGATTTTGGCGAGAAGCTTTGGCTCAATTTTTGAAACCCCCCAAACAAGAACACATCCCCACCAGGAAGCTTTGTTGGCTGCTCAGCAGCACCAGAAGTTGTCCAAGATGGCGTCCAATAAGCAGGGCAAGATGGTGAGTCCCCTGCGATGATCCCACGAAGCTGCATTTGTCGCGCTCATTGCTAACAATCAAACTCTCTCTAGGCCGGTTACGTACGTTCCCTCTCCGTTCTCCGTTCTCCGTTCTCCGTTTCCCGATGTCGCGATACCTCCCTTTTCTTTCCGTTAGAACGAACGTCCCCACTAACAGTCTAGATCAACTACCGCATGCGCATCACACTCAACGACGGCCGACAGATGACCGGCCAGATGCTCGCCTTTGACAAGCACATGAACCTCGTCCTTGCCGACACCGAAGAGTTCCGCCGCATTCGCCGCAAAGAGACCAAGCCCGCCGCCGCGTCTGGCTCGGGTCAGGCCTCCACGACGACCATTGAGCGCGAAGAGAAGCGCACCCTCGGCCTTACGATTGTCCGCGGTGCCCACATCGTTTCCTTGTCCGTCGAGTCTCCTCCTCCCGCCGATCCCAGCGCCCGTCTCGGCAAAGCTCCCACGGCCGGTGTAGCATCCGGCCTGGCGGCTGGTCCTGGTGTCGCGCGTCCTGCTGGTCGTGGTGCGCCTGCACCCATCTCGCTGGCAGGACCCGCAGCAGGTGTCGGCGGTGGTCCCGGCCAGCCCTTCCCGCCTGGCTTCCCAGGCGCCCCCGGCTTCGGCCGTGGTGGACGTACGTCTTATCCTACTCCCGGCATCCTACTCCCAGTACATTATGTTGTCATTCACTAACCCTCCCGCGTGCAGCGCCCCCCGGCTTCCCTGGTGGCCCCGCTGGTTTCCCGCCGGCAGGTTTCCCTGGTGGTCCTGGCGGTTTTGCGGCGCCTGGCTTCCCTGGTGGTGGCGGACCGCCGCCCGGCTTCAACGCACCCCCACGGCGGTAATAGTCTGGGGAGAGTGCATGCTGCTGTCTGGTAGTCCCAGTCAGCATTTGCCGCGTATAATGTGACAGCATTTGGTGCTGTGCTCACTGCGAGAAGTCGAGGCCTGTTGGTTTCATCCTGTTTGTTATTTCCTCTATTTTACGTTCCATTTTACGTTCCACATACGGCGTTTCTGAGACACGGCACTACATTTCAAAAGGGGCAAAAGAATTCAAATCAATTTCAATGGCGATTTCAAGATATACAAAAGCATCAAGGAGATGCAAGTCTTATTCGTAGCTAGTTTACTGTGTCAGTCAGACCCGTCAACCGTTATTTTGGTCGACCGTTGGTGAGGGGTAGGTTCTGCCCAAATGATACCAATTGATTGTCAGCTTCTTCCATCAAAGCTTATAACATGCCAGCTTGAAAATAAACATACTGTTTACTTCTACACTTTCAGCTATAGCGATATACAGCATCTTGTTGCACCCTATGATATAGGCTCTGCATCACTTCGGTCACCTTCATATGCGCACGTGACTGTTATCGCGCGGTTTTGCTCGGGACGATTCAGCGCGAGAAAGCTTCGAAAACAAAGCACCCGGACGTAGAGGGGCAAGTCCGAAGTTCCCGCCTATTTTCGGGGCGAAAAGCTATGACTCTGCGTCCTTGCCCCCTGGAGCCTCCTGATGGCCCCCTGGAAAGCTCTCAAAGCCCCCCTGTGGACTCTTTTCCCAACCAATTCAACCAACCAACCACGCCGCTTTTTTTTTGCCATTTGCCATCAAGTTTGCATCCCGCGCGAAATCGAAACCCCAATCCAACATTGACAACTTTTGATCTTCGCATCGACGATACCTCGACATCTTCTCTCTCCCCTCATCCCTCATCCCTCACCACACACCCACACAACCACACACAATGGCGGCTTTCATAAAGGCGGCAAACGCCAAGATCCGGTCCAACCCGGTGACTGACTACATCTGCTCAACGCGTATGTATTTGTGAACTGGGAAATCCCAAAATATGACTCCTCCGCTCGCCGGGCCGCCCTTGTCCGCAAAGTCTGAACGACCACCCACGATGCCCTCAACCACCGCCCGCGCCGCGACGAAGACAGCACATGAGACGCAAAGATGCGCAAGAGAAGGATCTACGAAACGAGAGGGTTTTGGAGTGCATGGACGTCGAGGGCCGGGCATCGGCGGTGTCGCACTGTGGCGCCGCCGTCCGCCGATAACCGGCCCTGGCCCCTTTTACACCCAAGCTCTCGACGATACGGTCACAGCATTCTTCCATTTGTATACGAGCATATGTGGAAAGACATGCTTGTCGACGCGGCTGTATCTGCAGTCCCTGCGCCGTGATACGGTACCGGGCACATCTATCAGCACTGTCACCAACGAACATCGGAATGTCGGACCCGGCGTGCGGAAGGAGTCATCTGAAGTCATATATGCCTTGTCATCTACGACGCGCTCTTGCTAACATGTCTCTCCTCCCCTTCAGATTTCTGGGGCCCCGTCTCCAACTTTGGTATCCCGGTCGCCGCCGTCATGGACACCCAGAAGAGCCCGGACCTGTGGGTCTTGCCCCCGTCATACGCTGTCCCCATCATATAGCAGCAGCATCTAACCTCCCTTTCCTTGTAGGATCTCCGGCAAGATGACCTTCGCCCTCGTCATCTACTCGGCCACCTTCATGCGCTACTCGCTGGCCGTCACCCCCAAGAACTACCTCCTCTTCCTCTGCCACTTTGTCAACGAGGCCTCCCAGCTCACCCAGGGCTACCGCTACATGAACTACCACCACTGGGGCGGCAAGGACGCCGCGTCCGCCGCCACGTCGAGCGTAACGGGCGTCCTGGAGGCGGCCAAGACGCAGGTCAAGGCCGCCGAGGCCAAGGTCGAGGCTGCCGTGAAGAAGTAAACGGGGTGCTGAGACGAAAGGGGGAAGGGGTCGTAGAGAAGTCAGAGGGCAGTTAATCTTTGTGATATGGAATGGGATATGAACTTTGAGGAAGAGAAAGTGGAGGAGGATAGCCCTTATATACAGGGCGCACATCTATCGGGCCATTTATCGGCGCAACCTACCCGGTCGGCGAAAGCTACCAAAAACCAAACAAATACGATTGTTATTTTATGTTTCAAAGTGTGGCCGGCCAAGATCTACACAGGAGACGAGACATGGAACTGGGTATGAAAAGGGACATCCTGCTCGTGTTGATCATTTTCACAGCACATCAGTATTGCTTCTTTGTCTTGGAGGTATGGCCAAGATACATATGAAGTGTCGCTCACCGTATTGGCACCGGGATCAGCGGGGGTCGCCATTTACGTTGCCATCTACTTTTCCGTTATATCCCTCAATCTTCATATCGATATCTCGGTGATCGAGAACGCTGAAGCGCCAGCCAAGGCCGCCTGGAACTCGTCCAAGAATGAGTGTGCGGTTGCATATTCCAGTGATATACGGCCAGAGACACGTGTACCACGACATATCACATATCGGTGCAAATATAACAGCAAAAAACAGCTCTGTACTCTGTACGAGCACCAGACAAGACAGCCATAACGGGCATCTGAAGTGATATGGGGGGCACCCTCATGCCAAGAGATGCTGTGCTGCGCACTGTACTTCCTTGCCGCACACCGCGCCGATGGTGATGCTACAGGTCTCGTTGTTTCGTCCATGTCAGAGCTGTGCCTCGTCTCGAGGGTCGCCAATGGGCATCCCACATACAGCTTGCTCACATTGTTCGATCTCTCTTTTTTTTCTTTTTTTGTGTATCTTGTCAAATCGCCGAGGCTGGGCAGCGTCAAATGGGTAGCTTCTTGGCATCTTCACACATGCTTCTGTGCTCGGGCACTTTTGAGGCTTTTTGCATGGTTACACGAGATGTGGTGGTGGAGGCGGAAATACAAGTGGAAAGTGCCGACACACGCGGAGGTAGTCATTGGACCACGACATAGACATTAGGCACCAACATGAGCAGCAATAAGGTGCCTTAAGACATGTACGACAATGGCGGAACTAAGCTGTGCTTGTAACAGGTAAAATGGAAGGTCCTGGCGGTCTTGGTGATACCTTCGGCCAGGTGTCATCCCGTGACGCAAGGCAACGCCGGTTCTGTATCTCGTGATGTGCTGGTACTTTCAAGTCACAGGCAGTCTTGCTCTGCTTCATTGTTGAGCTCTGGAGTGAGTAACAATTATTCAACTTTATGGTTAAGTGATTATATTTTGTGTGAATTTCCTGGTGTTACTATTTATTTCTCTATTATTTCTTCTTTAAAATTGTATCAAAAAAAAAAAAAAAGAACAAAACAACCCCAACATTTGATTCAACACAGATTTATCTTTAAAAGTATTCAAAATAGACAACCAAATGAAAAGAACGAATCCCAAAGTCTTCTAGAAGATTACTCCCGTACACAGATTCTGATATCTCCCCACACTAGAACAAAGTCTGGTTGACAGACGGCAGTTGTTTACTTTCTAACTTGTGATGTCCGGCCGACCAATCGGGAGTCTGGCTTCCGGGGGCCCAAGCAGCCTCACCTAGCCTAAACCGAGAATACCAAAAATATCGAAATAGAAAACGACATCCCATTGACACCAATCAATACCCATTCATCGAGGCTCCCCCGCCCTTTTTTTTTTTTTTTTTTTTTTTTCCACATGTCCCATTTTCCATAAAAAGCACATGGCTTCCCATGACTTTTCGCTTTATTTGGGGGGAAGGGGGGTTGTGCGGTTCCCTCTTTCCCCGGTTTCTTCGTTTTCTTCTTCTTCTTCTTCCCGAACATTCCCGGGATCCCGACACCATCCGGACGAACGCGCGGAAGAAGGACCCCAAGTAGCCAGGGGTTCAAGACAGCGTCCACCAAGAACGGCTACTCTGGTATCCGCTGCGGTAGTACGGAGTATTACGTCGTAAATAGTATTAACGGAAAAGAAGCAAGGTACGGAGTAGGTCCAGACCTGGAGAAGCTTTTGCGGGGGAGAGCACGAAAACGACGAGGAAGTGTTCTCCGTAGGAGTCCACCTCACTCTTTTGGTCACTCTAAGAAAAGGGGGAGAAGGGCACGCACCAAGCCTAGTCTTGGGAATAAACATAAATGCGGGAGCACGGGGCAAGCTCTCATCAGCTTTTCCTCTTCACTGCTTTTGTTCGGCTCTTTAATTTTAAATATAAGAACTGTTTGATTCTAAAAACTGTTGGAGAAAGGAGGGGAGCTCTTATCCTCGTATCAAGATGTGACGAGCATCACCGGCCTTGGGTTGGATCAATGGCTGCCTCCACTGTTTTCTTTTACGGTTTGCATCCTTTCTCTTCTGGGCAGTACTTTGAGATCCGTTTGTCCACTTGGTTTGTCCAGTCTTCTTTAAATAAACGATATATACGAGTACTGCTTGGACCTGCCACTTCCCCTCGCCCTTCACTCGGAGAAAGCTTGGAAAGGCGTGATGGATGCATGCTCCATGCTTCATGCATCTCGTTGTGTCTTGTGTAGTGACATAGCTTATCTTACCCCGTACCCCGTTTCCTGAACACGCCGTCTTCTCTGTAACTTTTCTTCTTTATTCTCCTAACCGTACTTCCAAGAGACCTGTTTTATCTTTCTGCACCTCATATGAGCATATGGACATATGGGGCCGTGCTGGTCTTGCTTGGTGCTCGGGAGAAGCCGGCGGTCTGATGTGGTCCATCTAGGACTGAATGTTTTCCCTTTGATTGTGTGTCCATCGGCCGGTTGACAAGAAGGCTCGGCAAACCGTGGCAGAAACGTAAAAAAGTGGACAGTCTTGAAAGATGCAGAGGTCCTGTGGTGTAAGCACTTCTCGGCTGTGCTTACCTTTTCTTGTCCTGTGATTCTGGCAAAGGAAATACGATGCGAAGTGTTCTCAGCTCTTTCGTACATACGTACTCTCGGGTACTTGAACGGGGTGCAGGATCTCGTGTGCATCTGCATCCACATAGTTTTCTGCATCTGCAAAGAATAGGATGCAGATAGTATCAGGTGATTCGATGCGAGGTTTGGCCAAGAGCTCCGAGTAAAGCTGTCTCAGCGCGACGCGAGAAGCGCGTTGGAAAATACAGCCTTGCCAGTGGCCAATGGCAAATGCGTAACGAAGTTCAAAGCTGATGGGCATCGACCAAGACGGTAGGTAAACGCGGGGGTCCAAGAGGAGCGAGGGGATTTTTGGGGGTGGCTGCGGCAAAAGTGGTGATTTGCTCAAATAATACACGGCGTGCTGAAGCTCTCTGAAAGCGGCACTTGGATGCGAGCTAGCTGCCGTCCAACCGGAGCCGGGGCAGGGCGAGATCTCTTTGGAGATATCTCAGATACCGTATACGACTAATAGGAATCCGAAGACGAAAGAAAGAACGACAAAAAGGAAGCACAGGACGGACGATCCAAAAATAAAGTAGCAGGTCCAGCCAGCCAAGCAAGAGGACAAGGCGAGACAAGGCCGAAGAACAAGGCCGAATGAATGCCGTTGTCGTCCGCCCACGCACAAGGGGGTTTTCATGATCAATTCAAATTTGTTTCAATTGGAGGGGATGGACGGGAGCGACACATCGAGACATGGAGGATGGGGGCATCATGGATATCTGGGCATCTGGGCGGCACGCAAGAAAATTCCTTCAGAGGCTGGTGATCTTGTCCCATGCCCCGTGAGTTACATTTCCCATATATGACTCAGTGCAGGTGATCAGAGAAGGATGAGAGAAAATCAAGCGAGGGACAATGCCTCCCCCAAAAAGATGGCCATGTGGGCGGGACGGCCAAATAAAAAAAAAAAAAAACCCGAGGAAACTCGACAAGAAAAAAAGCGCATTCTGTCAGAATGCCATGTTTTCAACATTTCGATTTCTCAGTCTTTTTTCTGGTCGAGTTCATGGTGGTCCCTCGTCGCATTTTTCGCTGCCTTTTCCCACGGGTAATTTCACCGGTGTCAGCCGAGGTCGGAGGGACCACACACCACCGCTAAAGAAACGATTTAGACAGCTAGGAACTGACTTTTTGTTGGAAGCTTTTTGTGATCGTGGTGCACTCCGTCCGTCGCAAGACACGGGCGGTAGGGCGACAGCCCAAAGAGGCTAGTTTCTGTTGGCGTCGTTTTCTGTTTTCTGTTTTTCCTTTTCTTTATGTTTTCTTTGCTTGTCTCTTTGGACTGGGCCATTGGTGTCCGTCCCACTGTCAAAGTACACACCAATGAGGGTGCGGTTGTCCGGGGCCTGAGTCGAGAGAATATCATCGAATTGCCAACTTCACAAAAAAATTAACATACGTCCGAAGGGCATATGGTCTCGAAATGGTCGTTGAGTAGTAAAAGAGATATGGAACGGAGATTGCTGAGGAACCCTTGATGTCCTCCTTGTCCAAGCGCCCGGGCCAGGGCAAGTTCAGGGCGAGACAAGACGATCAGAGACATGCTGTTGCTTGGCGGCGCTGTGCCTCTGTGCTGTGCACGCTCATAATATGAGATATGTATCTCGAACTGGTATGATCATTGCCTCTGCTTGCTTTTTGCTTCACAACTGTGCTCGGTAGATAGGTGGTATTTGTCCTTGGCAGTCGATGCACATTTCACAAGATGACGGCCAAGCCAAAATTTGTTCAGAATGGCCGAGATGCAATGTTTCGCAGTGAGGTTGACCTGCAAAAGAACGGTGAGAGTGAGTGCTGAGGTGCAGATGCGTCGCGTCATTCTCCTCTCCTTCTCCAAAAAGCTCGAGCCAGCTTCTGGCGGTCCTTGGCTTGCTGGCTCGTGCTGTGGCACGCTCCTCTGACGCTGACCCCGCCAGTGGGGGTCCTTCAACTTGCAATGCGTTTGTTGAAGTTTTATCGCTTCTGGAAGATAGAGGGGCGACTTTGCCTTTGTCGTCTTCCTTTGTGCCGAGCATATCGATTTTCCTGGGCCCGTGTCAGTCGGCCCCTGAAGGACGAGGGCCGTATCGAGCCTACCCAGCCACTATCAAGGTACTATCTGCTTTCGTATGCTTGGCTGGTCGCAAGGGCGATCCTCGATCTTTGTGGTAGAAGTCTGGGGTTTTGGTGCTGGCACAGGCATCTTGTTGCTTGGCCGTCGTTATCCTCGGCTGAACGAAAAGAACGAGATCAACGAAAACGAAGCGATGACGACAGAAGGAGCATCTGGCATGGGCGATAAGGTGCATTTCGTCGCAAGGAAGACACGAGCGTCGAAGGTACTTCATGCATTGTTGGTTGTCGGTCAATGGTTGCTCATTGTTGGAGGAATTGTTGTTGCTTCCCCCTGGGGCCAAGATACGCTCTGATAGGCTTCAAGGGCTCCCCGAAGATGGTCCGCCGCCCGTAGGGCTTCGACAGCAAATGGCAGGTACGACTGTTGGCGGTTGCTGGTGACAGTCGCACTTTCTGGTTCTTGTTGGAGGAATGCCTCGCACGCTGGTTGGTCACTTTCTCTGGCTTGCACAACGTCGTATCTCTTCGCCACCGGCACGCACGTATCTACAACGTATCTACGACGTATTACTCCGTACACTTAAGCATACATCGCAATCTATCTTTCGTTGCCGTGCGCGAGATATCTTGCTCTCGACTGCACCGCGGGATGCGCCCAGCCATACTTTGGTTCGCTGGTCACACTGCCGTTGCAGTCAATGTGTATGGCTGGCTGTTCCTTCCTGGTTGGGCATCCCGTCTACCCCCAGAGGCTCTTTGGAAGGGAAGGCATCATGTACGCGCCTTCTTCGCCAATTGGCCATTCGTGACCTCGTGGGCTTTTGTTGCTGCTCCTTTGGGAAAGTACCTTGGGCGAGGTACCTGCCCAGGCCAGGCCTGTGAGAGAGCTCTCGTTCGCACTTGCCCCTAGTGTCTCTACTGCAGGCACATGCTGCTCCGCCAGTGGGAACCGTAATCCGCTGGCTCTTGCCCTTTTGCCTGCCCCTCTCTTTCTCTCTCTCTATTGTTCGCCTTTCTTTCAATGGCCCTCTCGCTGATCGCTTCCCGAGGTGAGTGGTGCCTTTTTCCACGGCAAACAACGGCCCAGGCTAACTTTCAGTTCGCTCTCTAGCCGAACTTTCGTGGGGTAAGGCCTAGAAGGTAGCCGCTGCACGCCAGGCAATATGATTGCCAATTGGATTAGCAGATTGGAAAGATTGGCAGGTGCGCATGAGTGATGGTCCTCGGTCGGTCCTGCCCCCCCGATCGACAGCTGCAAACGGTGAGGAAAGAGCGATCAGGACGACGTCTCCCGCATCTTACATGAGGTGAGGAAAGAGCAATCTCACGACAAAAGAACGCAGAATAACTCAGGAAAAGAAACAAATTATGTGCCAAACGAGGCCGAGAGATGTCCACTGAGAGTAGCTCGTAAATAACATAAAAATAGGGGGGGAAAAGCCATACGAAAAAAAAAACGATAAAAGAACATGCGATGCGCCCAAAAAAGCTAGTCGACCCCACCAAAAGTTTGAGTTGCCCACATGCGCTGAAGCTCTGTGCGAGAGAGAGACGAACAAAGACGTCTGACACGCCGCCATTCTTTGCTGCACGCTGCACGCTGCACGCTTGCTCCGTAGTCCGTGTCTGTCTTGTGTCGCCTGTTGCTCTTGCTCGGCCTTCTTTTCCAGGTCCGCTGGTGCTCGCTCACGCCCGGCCTGGCGTTTCATGACCAGAGTCTTGTTTTCCGAGCTTCCTTTTTGTCGTCTTCCTTTTCCTTTTCGTGCTTTTCGTCTTCGTCTGTTCACTTTCCCTTTCCATTGATTCAATACGTTCCCGATTGGCTTTTGCTGCTTGTTCTTGAGCCGCCTGCCCCGATCCATCCCGCCGGTATTTGTAGTATTGCCGCCCCAAAGCGCTCTGCCGCCCATTACATCAACAGCTGCCTCCTCGCCCTGTTCTTCTTTTTAAACGTTTTCGTTTTTGTTTTTCCTTCCCCCCTGTTTTCCTCTTTCTAGCCTGCCGCCTCTCCCCTCTTTCACCTTATATACAAGCCTGCATTGACAAGGTGCATCCTGTCACCAACTCCGATCCTCTTGCGTGTGCACCGGCCCTTGCCTCGCTGTTTTTCTCTCCCAAACCCAAAGGTCAGTCACAAGCTATTTCAGCTATGCGGTCATTTTTATTTGTTATTTGGTATTGTTCCCCAGTTCTCCTACCGTCTACTGTACGGAGTATATGTGCACTTGCGTCACATGGAGGCCAAAAAGTCAGAAGCCAATCCCATCAATGAGAGCGCGCCGAAAAAGGAGGACCAGACAAGACCAGACAAAAAAAAAGGCAAAAAAAAGGCAGAAAAGAACCAAAAAAAGAATCAAACGCGACACCAAGCAGAGCTCCAGACAAGTCGCTTTACAGAAAATCCCGCGTCCTGTCATTTCTGTAAGACTACAGACACGACGACTAAGAAGCTAGCCGCCATACCCTCGATTTGTCGAGATTGTGGTGGTTCTGCGTTCTTTCGTGGAGATTCGCGCAGCTGTGGATGTGGATGTGGTGGTGGCCTTGTCACAGCCTGGCCGCCGGTTCTTTGTTGCTCGGCCGCTTTTTTTCTTCTGTCGCTGCTGCTTCTGCTGCTTCTGGCTTTTTGTTTCGTCTCGCTCGGCCTTGTCTCTCCCACCCCATCTCCATTATCCCGTGCGCTTCTTGTTTCGCCACACAAAGCATATTACCTCACGCCCATACTTCATTTGTCCACAATTCCCTCGTTCGCTCTCGCCCGTCACCGAAGTCTTGGCCCCTTTTTGGCATATGTAACCGTTTTTGTCTGGCTTTTGCTGGGCATTTTGGAGCCGCTGCCAGTGAACCAATTGGCCTTTTTTGTCGTTACATTTTTTTTGGTCTTTTTTGGTCTACCGTTTTTTTTTTTGGTTGGCGTGACTCTTTCCCCTCTCCTCCTCTCACCACCGCGACTATCTGCATTCTTGGGGGAGCTTGTCCCAGATGAGAGCTTATCTGGGCCTTTTGTGCTTGTCTTATTAGCTTCCCCTCTTTCGACTTTCTTTTTAGTTTTCACTCGCTCTACTTCCCTTTCACTCTCTCCCCTTTCTCCTTCTCTCTTTTTTTCTTCTTTTCCTTTCTTCCTTTTCTCCTTTTTTTCCCTGTCTCTTTTGTTTCCAGCTTCATAATTGACCATCACCCCACCTTTCGTTTTACTTACAAACTTCAAAACAGAGCGTCTCATCCGCCTGAGCAAGCTCCTCTGTTCCCGCTGAGCTTGGAGCTTCGTCCAGCTCGAAACCCCGCCCTCTCGACCTCTCTTCTTTTTCTCCCCTTCCTGTACCGTCAAATACCGCAAAGATGGCCACCGAATCGCTTCTCGATGGCGCCAACAAGGAGACCTTCGAGGAGGTCTTTGACGACGATGCCCCGCCCAAGGAGGGAGCCTCCATCCAGCGCATCCGCGCCAACTCCAGCATCATGAAGCTGCGGAAGCTCCTGGTCGCCAACCGTGGCGAAATTCGTGAGTAGTAGCCCGTTCTGAGAGGTGACTGGGGGTGACGATTGACGTCAATGGCTTGCTAACTGATTTCTAGCTATTCGTGTATGTGCGAACCCCGAGTGAAAGCCTTCTCTGCGATTTCTTCGTGTTAGCAGCTTCACGATGTGAAAACGACCAGGCCATTCGGCGCGAGTGGATTTACTGACATCATATCCCTCTTTACAGATTTTCAGAACCGTGAGTTACTCTCCCTCCTCATCTTCTTATCTGGCTCATGACGTAGCTAACAGTCCCACAGGCCCACGAGCTGTCCCTCCACACCGTGGCCGTCTTCAGTTACGAGGATCGCCTGAGCATGCACAGACAGAGTACGTTGTCCTCGCCTCATTTATTGGATTTTTTAGAAAACTGCACGCACTAAACAAAAACAGAGGCCGACGAGGCCTACGTCATTGGCAAGCGCGGCCAGTACACCCCCGTCGGCGCCTACCTAGCCGGCGACGAGATCATTAAGATCGCTGTCGAGCACGATGTCCAGATGATCCACCCCGGCTACGGTTTCCTGTCCGAGAACGCCGAGTTCGCCCGCAACGTCGAGAAGGCCGGTCTTATCGTAAGTTTTTTTTTTTTTTTGTCCGAGTCCCGCCAACTTCGGCTACTTCACAAACTGTCAATTGCACTTCCTAACGTCCCTAGTTCGTTGGCCCGAGCCCCGACGTCATCGACGCCCTTGGTGACAAGGTCTCTGCCCGCAAGCTGGCCATCGCCGCCAACGTCCCCGTCGTCCCCGGTACCAAGGGCGCCATCGAGACCTTCGAGGAGGCCAAGACCTTCACCGACGAGTACGGCTTCCCCATCATCATCAAGGCCGCCTACGGTGGTGGCGGCCGCGGTATGCGTGTCGTCCGCGAGCAGAGTGAGCTCCAGGAGAACTTCGAGCGTGCTACGTCCGAGGCCAAGTCTGCTTTCGGCGACGGCACCGTCTTCGTCGAGCGCTTCCTCGACAAACCCAAGCACATTGAGGTCCAGCTGCTCGGTGACAACCACGGCAACATGGTCCACCTGTACGAGCGCGACTGCTCCGTCCAGCGCCGTCACCAGAAGGTCGTCGAGATCGCCCCCGCCAAGGACCTGCCCGCCGAGACCCGCGACGCCCTCCTGGCTGACGCTGTCCGCCTCGCCAAGTCCGTCAACTACCGCAACGCCGGTACCGCCGAGTTCCTGGTCGACCAGCAGAACCGCTACTACTTCATCGAGATCAACCCCCGTATCCAGGTCGAGCACACCATCACCGAGGAGATTACCGGTATCGACATTGTCGCCGCCCAGATCCAGATCGCCGCTGGCGCCACGCTCCAGCAGCTCGGCCTCACCCAGGACCGCATCTCCACTCGCGGTTTCGCCATCCAGTGCCGTCTTACCACTGAGGACCCCGCCAAGGGCTTCCAGCCTGACACCGGCAAGATTGAGGTCTACCGCTCGGCTGGTGGTAACGGTGTTCGTCTCGATGGTGGCAACGGCTTTGCCGGTGCCGTTATTACGCGTAAGTTTGAAGTTCCGTCCCATGTGCACGCTGCCCCGATTTTGTCTGTCGTTGCGCATCGCTTCTCCCCTCGATTGTATTGTATTTATGATGGGTTGCTCCTTCCTTTTTGTTGTTCTTTTGTCGCTCCTTCCCTCTACTCTCTGGCCCGTCCTGGGACCCACTTCCCAAAACTGCCCCACTTTAAAGCCGTGATGCTAGTGCGCTCTTACACGGCGTACAACGGCATCAGAGCTGCGATATCTTGATCGTTTCTTCTTCTTTTTCACATCGCGAAGCTTCTAACACGAAGAAATCGGCAGCCTTCTATGATAGTCTCTTGACAAAGGTCATCTGCCACGGCTCTACGTACGAGATTGCGCGTCGCAAGGTGCTCCGTGCCCTTGTCGAGTTCCGCATCCGCGGTGTCAAGACCAACATCCCCTTCCTGGCGTCGCTCCTGACCCACCCCTTGTTCATTGACGGCAACTGCTGGACCACGTTCATCGATGATACCCCGGCTCTGTTCGACCTTGTCGGCAGCCAGAACCGTGCCCAGAAGCTTCTGCAGTACCTGGGTGACCTTGCCGTCAACGGCAGCAGCATCAAGGGCCAGGTCGGCGAGCCCAAGCTCAAGTCCGACATCATCCACCCGTCGCTGCTCGACGAGGCCGGCAACGTCATTGATGTCTCGCAGCCCTGCACCAAGGGCTGGCGCCAGATCATTGTCGAGCAGGGCCCCAAGGCCTTCGCCAAGGCCGTCCGCGAGTACAAGGGCACGCTGCTCATGGACACCACTTGGCGTGATGCCCATCAGTCGCTCCTGGCCACGCGTGTGCGCACAGTCGACCTGCTCAACATTGCCAAGGAGACCAGCCACGCCCTGCACAACCTGTACTCGCTGGAGTGCTGGGGCGGTGCTACTTTCGATGTCGCCATGCGCTTCCTGTACGAGGATCCTTGGGACCGTCTCCGCGCCATGCGCAAGCTGATCCCCAACATCCCCTTCCAGATGCTGCTGCGCGGTGCCAACGGCGTCGCGTACTCGTCGCTGCCCGACAACGCCATTGATCACTTTGTCGAGCACGCCAAGAAGAACGGTGTCGACATTTTCCGTGTCTTTGACGCCCTGAACGATGTTGACCAGCTCGAGGTCGGCATCAAGGCCGTCCACAAGGCCGGCGGTGTCGTCGAGGGTACCGTTTGTATCTCGGGTGACATGCTCAACCCCAAGAAGAAGTACAACCTGCAGTACTACCTTGATCTCGTCGACAAGCTCGTCAAGCTCGACATCCACGTCCTGGGCATCAAGGACATGGCTGGCGTGCTTAAGCCCCAGGCTGCCCGCCAGCTGATTGGCTCGATCCGCAAGAACTACCCCGACCTGCCGATTCACGTCCACACCCACGACTCCGCCGGTACCGGTGTTGCCTCCATGGTTGCCTGCGCCGAGTCTGGTGCCGACGCCGTCGACGCTGCCACCGACTCTCTGTCGGGTATGACCTCGCAGCCCAGCATCAACGCCATCATGGCGTCGCTGGAGGGCACTGGCCTCGAGCCTGGCCTGAACGTGCACCACGTGCGCTCTCTCGACTCCTACTGGGCTCAGCTCCGTCTGCTGTACTCGCCCTTCGAGGCCCACCTGGCTGGTCCCGACCCCGAGGTCTACGAGCACGAGATCCCCGGTGGCCAGCTGACCAACATGATGTTCCAGGCCTCTCAGCTCGGCCTCGGCTCCCAGTGGGCTGAGACGAAGAAGGCCTACGAGCACGCCAACGAGCTGCTCGGCGACATTGTCAAGGTTACTCCCACTTCCAAGGTCGTTGGCGACCTGGCCCAGTTCATGGTCTCCAACAAGCTCGGCCCTGAGGATGTCAAGGCCCGTGCCTCGGAGCTCGACTTCCCCGGTTCCGTTCTCGAGTTCTTCGAGGGTCTCATGGGCCAGCCCTACGGCGGCTTCCCCGAGCCGCTGCGCACCAACGCCCTGCGCGGCCGCCGCAAGCTCGACAAGCGCCCCGGTCTGTTCCTGGAGCCCATTGACTTTGCCAAGGTCCGCAAGGATCTGGGCAAGAAGTACGGCCCTGTTACTGAGACGGACGTCGCCTCGTGGGTCATGTACCCCAAGGTCTTTGAGGACTACAAGAAGTTCACTGACAAGTACGGTGATCTGTCCGTCCTGCCGACCAAGTACTTTTTGTCCAAGCCCAGTATTGGCGAGGAGTTCCACGTCGAGCTTGAGAAGGGCAAGGTTCTGATCCTGAAGCTCCTTGCTGTCGGTCCCTTGTCCGAGAACACCGGCCAGCGTGAGGTCTTCTACGAGATGAACGGTGAGGTTCGCCAGGTCACCATTGACGACAAGCAGGCCTCGATCGAGAACGTCAGCCGGCCCAAGGCCGACCCCACCGACTCGAGCCAGGTCGGTGCCCCCATGGCTGGTGTCCTCGTCGAGCTCCGCGTCAAGGAGGGCTCTGAGGTCAAGAAGGGCGACCCGCTTGCCGTTCTCAGCGCCATGAAGATGGAGATGGTCATCTCTGCGCCGCACAATGGTGCCGTTTCCGGCCTGGTCGTCAAGGAGGGTGACTCCGTCGATGGCTCTGACCTCGTCTGCCGGATAACCAAGGCATAAATCAAAGTCCTGGCTTGATGGGATGACGTCAATCTGGGAGGAAAAGTCTATTTTATAGCATACGGCGCTGTTCTGCACACGGGCTGCAGCAAACATGTTTGGGTAAGGCAAACCGGGTAGAGGCCATCAGCAGCGGAAGAAGGCCACTGGAGGGCGCCCGCGGGCTACACAGTTACTTTAGTTTGTCATTTTTGCCTGCATTTATTTATTGGCTTTGCGTAGTGTTTTATCCTGCAATTGACTATCTTACAATGAGTTTCCCAACATATGCGCGTGTATTATTATTATTATTACTACTATTATTATCATTATTATTTGCCTTTCTCAGCTAATCCTGGCTATTGGCGTCTAGCTAGGCAGAACCCTCAGAACTAATGTCTAGATGATTGTTTGGATTGTTAGTTGTGAAAGGTGGTGATGCTCGGATAGTCTCATATAAGTGGACCTCGATATATGCATATCAAATGTCAAAATAAAGTGGACCCTTTTCTTATCGCTTATCGCGCCCAAAATTTTTGGACGGCAGAAAAAAAGCTTCAACGGCAGGCACTAAGAAAAAAAAGTAGCAGGAACCAACCGCAACAGAGGCGATCGTTCCTGCCTGTTTATCACCAACTGCACCTGCCATGCCTGCCTTCACAAGAAGCTGAAGCAACACGGCGGCAGCAACTACCCCTAAATAACCTCATATCTCCCCCTTTTCTCAATTCTCGATTTTCTTTTCTAATTCACCACCACACAAGGGGATTCGCCGACCTCATCGCCCATCATGCCGTCCAAAACGGCGGGCCGCATCGCGAAGGCGCAGCGGACGAAAAAAGCGCCCGGCCAACAACACCAGAAGAACCACCGCTGGGAGTCCTTCAGCAGCAAAATTGCTCAATTGCATTCGCTCGATCCTCTTCACAAAGTTCGCCGCCATGATCTCGAAGCTGACGCCGCCGGCGACCTTTCCGCGACCACATCCTACTTCCGCAACGGTCTCGAGCGATGGACCGACCTCAACCTCTCGCGTGGCTTCACGGCCTTCCGCCGTGCCGTCTCGCCTCTTTGCGACAGCCTTGCCCAGATCCTTCATTTTGAGGATCGAATTATGGACCACCTCGCAAAGTCTATCCAGGAGAGCCAGGGCCAGGACGACGGCCGCGAGGCGCTGGAGCCGCTGCTTGACCTTTTGACTGCCTTCGCTCACGATCTGGGCAGCCGCTTTGTCGCCCGCGGCTACGATGTCCGCGCCTTTGCTCTGCTTGTTGGTGTGGCCCGGCATAATACTGGCGCTGGCATTTCCCGGTCGCATCACCAGCAGAACCACGAGCTTGACGCTGCAGTCATCGAGTGGACGTTCACCTGCCTTACTTTCCTGTTCAAGTACCTCTCGAAGCTGCTTGTCTCAGACCTGCGGCCAACCTACGATATCCTCGCACCGCTCCTCGGACGGCCCGACCTCCTCACACCAACTTCTGCCGCGCCAGAAGCTGACGCCGACAAAACCTCCTCAACTACTCCTTCCGACCCTACTTCCGACCCTGCTTTCACTCCCGCTCCTAAACCAACTCCCTCCTTCCCACGAGTGCCCGGCCACATTGCTCGTTTCACGGCCGAGGCCCTAAGCTTCCTCGTCCGCATGACGGCGAACCCCTCCCGGAGAGACTCGGCCCTACCGAAGATTGTCGGCCACATTCGCGACGACCTCCTGCGTGCAATCAAGGCCGCTGCCCAGAAGACCAAGAGCAGCAACAAGAAGGTCAACACCGTCCAGCTCTACACACAGGGTATCATGACTCTCTTTGCCGAGTCGACAAAGGGTCCTTCTCAGACTCTGCGGTTGTCTTCGGCCGAGCTGTTCATCGGCATGCTGCGCGCTGTTCCGGATAACGAGCTGGATCCCCAGCAGGCCTCGCGCGACACGCCGTGGAACGACGTGTGCTGCGGTGTCCTCACAAGCATCATCCACCATGCAAATCACGATGCTCTGAAGCCCGTGGTTGAGGCTATCTTGGCCGATGCTGCTTCTGCAACCAAAAGGGTTGTGGCAGCAACAAAGTCCAAGAAGGCGTCTGCTGCTGCTACCGCGGGCCCGTGGAGATTGTCCATCTTCATTCGCCTCTTTGGCATTCTTGCCGGTGTGCGTGCTGGCTATAAGATCAAGGACTGGACAGCTTTGATGCCCGCTGTGGCCGAGACACTCGAGGCTATGGCCGCAGCGCCCGAGTCACAATGGCCGCCATTTACGCCTCCCACAGCCGACGAGCCTGCGTCGCCCGTCTGGCGCCAGATTGTCGCCAATGTCGCCATCGTTTGGAACAACGCACCGCCCTCCGATCTCCGCCCCCAGCTGGCTTCTCTCACAAAGTCACTTGAACGCGAACCCCTCTCCCGCTGGTTCGTTCCATTCTGCGCATACGCCGCCGAACTGAACGCTGCCAAGTTCCACAGTACCCTGCAAGCGCCGTTCCAGGCATTTGTTTCCGCACACTGGGCACACGATGGCAACGAAGACGTTCTGTGTGCTGTCTTAGCCGACATGGTCAACGCCGGAGCCTTCCCTGTTGACCGCGAGCGTCTCCGTCTGCCCCAGTCTTGGCAGGATAGCATCGTGCGCAAGTTTGAGCAGCTCGAGGCCACGCCGTTCCCCGAGCGCGGTGTCTACGGCAAGGACCCAGCCACCTGGCGCGACCACTGCCTGCCCAAGTACGCTGCACTGCTCGGCGTGCTTGACACCACAATCGTCCATCCCTCAACGCCTGCACGCATTGCCGAGCTGCTGCTGCGCAAGCTCAAGCTCGCACTGCGGCCGACCTCGCCACAACTCGCCAACAATGACGAGACCACATTTATCGTCACACAAGGCTTCCGCGCCTACCTACGCATGACCAAATCGCTGGCTGCCAAGCCAGATGCCGGTCTGCGGCCACTTCTGCGGGCAGCCGCACCTCGCTTCGCTCGCCGGACGGGCTTCCTCGAGGCGCTTCTCCAGTACGAGCAGCAGGTTCCTGAAGAGCCCGTGTCTCAAGACGAAAAAAAGAATGACAAGAAAAAGCAGGAGGCCGACGAAGACCACGACGAGGAGGATCCTTTTGTCAAGGTCCTAGTCGCAAACCTGTCTGCTCCTTCGCACCCCCTGCGCCTTGTTTCCTTGAAGATTCTTGAGCGCATTGGCGACAGCAACACTACCACCGACCTCGCCACCTTCCAGGATCACAACAATGCGCTCGCGATCATGCTCCAGACCGAGGACATTGGCTTCGCCCCGCACAATGTCCGTAACATTGCTGCCCACCTACGCAAGCTCGCCCAGGTCTACTCGCATGTCACACCAGGCTCGTGGATTCAAGCCGCCATCCCCGCCTTCCTCTTCGGTATGCTGTCCGTGCCCTTGGCGCCCGTCTGGGACGACGCCATCAAGGCCATGAAGCAGGTCGCCGAGACCAGCAAGACGGGCGAAGAGGCCATCGCCACACTCTCATTTGACTGGCTCGAGGTTGCCTCGTCTTCCTCGCGTCGCTCTACCTACACCGGCCAAGCCGAGAGCAGCAGCAGCACTCACAACAACCACGGCACCCGCAAGGGCAACGCACCTCGTCTGCCGCCCACTGACTTTGAGTGCTTCAAGCTTGCGAAGTTCAACGACATGGCAGAGCAGACCGAGACCCTTGTGGCCGACCCATCGGCCGTCATGCTGCAGGCATTCAAGGTCAAGCAGGAGGCCGTCCCCTCCTATGCAGGCTATGAGCGCGGCAAGGCCCTCAAGGTCCTCGCGGCCATGCCAGGTGTTGCTGAGAAGCGGTCTCGCAAGCTGGTGCCGCACCTGCTGTCCTGGACCGAGGACGTCGGGCCTCGCATTGAGGCGACTACCGACGAAGACCAGGAGGAGGAAGAAGAAGATGTCGCTGAGAAGGCTGAGGCTGAAGAGGAGGAGGCCCAAGGGGATGCCAATGATGAAGAGATGGAGGACGCCGACGATGCTGATGCTGAAGCAGATGGCGCCAACGACGAGCTCGGCAGCTGGTCGTTCCCCGACAAGAAGGCTCTCATCGTCGTCTTCTCTCTCTTCACCAACTCCCAGGTCCTCTACCAGCACGAAAAGGCCTACGATGCGCTGCTTAAGCTGCTTGCCAACGGTGACATTGAGATTCAGCGCCTCGCCCTCAAGGCCCTCCTCGCCTGGCGCCAGGACAGCGTCGTCAAGTACAAGGAGCAGCTCGACAACCTCTTGGACGAGAGCAAGTTCAAGAACGAGCTTACCCTTCTGATGCAGTCCGACGACGAGAACAGCGCCAACGGCATCCAGCCCGAGCACCGCGCTGACCTCATGCCTGTGTTGTTGCGTCTGCTGTACGGCCGCACCATCTCCAAGAAGGGTGCCGCCAGTGGTCGCCAGGGCCTGCATGCCACGCGTCTGTTTGTCATCCGTCACCTTGATGTTGCCGGTGTCGGTGGCTTCCTGCAGGTCGCCCTCGGCAGTCTCCAGGGTATCCGCATTCTGGAAGGCGAGGGTGAGGAGGCTACCCTCCGCGAAAGCATCTTCCCCAGCGCTGCTGGCGTCTCGGCCTTTGATGGCGAAGACGATGCGCTCCTGTCAGCCCGCAAGCAGGTCGGTGTGCTCAATATGCTCGAGCCCATCATCAACGAGCTTGGCAGCAACGTCACGCCTTTCCTGGACGCTCTCGTTAATGCCACTCTGTACTGCTTGATCTGTGCCTCTCGTGGTCTGCAGAACGCCACTCTGGCCGCTGCCGAGCAGAATGGTGACAACGCTGAGGAGGCTGATGAGGACGAAGACTCCAAGCCGACGGCCAACACCTCTCTCATGCGCACTGCCAAGACTGCTGCCCTCCGCTGTCTCTGTGCTCTCTTCCGCAACGCACCCGACTACAACTGGACTCCCTACCGCGATACCATCGTGGCCGAAGTCATCAGCCCCGTCATCGACCGCCTTCCTCAGGAGACTACCCAGGGTGTCTCGTGGACCTGGAAGCTGCTGTCCACCTGGGCGCAGCTGCCTCAGCTCGTGCTGTTCCTGTCTGTCGATGCCCGCGTCCTGCCCAAGATCCTCGAGAGTCTGGCGGCCAAGGCCAAGGACGTCGTCAAGATCTATGCCCTCAGCATCGTCAACAGCCTTGTCCAGCTGTCTACCACCATCGAAGCCGTTTCTACCGACCTGCTCATGCCCAACATGGACACGGCACTCATGCGCCTTAGCGCCGTGCTCCGGTCGACCGCCGACGGTAGCACTACGGGTGGCAGCGAGATCAGCCGCGGTTTGCTCGAGGCCTGTGTTGATACGGTTGTCGCTCTCGCCCCGCTGGTCCAGGCCACCACGCACGTCCGCAGCCTCGTTGACATTGCCACTTGGCTCCTCAACCAGCCCTCGCGCCGCGTCAACCCGCGTGTCAAGGGTTCTCTACTGCTCCTGTTGGAGCGGTTCATTCAGCTGGACAGCGAGAACGGCGCCGAACCTGACAAGACGCTCCAGGACAAGGTCTACACCACCATCTCGTCGCTCTTCTCCTTCTTCAAGGACCGCGAGAACCGCCAAACGCTGTGCCGTGTGCTGTCTGTCTTTGCCGCCGCTCAGAACGGCAAGGGGAAGACGGCTGTCGCCTACCGCAAGCAGCTCGAGACCGTCGCCGACCTGTGCTTCGACCTCAACTCGTACACCGAAAGCCAGCTGGACGAGCCCGACTACGAGCGCCGCATGACTGCGTTTGGTACCGTCAACCGCCCTGCTGAGGATGCCACGCCCTTTACCGCCCAGCAGTGGCTGCCGCTCTTGCACAATATGCTCTTCTTTGTCCGCACCGACGAGGAATATGGTATCTTGGCATCCAATGCGGCTGACGGCCTCTGCAAGCTGGTGTCCGACGCCACTGATATCAAGACGCACCTGCCCAAGGAGGACACGGAGGATGCCAAGACACTCACGGGCTACCTGACGTCGCTTGTCCTGCCGGCCATCTATGCTGGTGCCCGAGATACCTCCGAGACGGTCCGCCGCGAGATTGCCCGCACTTTTGGGTTTGTCATTGCCACGCTGCGTGCCTGGCCGCCGGTCTCTGACTTGTCCCCACTGGTGCCACGCGACTCGGACATCGAGCCGTTGGAAGGCGCCGAGGGCGACGATGACAACGAAGCCAATATGGACGACGCCGGTGACGCCGAGCTCGACCGCGAGGTCAACCGTGCCTTCTTCAGCAATATCCTGAACCCCACCATCGCCAAGCAGATCCAGGCCATGCAGGTGCTCGAGGGCATCAACGCCAGACTGCCGCTGGGCAGCAAGAACGTCAGCCAGTTCTTCATTCCGTTCTTAGAGCACTTCATCTTTGGCCGTGAAGACGGTGTCGATGACCGCGGTCTCGGTGCGCAGGCGACCAACACGATTGCGATGCTGGCCTACTCGCTCGAGTGGAACCAGTACCGTGCTATGCTGCGTCGCTTCATCACGTTCATTGAAACGAAACCCGAGCTGCAGAAGCAGGTTGTGCGTCTGCTCGACAAGGTTGTGGATGCTGTCGCCCTGTCGGCTGAGAAGAAGGCCGAGGACACCACCATGGACGATGCCGCCGCGATTGCAGCCGCTCCCGTCACTCCGGCTGCCCCTGCCGTCAAGTGCCGACTGGCGGTTACTCTCCCCGACGGCCAGAAGCTGTCGGACGAGATCCTCAACAACCTCACGCCATCGCTGGTCGACCACCTTCACGACAAGGACGAGGAGACGGTCAGTGCACGTGTGCCTGCCGCCATCATTCTCGTCAAGCTGCTCAACCTTCTCCCCGAGGAGACCCGCGACCAGCGCCTGGCTGGTGTCCTGACGGATGTGTGTCACATTCTGCGCAGTAAGAACTGGGACTCGCGCGAGATGGCCCGCGAGACGCTGTCGCGCATTGCCACGATCCTTGGCGCTCCGGCCTTTGGCTTCGTTCTCAAGGAGCTGCGCGGTGCACTGACCCGCGGTTACCAGCTGCACGTGCTTTCCTACACCGTGCACACGTTGCTGCTGACGGTCATCCCGCTGTTCGCCCAGGGCGACCTCGACTACTGCATCGAGCCGCTCATGACTGTCATCATGGACGATATCTTTGGTGCGGTCGGCGAGGAAAAGGACGCCGACGAGTACGTCAGCAAGATGAAGGAGGTCAAGAAGAGCAAGAGCCAGGACTCGCTCGAGCTCATTGCCAAGAACACGTCCGTCAGCCAGCTCGGCGTGCTGGTGCAGCCGCTGCACATGCTTATGCTGGAGCGCATCACCAAGCACGTCGCCACCAAGATCGATACGCTGCTGGCGCGCATTGCCGCCGGTCTCGCCCAGAACCCGGCGGTGGCCGAGACTCGCGACACGCTCGTCTTCTGCTACGAGATCATCCAGGATGTGTACCGCAGCCGGACGCCCGCCGCGCAGTCGCAAAAGATTGACCCGCGCATTAAGAAGTTCCTTTTCCAAAAGACAGAGCGCAACAATGCGGGCCAGCGCAAGGCTGGCAAGTTCACGTACAAGCTGATCCAGTTTGCGCTGGACGTTCTGCGGACGGTGCTGCGCAAGTTCGACTCGCTACGCACGCCCGAGAACATTGCCGGCTTCATTCCTGTGCTGGGGGACGCCGTGCTCGTGGGCGAGGAGGAAGTCAAGATCGCGGCCTACAAGCTGCTTGTGGTCCTTGTCAAGGTGCCCTTCCCCGACATGACAGCCTTTTCGGGCCTGTATCAGGTGTGCACCAAGGAAGCCATCAAGACCATTAGTACTGCAACCACGACCTCGGGCGATCTGGCACAGTCGGCGCTCAAGCTTGTTTCGGTGGTGCTGCGCAGCCGCCACGACGATGTGCCCGTGCGCAGCATCTCCATTGATGCTCTTCTCACCAAGCTCAAGGACGATCTGACCAACCCGCTGTACCGCCATGTCACGTTCAACTTTGTGCGTGCGGTGCTCGACCGCAAGATCGAGTCGGCTGTTGTCTACGACACACTCGACTACATTGGCACCGTCATGATCACCAACGACGACCAGGACACGCGTGACCTGGCCCGCCGCGCCTTCTTCCAGTTCCTGCGCGAGTACCCTCAGCGGCGTAAGCGCTGGGAGCGCCAGCTCGAGTTTATCGTGGCCAACTTCAAGTACGATCGCGAGGGTGGCCGTCTGTCGGCCATGGAGATTGTGTACATGCTGCTCCTCAAGGCGACGTCGGCGCTCGATACCCCCGCCGCAGCGGCCAGCGATCCCTTTGTCCAGGACATTGTCGGTGCCAGCTTCCTGCCACTCGTCATGGTGCTTGCCAACGACGAGAGCGCCAAGTGCCGCCGCGTGGCCAGCGCCCAACTAACAGCGATGCTGTCCATGGCCAAGCGCGACTATGTCAACGAGTTCCTCAAGATGTTCCGCACATGGCTGTCGGCCGACGCACGTGCCGACCTGGGCTCGCTCAAGATGGGTCTCGAGCTGTTTGGCGTGTACTTTGCGTCGTTTGGTCAGGATGAGGACGATGAGGAGTCGGGGATTCCCGTCACGTCTCTGCCGTCGCCGGCTCTCTCGACGACCCAAGTCGAGGACGTCCAGTCGGTCATTGAGCGCGTCACGAATCTGCTGTCATCCGACAAGGTGCGCCGTGGCGAGGTATACAGCAAGTTGGTCGTCACGGCGCTCGAGACGGTGCAGACGATGGTGATCAAATTCCCCGTTCTTGCCCTGGACCAGAAGCTGGCTGAGGATATGTGGAACGGCATCGAGCAGTGCTTGTGGCACGGCACCCACGCTGTGCGCATGGCTGCGATGCGCCTCGTCGGCCTGTACCTGGCCGACTTTGCGCGTGCCGACAACAAGGACGTGGATGCTGAGCCGGGCACAGCCTTTGCTGGCTCGTACGGCATGACGCTGGATGACGAGACGGTGTCGCGACTTGTGCGCGGCTCTCTGAGCGTGCTGTCAGGCAGCAGCGGCGACGATGTCGACCCGGTGGAGGCCGAAGAGGCGGCCAAGATGATTGTGCGCCTCGGCCCGTACCTCCGCCCCGAGCCCGAGGATGATGAGGGTGAGGATGAGGACAGTGATGATGAAGACGATGAGGAGGCGGCGGCCGAAGAGGCTGAGGAGGGGGCCGAAGATACCGACGACGACGAGGGTGAGGTTGTTGGTGAGGACGAGATCGACGACAAGGAAGAGGAGGTTGTCGTTGCTCAGAAGAAGCGTCCCATCGACCGGCGCTACGTGCTCCTGCGCCTTGCACGCATCGTCCGCCGCGAGACACCGCCCAAGGTTGCTTCGCTCGTGCCCAAAGCCGCCGCCATGGCTGTTTTGGAGGCTTTCTGTAGTGTGCCAGGCCGCAAGGCTACCCACCCGGCCCACTTCAAGTCGCTGTCTTCGGTCGCCGTACGCGCCATTCTGCGGCCGCTGCGCAACCTGACGGACACCTCTATTCCGCCGCCCTTCTCGGCCGACCCGCAGTTCGCACCCCGCTACGACGACCTCAAACTTCGTGCGCAGTCCCTGATGGACGCTTTGCAGACCCGTCTAGGCACGGCCGAGTATACACAAAACCTGATGGCCGTGGGTGCAGCCACACGCGACCGTCGCCAGCACCGTGCCACAAAGCGCAAGATCGAGGCGGTGGCGCAGCCCGAAAAGTACGGCCGCGACAAGCGCAAGAAGCTGGACAAGAAGAAGGAGCGGCGCAAGGTGCGCGGTCTGGAGCACCGCGGTGCCCGGTGGGGATACTAGATGTAGTGAGGGGAATATCAGGAGCGATAATACTGTGGAAGATGGAGCTGTTTGTTTCACGGCGTTGGGATACCAAAAAGGGTTAAAAAGCATATAGGGATCTTCTTTTCTTTTGTTTTGCATAGACTTTGTTTACATACTGCATCAGCATAGTTGCATCCTTTTACATTTTATTTTCAGTTTAATTTACATTTTCTTGAGTCTTACCGAGGGCGCACATAGTTATGGCGATGTTCTCTAAACGCGTTTATCATGAGTTGTATTGGGCGATGTGCCTTTAGTGCTGGTGGCTGTCGCCGGTGTAAATGAGAAGGGAGAAATACAACAAACTGCCGCAGCAGTTGAAGATGCAAAGAACGATATCCAAACGCCCCATCCCCATATATGAATCTAAATCAAACGCCATGCAGTCACCCCCCTTCCAAGGTCTCGTCAACGCCTTTTTTCTAACGACTTATTCCTCCTTCCCCGCCGTCTTGAACGTCGAGCCTGGAGCGGCCTCTTCGGTCGCCTCAGCCGCCTGTTCCTTCTTGCTCTTGGCCGGTGGCAGCATCACATCCTCGGCTGCCAGCCGCGTCTGCCGCTCGCTCTGTGTGCCGTCCTCCCAAAACTCAATGTCGCCGTCCTCGCCCAGCGTGCCCTTCTTGACGAGCTGGCCCTTTTCGCGCAGAATGTCTTCAATCGTGCGTCCGCCGCCCCCCTTTGTGACATTGCCAAAGATGCCCAGGTGGTCGCTGATGACGTGCCGGTTGCGGCAGGATGGGCAGGTAATGAGCACAGCGCCGTGGTGGTACCCCTGCTTGGAGACGTGGTGCGCTGAGCGTGTTCCGCAAGGGAGGCAGGTGAAGGTGAGTTCGTAGTGGGGAGCAAGGCCGACGTTGTGGCCTGCGCTGGTGTTCTGGCCGTTGCCGGCGAGCTGGGCTTCTTGTGATGCGGTGGGTGTCTGGGAGTCTTCGGAGGAGCTCTGGGCTCGCGCCGGCCGGCTTGGTCGCGGGATGTTGTGAGCAAGGCGGACAAAGGTGATCGGAGCAGGTGGAGATGTTGGTGCAGAAGCTGCTGCTTTCGGCGCTGTTGCTGGCCGGCAAGTGAGGTAGCGGAGCGCAAAAGAAGAGGAGGAGGATGCGGCACCGCGCTGTGTGGCAGTCGAGAGAGGCTGTGTCGCAAGACGCGACCAGGCCTGTCGAGATGCCATGATGACGTCTGTGAGGTTTTTTAAATTGTATTGGAGATGTCGCCGAAATGGATGACTAAGATATATTTCAGATGTATTGGGGCTTCGTCTTGGGTTGTTTCGGCGTGAGGTGACGAAGAATTGGTTCGTTGGCAGTGAGTTGTTTGGGAGTCCCAGGAACCTTTACTTGTTTTCCAACGGCTGCGAGTTGAAGGCCATTTTTCTGCTGCTCTGCTTCGATTGTGCTTCTCGGACGTTCTCTCCGCCTATCGATAAGCTCTTCTTTTTGCTGCTCTTGCTTGAGTTGGTTGGGAAATAGTGGGTCTTTGACCCTCAGGGGCAAAGCTGCGATTGGACAGTAAAATAGCAGGAGCAGGACGAGGCAGGCGAGACACAGGGCTCACAGGCGCATGTACGCCGCGGGGTTCTTTCCTGTCTCGTCTCCTTTCGAGCCTTCCTCCTCTTCGAACAAGCAAACACCACAACAACGAAGGCGGCAGGAACGACACAGGACGACGGATTGTGGGATACCCCTATTTGGCGAAAACAGATTCACGCTTGACGACTCGCGCCTTCCCACCTGAGCCTCTGGAACTCTAAGCCTCTTTCCCCCTCTGCTCCCGCTCTGTCGTTCCTTCCCCGTTAACGCCGGCAAACAAAAGTATCGACTCCGCTCAAAACTGTCACAGCATCGACAGCTGCCAGTGAAACTCGGTCCTTTTCTGCCTCACTTTCTCATCACCAGCAACAAGGCATCTACGACGCACGGGGTACCTCGAACCTCAACTTTTTACAGGCCGTGCCTCGTCGCTCATGGTCGACATCACACCTAAACGACCTGTATGGATCGTCCGACCTTTTCGCCAGCTTTTCATCTCCTGCCGCATCTTTCTCTTTTAATCGCATTTCGACCATAGCCTCGAGCTTCTTGTCGTACAGGCTTTTCCTTTATCTCGACAGCTTTCGATACATCTACAGCAAATATCTCTCCACGAACCCTCCCACCGATACCTCACACAACTGCATCGCCATGTACAAGGGCAAAATCCGCGCCCCGCGGCGGGTCGGCGGCGTTGCTCGGACCGTCGGCGGCGTCGACGACTTTGAAGAGAACTGGGGCCTCATCCGGGATGCCCTCAACGACATCCACAACCAGAATGCCGGCAAACTGTCCTTTGAGCAGCTGTACCGTGCCTCGTACAAGAGCGTGCTTAAGAAGCGCGGCGAAGACCTCTACAACCGCGTCAAGAGTTTTGAAGAACAGTACTTTGCCGAAAAGGTCATCTCGCGCATCTGGCCGCTCGTCTCCCAGGGCCTGGTGTCCGTCAGCCTCCACAACACCGCCAGCACAGCAACACACAGCCGCCGCGAGATGGGCGAGCGGTTGCTGCGTGGCCTAAAGGATACCTGGGAGCGGCACAACATGTCAATGAACATGGTGGCTGATGTGCTCATGTATTTGGACCGCGACGCCCAAGACTCGAACCGGCCCTTTATCTACGCGACGACCATTGGCTTGTACCGTGATCATATTTTGAAAGCGCCCCTCCCGCCGTCGATATGGAGCAGCCAGTCGGGCCAGTTTGCTGGCGGCAGCAGCAGTGCCGCCGACGCAAAGGCAAGCAACGGCCATGTCGTCCTGCACCACCCGACCATCTACACCACAGTGTCAGCCGTCATCCTAGATCAAATCAACATGGACCGCGACGGCGAGATTGTCGACCGACCCCTCTTGCGCAGCTGTGTCGCCATGCTCGAGGCCCTGTACGAGACCGACGAAGAGCAGGAGGACGAGAAGTTGTATCTCACACTCTTTGAGCCGCAGTTTTTGCAGGCCACCACGGACTTTTACAAGGCCGAATGCGAGCGGCTGCTGCGTGACGGCAACACACGCGTCTGGCTGCGTCAAACCCGCCGGCGTCTGCACGAGGAGCACGACCGCTGCGGTCACACTGTATCGCAAGAGACCATGGCCAAGACAGCGCGCGTGCTCGAGCAGCAACTGATTGCCGCTCACCTCGAGGACTTCTTGGCCATGGACGGCAGCGGTCTCAAGTCCATGATTGACAACGACCGCTTCGACGACCTCGAGATCTTGTATGAGCTCGTCAACCGCGTCGAGAGCAAGCACGGCGTCTTGCGGTCGGCACTCCAGGTCCGCATCATCGAGCTGGGCGTTGATATCGAAAAGGCCCTGCGCGAGACCGATTTCCAGGTCCAGGGCGAAGCGCCGCTCTCGGCATCCGCACAGCAGACGGCCGCAGCCATCAAGTGGGTCAACGACATCCTAGACCTCAAGGAGAAGTTTGACCGTCTCTGGAAGGAATGCTTCCAGAAGGACCTGGCTATCCAGTCGGCCATTGCTAGCAGCTTTACCGAACTGTTCCGCCTCTGCACACGCAGTGCCGAGTATGTCTCGCTCTTTATCGATGACAACTTCAAGCGTGGTCTACGCGGCAAGAGCGATGCCGAGATCGATGCCGCCCTCGACAAAGCCACCGTCATGGTCCAGCACGTCACCGAAAAGGACATGCTCGAGCGCTACTACCAGAAGCATCTGGCCCGCCGTCTGCTGCACAACAAGAGCGAGAACCCCGAGGCCGAGAAGCTCATGATCTCGCGCATGCAGTTGGAACTCGGCAAAGCCTTCACGGGCAAGTTTGAGGGCATGTTCAAGGACATGGCCACCTCGGAAGAGCTGACCCGCGACTATGCCAGCTACATCCAGAATCTAGGCTCGACAGCGGACAATGTCATTGACATTGATGCAGAATCCGGTAATGCCGGTGACGACGACGGCGTCGGTGCCGACTCGGCTGCACGCATCGACCTCGCCGTCAATGTCTTGACCAGCAACAACTGGCCGCCCGAGGTCATGGGCCGCTCGTCGCAGCTCGAGGCCGGTCTGTCGAATGCCCCCGCGGGCTGCAACTACCCGCCCGAGATCAAACGCCTCCAGGCCAGTTTCCTCAAATTCTACCTGCGCAACCGCAGCGGCCGTGTGCTTTCTTGGGTCGGGTCTGCCGGTAATGCCGACATCCGCTGTGTCTTCCCGCGCATCCCCGGCCACGACAAGGGCCCCCTCAGCCGTGAGCGCCGCTACGAGATCAACGTACCCACCCACGGCATGATTATTCTGCAACTGTTCAATGAGCTGCCGGCCAATGACGACGGCTCCACGTCCGCCCTCTCCTTCCAGGAAATCCAGGGCCGCACCAACATCCCCGCCGCCGACCTCACCCGCGCCCTCGCCTCGTTGTCGATCCCGCCCAAGTGCCGCGTCTTGCTCAAAGCGCCCCTCACCAAATCAATTAAACCCACCGACACCTTTGCCTTTAATGCCCAGTTTGTCAGCAAGTCCCTCAAGATCAAGGTGCCCGTCATCCATGCTTTGAGCAAAGTGGAGGGCGACGACGAACGCAAGGCCACCGAGGAAAAGAACAACCAGACCCGCTCCCACACCATTGACGCCGCCGTCGTCCGCACCATGAAGCAGCGCAAAGAGCTGACACACACCCAGCTGGTGACGGAAGTGGTCACCCAGCTGGCCAGCCGCTTCCGCCCGGAAGTCGCCATGGTCAAGAAACGGATTGAGGATTTGATTTCGCGCGAGTACCTGGAGCGGATCGAGGAGTCGGAGCCGCCCGCGTACCGGTATGTTGCGTAAACCACCGCGAGCAAAGCGAGTGGGCAGGGGCACACAAGTGAGCGAAGCGAACGGGTGTGCACCGGTGAGAACGGGGAGAGCGAGCGGAAGAGCGAGCGGAGCGAGCGAGTGCTGGTGGGCACAAAGCACAAAAGTTGGATTTTTTTGTCTTTTTATGATTCCGCGTTGGCGTTGGGACTGGATTGGACTTTTCTTTTACTATCACATTACGCATATCATATCACGCATTGCAGGCCACGGCGTTTATGGGCAAGGGGATGTCAGTGACGCTCTGCAGGACCAATATTGGAGGGACTTGTATATGTGGTTTCAGCATTTCAGGTAGAGCCAATAATTCTACTCAAAACAAGTCAAAGCCAATGATAGTAAACAGTGTCCGTAGAACGTGTATGTGTATCGTATTGGCCTCCTTTCACCATCAGGTCTGTCAAAGTCTGGCCCTCCGTTCACCATCAACAGTGCATCTCCGTACTGCTTTCGATGGTCAACCGCCCTTCCAAGTGCATCCATGCAGACAATACACTACATCTAATAAACATCATGTCATTGACAGCCACGATATTTTCGCAAGAGTAACCATGGCGCTGCCCCGAGATTCTTTGAAAAAGATTGCAATGCCCGACACTCATTGATATTTACGGTCGTGCTCGCGACCGAGCAGCAAGAACGCGAAGAAGGACTTTGATAAGCTTTGGTGTAAAAATGCTGCGGTACTTTGCGGCGCCCGCTCTCCCGTTCAGGAGGTGTAAGGTTGACGAAGTCTAATAGCCTCCCAGTGTAGGCGCTGCTGCACAGTTTGCTAAGTTGTATTTTGCCTACGACAATAATGGATGGCCCAGCCAGATGTTGGGCCTCCATGGGGATGAAGATGAAGATGAAGATGAATGATACCTTTTGGCTATATACAGCATATACCACAAATTTTCTCATACAATAAAATAAATACCTTCAGTCATTATCTACATGGTCGTTTGTCATCCAGAATCAAGTAACAAGCACAGAGTAGCCAGCCAACACTCGTGCTCTCCAAGCCATATGTACATCACACCAAGTAGCCATGTCTTTGTCCCGCCACTGGCCGTATCTACTTCCGCTCATTACGTTTCGACTGGTGAGTCAGATCGTTAACGCTCGTGTAGACACTGCAGCCCGTCTCGTCCTGGCACAGCGCCGTCCGGCCCAGGTTCTTGGCCACAGGGCCCGTGGGACCCGACGTGTAGTGGCACTCCCCAAAGAGGCAGTACTGGCCCGACCGGCTCGTCGCGTACTTCTCGTCACCCCATGCACCGCCCCACTGCAGCCACGTCGAGCCCTCCACAGGCGATGTGCTGCTCTCCTCGCTGCCGCCGATATTGACGCCACCCGCCTCGGTGAAAGTGGTGGTCGCCGAATCAAACCAGTAGCCGCGGTAGTTCTGGGCCATGTCCCACGCGAAACCGGCATCCGTCTTGTCGCTCACAATGCCCAGGGCAATCGTGTAGTCTTCGGTACCCGGCTTGGCATAGTTGGCGTGGCCGCCGGTGCCAATGTACGTGAGCGGGCGGCCCGCGTTGGTGCCCGTACCCTTGGACACAGCGGCCCACGTGTAGGCAGAGCCGGAGCCGTGCTGCGAGAAGTACATGCCCGTCGGGGCGCCGTCGACGAAGCGGATCTACAAAGTCAGCGCGAAGCTTATTCGTAAAGGATGCGGGCGCGGCTTACCATGGTGTGCTCCCAGTCGCCGACATGGTCGTCAAAGTTGATGCCGAGGACCCTAGACGTAGTCAATACAAAAGAATCGAGGAAGCAAGGACAAAAAGCGAGGACAAGCAAGACGAGCGGAGCGAGGACCCAAAAACTCACTTTCCGCCGTAGTTGTACGAGTAAAAGTAAAAGTAAAAGACATCCACCCAGGTTGAGTTCTTTTGTACGGCAATAATCGTGCCGGGTGCCGCGCTGTAGCCGCCCGTCGTCGTCGTGGGCTTGCCGTAGGCCGAAACCAGCCAGGCCGGGCTGTCATCGACATTGTCCTTGGAGGTCAGGTAGACGCTGCTGCTCTGGTCGTTGAGAGTGGCGAGGGTAACAGAGCCGGCAGTCGTGAACCCGGGGACGGCGACACGGTCGACCTCGGGGATGACGTTGGCGAGGTGGGTAGCGACGTCCGAGGGCCACCAGCTCTCGCCGCTGTAGAGGTACGAGATCGGGGCGTAGGTCAGGGCGTAAGCGGGAAGAGGTGTAGTCTGGCGCTTGTTGTTGTTGGCAGACGAGGAAGCAGGAGCCGGGGCGGCACTGGTGACGGCAGCAGCGGCGAGAACGCCGGCCAGTTGGCGGATGGAGGGCATGCTGGTGGACGGGAGGGTGTAAGCGGTGCAAGTGACTAGCTATTAAAAGACAACTGTATGGGGGGGCTTAAAATATGTGCCGATCCTGGGAGAAGAAAGAGAAGATATGGGACGGAAGACGGGCCATTCCGTATTTTATACTTTTGCGTTCGTCCCGTCTTGAAAGCGTAGGCTTGTTTACTTTCTGGGTGGAAAGCTGGGGAGAACAACAAAAAGTCTCCGTAGGATCGTGGCTTTCCCCAGGGTCCTGACAATAATCAGGACAAAAGCACTCTTTCTCAAGAAAAGGGACGGATGGACTAACACAAAAACAGAAAGTTGTTGCAAAAAGACGACGAAAAGACACCAAGAAAAGCTCGTGAAGATGGGAAAAGGGTGCATACAAGGTGCATGCAGAAAGCGGAGAGAGAGCCAAAGAGCTAGCCAGGAGCTAGCCAGGAGCAAGAAAAACAAAGTACGGAGTAGTAGAGTTAAGAGTTACATCTTAATGGTTGCCAGCCGGGTCACATTGCGAACCTGGACACCCTTACGAGGACGTCTGTCTATTCTGTTCGTTCTGTTCTCTGAGCCTATCTCCCTTCAGCAACTGTCGACGAATCCCCTCGTGCCCGTGCCTGTCGATTTGGCCGTTGTGCAGCCATAATATTTCTCTCGACAATTCATCTGCATGTGCTTCTTTCCATCTCATCACCGTCCCATCTCGTCGAGGCCGTCTTTGCCGACCTTTACACTTATTTGTTACAAAGTATTTGGCCCAAGCGCATGGTTGTAAAAACAGGGCGGGGTCACCTGCGATTGCAAGTTCTGGGTGTCTCTCCCCTCTCCAGGACCCCCTGGTCGTAATCCTACGTTGATCGCGGATCGGGCGACCGAAAAGGGGGGCGATGCGCCGAGCGGCAGCCACCACGACGAGCCATAAACCGCAATCCAGGTCCAGCAGCAAGAACGGACAAGGATGCCTCTTGGTCGAGTCCAACGGTGCATGCATAAAGCTTGTCAGGCTACGGAGTAGTCATTTTTCTGTCTTTTCCGTCTCTTTACGTCGTACTCTCCAACGACACGTCAAAAGCCTCTCCCCTCTTCACGTGCGCCTGCAGTTCGTTCCCAGGTTGCGGATGTCATCGCGCTGTCGATCGTTTTCGACTCGGTCAAGGTAAACCGTAAAGACAACAAGAAAAGAGGGAGGGGAACTGCAACATGCAAGACAAGAAATGGGCCGGGACAAAAAGGACCGGGAAGAGGAAAAGTAAAAGAGCTAAAAAGTAAAAAAGGCGCATGGGAGTGCATGGCGATGCTCATCACAACGATTGGCGAATATCGCGAAAGACAAAAAGGAGAAATAGATTGGGAGGCTTTTCGTGATATTGGAAAAGGTTGTGATTATAGACCGAGACCAAAGTCGTTGGAGGAAAGAGCTGGCGACACGCAAAGACAGGAAAGAGCGAGTAAGTGGCGGCGGAGGCGCAACGGGGAAGGACCAACTTTTGGTTGGGCCAAGACGGAAATGACCAAATTACGGGGATCTGAAAAGGAGGGCAGGATGCAAATCTGAGAAGAAAACACGGAAATAGAAAGCTTGTCTCCTTTCTTATTTGTACAACCATTTTCAATTGTATTTTACAGGGAGGCTGACTTGTGATCCTGCGACGAATATGTCAAATGCTCCTTCCCAAATAGCATACTATCTGCGCCGGATAGGACCAGCTCGTGTACGACGTACTCGAATAGGAAGCCACAAATCCGACTAACAAACAACAACAGAAGCAGGAAGGAGCGATTGGCTTTCGACATAGATGGCAGTCACGATCCATTAGTCGATACTCTCACTAGTGTGACTTTGAGATTTGGGTGTGAACTTGGTCCCTCCATTCGGTCTTTTCTATGTTCCTTCTTTTTCTGACCTCGTATTATTTACTATTTCATTAAGATTTAACATTTGATCTCTTATTTTATGTTAGCATTAGGTCAGTACGGCTCCTTAACCGTATTGAGTAGATGTGTCTCTCCATATGGCCACATTTAGCTTTCTGCACGTCAATTCGCTCCTTCCAACCTTCACCGGCGGCGCGCCTTCCAGAATAACCCCCGACCTCCACCAGTTCCCGTGACCTTGGCGGCGTTCACCACTTTTCAGCCCTTTTCGGCCAATGCCAAGCGGCATCTCATTGTGAGTCAACACAATCGACGTGCATTTGCAACAGTATCACGTCTTACAGCCCGTGAATACCCATATTCATTTCCAATTGGATTTATTTTCTTTCTCGTTCTCCCATTTTCATCATGCTTTTGCAATTGCAAGAATAGGCGGTCCATCTCGACCAATTCTTTTAGCTTTTTAGCTTCATTTGCCGCATTGAAAGTTTTTGGCGTTTTTTGTCATTTTTGTCATTTTTGTCACTTTGTCACTCTTTTGATACCCGTCCTCCCAGCACCTCTCTACACACCACGATGCAGGACGACACATTACAAGACCTGCTGCGCTATGCCGCCAAGCAGGGCGTCCAGCTGACGGGCATCACGCCTCGCCGGCTACCCGGTCGCGGTTACGGCATGGTCGCAACCCGCGACGTCCTCGAAGGCGAGACCGTGCTGGCCGTTCCTACGCGCGCCCTCCGCACGCTGGCCACGGTGCCCAAGGCGATATCGCGCACTCTGGACCGTGATGTGTCTGTCCACGGCATCCTGGCTGCCCACCTCGTGCTCGACGACACGGGCGACTACGCTGCCTGGGACGCCGTGCTGCCGACACCGGACGACCTGGAGGCCGGCATGCCGCTGCTGTGGCCGACTAAACTGCGCGAGCTGCTGCCCACGCCGGCACGCAACGCTCTGCAGCGCCAGCAGACGAAGCTGAATTCTGACTGGGAGGCTGTCAAAGCGGCGTTTGGCGACAGCCAGGGGGAGGGGAGCAAAGATGCAAATGGCGAGGGCAAAGGGGCTGGGGATCGGGAGAGACTGACCAAAAGCAAGTATGTCCGCGCCTGGCTGCTGGTCAACTCGCGTACCTTTTACTACACAACCCCGCGCTCCGAGGCCACGCTGCCGAGCCACGACGACCGCATCGCCATGCAGCCCGTGGCCGACCTCTTCAACCACGCCGCCGACCGTGGTTGCAAGGCCGCGTATGCCGCCCAGGGTTTCTCGTTTGTGGCCGACCGCCTCTATAAGGAGGGTGACGAAGTGCCCATCAGCTACGGCGCACACGCCAACGATGCGCTGCTCGTCGAGTACGGTTTCGTTTTGGCAGACAACAACCGCTGGGATGAGGTTAGCCTGGACGCTGTCTTGATTCCCAAACTGTCGTCGTCCCCGCAAGACATTATCCGCGAAGATCTCGAGACTGCCGGCTTCTGGGGCAACTACATGATTGACGGCGCCACGCCGGGCGGCTGCTACCGCACACAAGTAGCCCTCAGACGGCTGCTGTGCGGTGGCACGGGCGCGGCCAAGCGGACGGCCTGGCTGCAGTTTGTCGAGGGCGGCGGCGACGACGAGGATGAAGAGGAGGGCAAAGAGGAGAGACAAGCACTGCTGCTCGAGTGTCTAGACGACATGGCCGAGCTGGCGCACAAAACACTCGGCAAGATTGAGCGGCTAGGCAAGACGAATGTCGGGACCGAGAGCCAGCGCAACCTGTTGGCTCTGCGGTGGCGACAGATCGAGGCCATGGTCGCCCAGGCAGCCAAGAAGCTGAGGGAGGGTGAAGATGAGGAGGAGGAGACAGCAAAAAAAGAGGAGAAGAAAGAAAAGCCGAGAAAGAAGGAGGCAGGAAAGTGAGGGGTCGAACGGAGAGGCAACGGATACCGGACAACGCCTGTTGAGGAAATGGGCCGACGATTTACGAAACCATGTTACGAGGAGCATACCAAGGACTCAGAAAGCGATTTGCCAACCGCCGTCTTTGGAAGAAAGGAATGACGGACCAGGATAGACTCAATTTGTTTGCAAACAATGCAGCAGTTCTGCAAAAGTTTCCTTGCATTTTAGCTAGGCGAAAAGCGTTTACATCTTCTTCAGTTCCTCGTCTTTTCTCATCACGTTCTCGTTAGTTTCTCACTCGTCCCTTGAAGCGCTCAGCATCGCCGTTTTCCATCTATTGACATCTAAGGATCTTGCAGACCAGCTCCAGTCCGTCCCTCCCTGGCGGTAAATGACTCTCCATCAAACACGCAGCCGTCTGACACTTGGCAGGAGGCTCAACGCCGTACGACGTTTACTCCGGCCGGAAGGACCGGGACAGGAGTTGGAAATGGAAATGGAAATGCACCGCAGCCGCGCTCCCTTCCCCTCTCCCTCTCTCACAACATCCAACACTGCCCGGACATTTCGATCTTTGGCGCAGATGCATGATCTCCCTGATCGCCCTGGCGGCCCTGGTGTTTGAGGCCAGTGTGGTTGCCATGGACGATTTCCTGAAGCAGCCTTTGGCCGCACACAGAGGACGAAACAAATCCAGCGCCCGGGGCATCTAGTCATCAAAGTGTTGGCGCCAAATGCCGAGACATATGGCCAAGCGGCGGCCATTTTCCATTTTCGCTGTTTTCCCGTCTGCTGGTGTTTCACCTGCCGTATTTCACCTGTCCCTACGGAGTACGTCGTACTCAATTGAATTGTCAATTGGCGTTGCACAAGCTGTTCCTGCGTGAATAGAGCTCGTGGTAGGAGGTGGTCCTGGCGTGGGAGGCGTGTTAGTGGCATCGAGGTGTGGGGCGCTCAATTGCCATTTTGGGGTCTCAATAGAGCTTCATCGCGGCAAGTGCCCAAACCACCACCATCAAAACCCGATACCTCCCAATTCCCACTTTTTCTCGCCACCACACCCTCATCAACGCATCCAGAAACAAACAGGTCTGTGCAGCAGTGAACAGGCTAAAAAAAGATGGACATGGCAACCCAAACGGTCAATAAACGAACAGGGAAATTGGCCTGGTTTCTTGCCCGTTTTGCGTATCCCACCGTGGCCCAGGCTCCGGTCTCTCGCCTCAGCGCCCTCCGGGGCCTCTCTTTGTACTGCATCCTCATCTGACCAGCCTCCCTTTTTTTCTTTTCTTTTTTTTAGTTCTTCTCCTGTGCCCCTGTCCGGGCCCTGGATCTACCTCCATGGCCGACGAACGCCGCTTCCGCTTTGGCGCAGCGCAGCCTTGCGGGCTCTTTCCCAATCGGGGCACCTGCCAGGTCCTCGTCCTTGCCCGTTTGGGGTCTCAATAAGAACGCATCCGTGTAAGGCAGGCACCAAGGGCAAGGTCTTCAACAATGAACCCTGTGCAAGGCTCCACCTCTACGGACCCCCCATGGTCCTCTATAGACCTCCATAGACCTCCATGGACTTTCAGCCTGGACATCGTGTGATCCGAGGGAGGCCGAAAACAGGAAACTGGCCGCCGGAGCTCAGAACGACAACAAAAGGGAAACAGAAGCGAGGTGAATAAAAAAAGAAAAGACAACAAAAGAAATTGGAAAAGGTAAAGCAAAGTCGGATGTGGCTACAGCTCCAACATGCAAGGCTACTTCTCGCTTGAACGTCAAGGTGAAAGAGGTTGGTCACCGAGAAAGAAAAGAAGATAAAAAAAAGGAGCCATGGAGATATCTCGAGTCATTCCGGAGTAAACTTTCTTTGAACTGCCACTCCTCGCTTGTCGGCTCCTCGCCTCCTGTCCAGCTGCCTCTTTGTACAGCTGTGTTTACTTGGTCATCCTTGATCTTTTTTTTTTTCTTTTGTCAGGGTTCTTTCTCTGTCTTCTTGAACGTCCTTGGACGTCTTGATCCGGCCTCAATAGATATCCACCTTCACTCTTGACTTTCGTCAATAAATCTCCCATCTACAAGGCCTCTTCATCAAGTATAAAGATCTACCTCATCCTCTCTCTTCACCTCGACTGTTTTTCTCTCTCTTCTCTCCTCATCCTCTCTCAACAGTCAACTCCTGCATCAAGAGATCATCTTTCTTCTTCTTCAATCCTCCTTTTTTACAACTTCTTTTTTTCCCCAAAACAAATTTCCAAAAACCCCCATCATCCCTCATGAAGACCACCGCCATTCTCTCCATCCTGGCCATTGGCGCCACCAGCGTCTCCGCTGCTGCCGTCGCTGACGCCGAGGCTCAGTTCTGTGGCTCCTTCGGCCAGTCGTGCTGGCAGGTCAAGCGCACTGCTAAGGCTTTCGCCGACGCCGTCGCCTCGAGCCCCTCCGGCAGCTTCTCCAAGCGCTCTGTTGGCGAGACCTCCAACAACGCCCTGCGCTCCCTGGACGGCCTGGCCACCATTGTCTCCTCCACCCAGCAGAACCCCCGCTCCTTCTACTCGGACCTGCTCCTCGCTTCCCACTTTCCCGCTTATGCTCCCACTGAGGACGGCGTCACCAAGCGCGATGCTGCGGCCGATGCCTGGAAGGTGAAGCGCGCCGCCGAGGCCGTCGTCGCCACCATTGAGGGCTTCGGCAAGGTCGATAAGCGCGATGCTGAGGCTGAGGCCGAGCCATTCTGCCCCCTCTTCGGCCAGAGCTGCTGGAAGCGTGACGCAGAGGCCGAGCCCTTCTGCCCCCTCTTCGGCCAGAGCTGCTGGAAGCGTGACGCAGAGGCTGAGCCCTTCTGCCCCCTCTTCGGCCAGTCCTGCTGGAAGCGCGATGCTCCCGTCGAGAGCCGCTGCAACGCCCCCGGCGGTGCTTGCGCCACTGCTTCCCGCGACCTGCACGCCATGTACAATGCCGCCCGCTCGGTCGTCGACAGCCTGTCCTCGCAGTAAATCTGCTCCGCGGACTTTCTGCCCCGGATCAGTGCTTCTCTCTGTACCAACAAACATGACGAAAACCACATGACGACATATATCTTTGCCTTTCTCGCACTTGTTTCAACAAAATATAAAAACCATCAGCACTGAAGGAGAAACAGAAGAATGGAGAGAGCAAGAGTGGCGACTGAGCTTGGGGGGCAGTATCGTGGAGAGGAAAGAGGGTTCGGCAGACGGTAAGGACTTATTCAGGGGTTTTGCATACTTCGCTCTTCGCTTGGATATCAAAGGGGCTTTTCCTGTCTTTTTTTATCGTTTGTCTTTTCTCTTTTCTCTGTCGATATTGCCTCTGTTTTACGGGCATGTCTTTTTTTCTTCTTTTTTTTCTTCTTCTTCCAGGTTTTCTCCTTCGGTTTTTTTTAAACCTTCTTCTCGTGGCAGAGAGCCAATGGCCTGGTCACCCAGGAGTAGCCTTTGTGCTTCTTCTTGTCACCTGTCTTCTTATATATCCCAGGCGTCTGCTTCTTTTGCTAGATAGCAATGCGCACTCTTTTTTTACATATCTCCCTCCCTCATTCTTACACAGGAGCAGGCGACTGCTTACTTTCAGACAGAGACAAACCAATATACTCCGTATCAAGGTTCGCATACTTTACTATCCGCTGTGGTCACATTTGCTTTCTCTGTCTTATGATCCCTTGTCGTTTTTATAATCTTTGCAGCTTTTGGATGTCTATGTACAATTTGGTCTTCAAGGACCTAGTATAGATGCAAAATACCAAGTAGTAAAATCAAACGCCATGCCCGTTGTTGCTTGTACTTTACCATATCAAATGGCCTTCCAATGTTGAATTCCCATGTACGTTGGAGCCGTATGTCGTATCAGCCTCCTCCCAACACCCATCTCTCAACACCATCCCTTACATCAACAAACGCCACGCACCCAACAACAGTGCCGCAAAGCCCGTGCACACACCCATCAACCACTGCAGCGTCTGGAACTTGACCTGCTCGAGCTGCTGCCGCATCGCCGCAACTTCTTGTTCGATCTTGGTCTCTGTCTCCTTGACTTTCAGTTCTTGGCCAACAGCCTCCTCCCGAATCCGGCCCTTCTCCAGGTTCAGGTCCAGCCGCACACTTGCCTGTGTCCGTCCCACTTCGTCCCGCAGCCGGCTGTTGAGCTTGGCCAGGTCGTTTGCCAGCCGCTCGTGTGCCGCCCGTGTCGCGTTCGTCTCTGTGCTGTCCGCCGACAACAGCTCGCTCCGCAGCTTGGCAAAGTCAACCTTTTGCGTGTACGTCGCCTTGGCCGCGTCTTCCCGCAGCACCATTGTGCGCGTCAGGTTCTGGATGCTTTCCTCGATGACATCGTTGAGCACCTTCATCATGGCCACAGACTGGTCTTCTGTAAAGCCGTCGTCCTGCAGGCGCTGCACAAACTTGAGGGTGTCAAAGTGGTGGTCGCGGCGGCGGACAGCCGAGGCATGGAATGCGCGGCGAGCAAGGGGGGAGGTGGGAGAGGTTGAGGAGGCCGGTTTGACAGACTGCCTCCTTGGCAGTGCCAGGCAGCTCGTCGTTGTGGTCGTTGTGGTCGTCGAAAAGGCGGCCGTGGTCGCGGCCAGACGGAAAAGCATCGGCTTTGCGTGGGCCTGGCGCAGGGGCGCGGTCCAGCTTAGCTGCGGCAGCAGAAAGCGCGGTAGGGATTGTTGCAGAGCCATTGTAGGGGCGTGGGCAGGTGTGTTGTGGGGAGGAAACGTCAGTGACGGTGTCGCTTGACGATGTACAAGAGAGGTTTGTGCCGTAGTTTGGTTTCACGGGAAGCCTGGGGTCTTTGTCGCTTGTGACTGACGGGAACTGACAAGCTGGGAAAGTGCCGGCTTGAGGGAAAGCCGTTGATGCCCGCGTCACTTGCAGACGCCCCACTTTCCCTTTTTAAGGAGGTCCTGGCGCGCTACCACAGGAGTGGGCTCGACCAGCTCTGGCAGTGGTGGTCGGTAGCTCTTTCTCTCGCAAAAAAGATGGCCTGAGGCACGGACGCACAGCACTCGCCTGCTGCCGCCCCGCTTAATTTTTTTTGGCGGGAAACGCATATATTTCGTTTGGGGCTCGCCCAAATTTTCTCTTCCTTCTTTTTCTTCTTTTTTCTTCCTCATGAACAACGCAATTATATCACGTTCACGAAATCGATGACTTATTGGGGGAACGAGGACCTTTGGGCTTTCTTCTGGAGGCCCCTAGTTGCTCCCAGGACATTTTCCTATCTCTTTTTCAAAAAACGGAGAATAAAAACACAATTTGAACAATCTTGGGTGCGGCGCTTCCCTGTCCTCTTTTGGGCGGTGGGAAGGGTCGCAATGATTGAGCAAACATTCCTTCACTTGCCCATGCGGGAGAGTGATGACGTGACATGTGCGGGGGACACACGGCAACTGGTTGACAGTATCGTCGACACATGCGATCGAATAGCAAACGACAACAGCTTGACGATGTCGGTCCAGACGACAAAGCTCAGACGGCGGCGACCGGCTTGACCTCGTGTCCGTCTCTACAAGACGATACAAGGCGACACAACACGGCCAGCTACGACAGATTCTCTCCTGCTCTGCTACCAGCACATGGCCGTCATCGTCGATTAGTCTTCCCAAAAGCCTCGCTTTGTACTTGCGGCAGCTCGTCTTGACACATGCTCGTAGGATAACGATAACGCTCTACAACACACCATGTACCGTAGTTTTCTCTCGGGGGTTTTCATAAACTCATTCCTGAACAGCCAAACGTCAAACTCGTTTGCGCCGCGTATTCATGCCGGCATACGCGTAACATGCAACATCGACGTATTTTCTTCTCTTTTTCCCTGAGAACGACCTCTTTCTGCCACCCATGACCGCCTTCGTATCACGTGATCTTTCTTCTCGAATTGGAAACAGCTGTTGCGTCACTTCCTGCAGGAAGCCGCGCCTGAGAGCTGCCTTCCCGGTATGTCGCTGCCTAAACTCCCGGTTTGTCGCAAAATGTTTGGGATGCGCTGGGCAGAGAAGCGCACAGAAGGGTCTCAGAGAAGTGAAGTGAACAAGAGGAGTAGTAAATAATAGTTGCCAATGTCAAAGTGAAGGATGTCAAACATCCAAGCTCAAAGCCACCCAATACGAGGCAGGCTGCAGCGTCGTGCGCTGTGAGACAGGCGAGACAGGGAAGCTCAGGAGCTACCTGGCCTCAATTGGGGTGTGCGCGTTCGTTCCTGCTTTGTTCGGCGCATATTTCTGCGCGTTCCTTCCCCGTTCTCCTGAAGAAACCTAATCTTACTCCTTGCACGTGACAGCTCAGCTCCCGCTTATTCACCCCTGAATGGCCCGTGCACAGGCCAACCAAGCTGCAACCAGCACCAAAAGAGCCCAAAAAGGCACCAAAAACACCAAACGCCAACGGCCAACAGGCACAGGCTCGACAAGGAAGGAGCACAGGAGAACACAGCGCGTCGCCCTCCCTAGAACGCCCTAGGTCGCTCTTTCCTCCTTGGAATCGGAGTGATCAGAAGAGGATACGGTACACTCTAGACACTGTAGCAACCCAATTTCGCCCTTTCCCTCTCCAGGCCCCAAATTTCCCTCCTTCTCTCTTCTTCCCTCCTCACATCCCATCGCATCCGAGCCTCTTTTCTACCCACCCCCCATTACGAGGCCCATCTCTCTTTGCTTCCTGCATCTTCATCATTTTTCACTTCTCCGACTGTGTCTTTAATTTGCCTTATTGCTTCACTTCACTCCTTCTTTCATTTGTATCTCCCCTGCCGCCTATTTCCCGCCAAGCGGGAAGCTAACGGTCTTGTGGACTACCTCTCCCCTTTCTCTCCTTTTTCAGTTTCGTCCCTGAAGCTTGCCTGCTTTCACGACACACCTGGTTCCTGTCGATCTCGCGATCCCCCAATCCCTCCGTCGTCGATTCGAACGCCTCGCTTCTACCGAACATCCATTGACGGCGAGCTCACATCGTCCTAGCCAGCGCATCACCGCGCCCTCTTGTTTTCGTTAGCTTGATCGAGAGCTTGTCTTCCTCACACAGCCACCAACCATGGCACCGCTACCCATCAAGCTGGGCGAGATCGTCCAGCTCACTTCGATCGGTATCGACAGCCAGGCCATCGGCTTCAACTCTTGCGTGCGTCCTCCCGATATTGCGACGCGTTTTTGACGTCAAAACATGGTTTGGCGAGCTTGGAGAGGGGATGGTTCAAATCTTATCTGGCCTCCTGTTTCCATCTCGCCTTCAGCTCGTTTTTGCCTCAATTTCGTCTTACTTCCGTCTCGTTTTCGGCCCAAGACACAACCCTGCTAACTTTTATTCTCTCCCACAGACATTAGAGTCCGATCGGTACGTCTGCGTCCGCGAGAAGAAGAACGAGGCCGCTTCCCCCGAAGTCGTCATCGTCGACCTCCATAACCTCAGCAATGTCATGCGCCGTGGCATCAAGGCCGACAGTGCCATCATGCACTGGTCGCGCCCCGTCATTGCCCTGCGGGCCCAGTCCCGGACACTCCAGATCTTCGACCTCGAGAAGAAGGCCAAGTTGAACTCGGCAACCACAAGCGAGGACGTCGTCTACTGGAAGTGGATCAGCGAGACCACCATTGGCCTCGTCACCGAGACTGGCGTGCACCATTGGGACGTCTTCGAGTCGAACAAGGCCCCCGTGGAGGTCTTCAAGCGGAATGCCGCGATGAGCGTAAGCTTCCCTCTTCTTTCCTCGTCTTTCTTTCCTCGATGTGTTTTGTAACATGGGCTGGTGCTCCTCGCCCCAGCTTGGTCTCGGCTACCGTGGTCTGAAAGAGAGCCCACAATAAACTAACCCCACTGTTATTGCCCTCTCCCACAGGCCTGCCAGATCATCAACTACCGCATCGACGCCGACAGCAAATGGATGGCCGTCGTCGGCATTTCCCAGCAGCAGGGCCGTGTCGTTGGCTCCATCCAGCTCTACTCCAAGGAGCGTGGTGTCAGCCAGGCCATTGAGGGCCACGCCGCTTCATTCGCCACATACCAGATGGACGGTGCCCCCCAGATTTCGAAGCTGTTCGTCTTTGCCGTCCGCACTGCGACCGCCGCGAAGCTGCACATTGTCGAGATTGACAAGCCCGACGCCAACCCTGCCTTCCCCAAGAAGGCCGTCGATGTCTACTTCCCTGCCGAGGCCGTCAACGATTTCCCCGTTGCTGTCCAGGTCTCGCAAAAGTACGGCATCGTCTACCTCATCACCAAATACGGCTTCATTCACCTGTATGACATTGAGACGGGTACTTGCATCTTCATGAACCGCATGTCGAGCGAGACCATCTTCGTGTCCTGCATTGATAGCGAGTCAACCGGTGTTGTCGGTATCAACCGCAAGGGCCAGACCCTGTCTGTCAAGGTGGACGAGACCACCATCATTCCCTACCTCCTGCAGAACCCTGCCAACACCGAATTGGCAATTAAGATTGCCTCCCGGGGCGATCTCCCCGGCGCCGAACAGCTGTACGGCCGCCAGTTCGAGCAGCTCTTCAACGCGGGCAACTACGTTGAGGCTGCCCGCGTCGCCGCCAACTCGCCGCAGGGCTTCCTGCGCACCTCGGAGACCATTGAGAAGTTCAAGCGTCTCCCCCAGCAGCCCGGTCAGATGTCGTACATCCTTCAGTACTTTGGCCTGCTTCTTGACAAGGGAGGCCTGAACATGACTGAGACTCTGGAGCTGGCCCAACCCGTTGTCGCCCAGAAGCGCACCGAGCTTCTGGAGAAGTGGGCTAAGGAGGACAAGCTGTTCGCCTCCGAGCAGCTTGGTGACATGGTCCGGCCGCTGGATCTGGCCCTGGCCCTGCGCATCTACCTCAAGGCCAACGTGCCCCACAAGGTCGTTGCTTCGCTGGCCCAGGCCAACCGTTTTAACGAGATCATCCCCTACGCCACCAAGGCCGGCTACACTCCCGACTACATGCAGCTCCTGCAGCACGTCGCCCGTGCCAACCCCGACAAGGCTGTCGAGTTCGCTACCATGCTGGCCAACAACGAGGGCGGCCCCCTGATTGACCTCGAGCGCGCCGTCGACGTCTTCCAGTCTCAGAGCCTGCTGCCGCAGGTCACTGCCTTTTTGATTGACGCCTTGAAGGAGAACCGCCCCGAGCAGGCCCACCTCCAGACCCGTCTGCTGGAGATGAACCTCCTGAACGCTCCCCAGGTCGCCGACGCCATCCTGAGCAACCAGATGTTCACGCACTTTGACAAGGCTCACATTGCCAAGCTGTGCGAGCAGGCTGGTCTGTTCCGCTGGGCTCTGGACCTGTACGAGGACCCGGCTGCCGTCAAGCGTGTCGTTATCAACGTCCCCGGCACCGCCGACTTTGACCCGGAGTGGCTCACCACCTTCTTCGGCAAGCTCTCTGTTGAGCAGTCCCTGGACTGCCTCGACGCCATGATGAAGCACAACATCCGCCAGAACCTCCAGTCGGTCGTCCAGATCGCCACCAAGTACTCGGATCTCCTGGGCCCCCAGAACCTCGTCGACCTGTTCGAGAAGTACAAGACTGCCGAGGGTCTGTACTACTACCTGGGCAGCATTGTCAACCTGTCGGAGGACTCCGAGGTGCACTTCAAGTACATTGAGGCTGCCACCAAGATGGGCCAGTTCCAGGAGGTTGAGCGCATTTGCCGTGAGAGCAACCACTACAACGCCGAGAAGGTCAAGAACTTCCTCAAGGAGGCCAAGCTGCAGGACCAGCTTCCGCTGATCATTGTCTGCGACCGCTTCAACCTGGTCCACGACCTGATCCTCTTCCTGTACCAGAACCAGCAGTTCCAGTCTATTGAGGCCTATGTTCAGCGCATCAACCCCTCGCGCACGCCTGCCGTCATTGGCGGTCTGCTCGATGTTGACTGCGACGAGAACATCATCAAGAATCTGCTTGCTTCCGTCCAGCCTGGCCCGATCCCCATCGACCAGCTGGTCTCTGAGGTTGAGTCGCGCAACCGTCTCAAGCTGCTGCTCCCCTTCCTTGAGTCTGCTCTGGCTGCTGGCAACCACGACCAGGCCATCTACAACGCGCTTGCCAAGATCTACATCGACTCCAACAACAACCCGGAGAAATTCCTCAAGGAGAACGACAACTACGACACCCTGTCGGTCGGCAAGTACTGTGAGAAGCGTGATCCCAATCTGGCCTACATTGCCTACAGCAAGGGCCAGAACGACCTCGAGCTCGTCAACGTCACCAACGAGAACTCCATGTACCGCGCCCAGGCCCGCTACCTGCTTGAGCGTGCCGACCGTGAGCTGTGGGGCTTCGTCCTGAGCGAGAACAACATCCACCGCCGCTCGGTCATCGACCAGGTTATCTCCACGGCCGTTCCCGAGTGCACTGACCCCACCAAGGTGTCGGAGGCGGTCGCCTGCTTCCTCAAGGCCGATTTGCCTGCCGAGCTTATTGAGCTCCTGGAGAAGATTGTGCTGGAACCGTCTCCCTTCAGCGACAACCAGAGCCTGCAGAACCTGCTGCTGTTCACCGCTACCACGGCCGACAAGGCACGTGTCATGGACTACATCCACAAGCTGGATGCCTTTGACCCCCAGGAGATCTCGGCAGCCTGTATCAACGTTGGCCTCTACGAGGAAGCCTTTGAGATCTTTAAGAAGATCAACGACAGCACCAGCGCCGTCAATGTTCTTGTTGAGCACGTTGTCAGCATCGACCGTGCCCAGGCCTACGCCGAGGAGGTCGACACCCCCGAGGTCTGGAGCCGTGTCGCCAAGGCCCAGCTTGACGGTCTGCGGGTTGGCGACTCGATTGAGTCGTACATCAAGGCTCAGGACCCCAAGAACTACGAGGAGGTCATTGAGACGGCCACCCACGCCGGCAAGAACGAGGAGCTTGTCAAGTACCTGCTGATGGCCCGCAAGACTCTGCGCGAGCCTGCCATCGACACTGCCCTTGCCTTCTGCTACGCTCGCCTGGACAACCTGCCCGAGCTGGAGGACTTTTTGCGCGGCACGAACGTGGCCAACATTGAGGAGTCTGGTGACAAGGCGTACGGCGAGGGTCTCTTTGAGGCTGCCAAGATCTTCTTCTCGAGCATCTCTAACTGGGCCAAGCTCGCGACGACGCTGGTGCACCTTGGTGACTACCAGGCGGCCGTCGAGGCGGCCCGCAAGGCCAACAACATCAAGGTGTGGCGCGAGGTGCACGAGGCCTGCGTGGAGAAGAAGGAGTTCCGTCTTGCGCTGATATGCGGTCTGAACCTCATTATCGATGCGGACCAGCTGCAACAGCTTGTCAAGCAGTACGAGCGCAACGGCTACTTTGATGAGCTGATCAACCTGCTCGAGCAGGGTCTGGGTCTGGAGCGCGCGCACATGGCCATGTTCACGGAGCTGGGCATTGCCCTGTCGCGGTACACGCCCGACCGCCTGATGGAGCACCTGAAGCTGTTCTGGAGCCGCATGAACCTGCCCAAGATGATCCGTGCCTGCGAGGAGGCCAACCTTTGGCCCGAGCTGATTTTCTGCTACTACCACTACGACGAGTTTGACAACGCCGCGCTCGCAGTCATTGAGCGCCCCGAGAACTCGTGGGAGCACCAGCAGTTCAAGGAGATTGTGGTCAAGGTCGCCAACCTGGAGATCTACTACAAGGCCATCAACTTCTACCTGGAGCAGCACCCGTCTCTGATTACGGACCTGCTGCAGGTGCTGACGCCGCGGATTGACGTCAACCGTGTTGTGCGGATGTTCCAGAAGTCGGACAACCTGCCGCTGATCAAGCCGTTCCTGCTCAACGTGCAGTCGCAGAACAAGCGGGCGGTCAACGACGCGATCAACGACCTGCTGATTGAGGAGGAGGATTACAAGACTCTCCGCGACTCGGTCGAGAACTACGACAACTACGACCCTGTCGACCTGGCGTCGCGTCTGGAGAAGCACGACCTGGTCTTCTTCCGCCAGATTGCCGCTAACATCTACCGCAAGAACAAGCGGTGGGAGAAGTCGATTGCGCTCTCGAAGCAGGACAAGCTGTGGAAGGATGCGGTTGAGACGGCGGCCATCTCTGGCAAGAGCGAGGTTGTCGAGGAGCTGCTCCGCTACTTTGTGGATACGGGCAACCGCGAGTGCTACGTGGGCATGCTGTACGCGTGCCACGAGCTGATCCGGCCCGACCTTGTGCTCGAGCTGTCGTGGCGCCACGGCCTGACGGACTTTACGATGCCGTACCTAATCAACCTACTGGCGCAGCAGACCAAGGAGCTGGCGGTGCTCAAGGCGGACAACGAGGAGCGCAAGGCGAAGGAGAAGGAGCAGGAGAAGGTGGAGGACAACACGCCGATTCTGGGTGGCAACCGTCTTATGATCACGGCCGGGCCTACGGGCGCTGGTGGCAGTGTCGGCCGCGCGTCGCCGGCGCCGTTTGCGGGCGCCAACGGCTTTGCGCCGCAGCCCACCGGATTCGGGTTCTAGAGGCAGACTTCGGCTGGCCCCATGTTCACACCAATAATGACACCCCCAATGACGACGACCACCTCCACCCCTGCTCCCACCATCTCTCCCATTCCCCATCCTTCGTCATCTTATATCCAGCCGTACGGCGGCGCTGTCATACCGCAGACGTGGTACTCTCCGTATCAGTATGCGGCAGCCCTGTCGGCAATGCACTGTCAACAACCACAACAACCATGTGCGTCGTGCCAACATCAACCGGTGGCGACGCAGTAGTTGGTAGTTGGCTGACATGGCTGGCTGGAGCAAGACGACGAAAAAGAGGACGAAATAAAACGGTTTGTGTAATTTCGAAAGAACGAGAGGGACGTTTCTGTGCTCCTGCTTTTTCCTTTCTCTTGTTTTGTTTCTTCTGCGTTGCCGAGTTCATTTGCTTTTCTCAATTTCTTCTTATTTCTATGTGTCTACTTTACCCAAACTACGGCGTGGGATGGTGGAAACAGATTCTGTCTCGATCATCAACAAAAAAACACGCGACCTCAAAACTTCTACCCATTTGTTTTTCTCTATTTCTATTTTTTTTATTGCGTCTTCCTTTTTCCCATGTACCATAGCTAAGTTCAGAAATCTTAATCACACTTTATAAACAACTGTGCCACCTCTGGTGATTGTGAGTGAAGATGTCAATTGTGACGGTTTGACTGTAGATGCTTCAACTCCAGCGGACGTTTCGCTGTGCCGCAATTGGCTTAGTATTGGAAGCTGACCTGAGGTCACGTGGAGAGACCCAAGAAAAGTGGGTCTGTTCGTGCATAGATAAAGTCCTTCTTTCTCCCTCGCCTTTGTCTGTGGCGCCTCCCGCCTTCTACTTCCTGCACCCCTCGTCGATGTCAAGCGGCGTCGCAACTCGCCCTTTTGCATCGCTCGCCGTCCCGAGTTTCTCTTAGCTCCCAGCTCCCCTTTACCCATCGATCTTAACATTGCTTGGTCACTTTCGCACAATCCCCACGAACTCCAATTCGAAGCGGCCGGCGCCACGCAGAAACCCCTCCTATCCCATCTCTTGTCTATCAGAAGCTGTCATGGAACTACCCGCCGTGGAAACGACCGCGCCGTTTCAAGATACGGGGAAAATCTCGGCGAGACCGTTACGGATACTGGTGCAAACAACAACAAGTCTTGTGCCAGGAAATGATTATGCGGAACGAGTCGAGTACATGCAAAACCTCATCTGTCAGCACCACTGGAACCGCGACTTCGATCGGCATCAGGATCGTTGGAATGTGTACGGTCACGAATTTGCTTATGAGAACCGTAACTGCTACTTCCTTATCGATCATGGTCATAGCGAGTCTTCTGAAGATCCGCCAGTTCTGTGGTATAAGTGGACGGGAAAATCACTGTTAGTAGAACCCCGCGGCGTTGTTATACCATCAGTATACTAATACTTGAGTAGCATTGCTATTCAGCAAGCCCTGCCTGCGAAAATACAATCTAAATTAAGAAAGTATCCATTCACGAGGCGACCGATTCAACGCTTGCCGCCAAGCGAAGCACCTGCACAGTTTGATGCAGCAACCCATCGCCGGATTATTCGGTCAAAACTTCGTTGCGATATGACCATCGTAGGTGAGGATATTCAGTTCTTAGTGACACATCCAGAGGACGCAAGATGGCTTAAAGACAATGTCGAGCCTCGATTATGGTCGAAGCTTCATTTAGAACAAAGTGAAGCAATATTGGAATGAGCTGCTTTCTGCTAGGCTGAGAGTGTCGCCGCGGTCACCGGTTCCTTGTAGAGGATTTGGGCATTAGCGTGCAGGTTGGAAGGATTACTGTTCCCTACACGTGCAAGTACAAAGTACGTCGTACCTGAGACAACCCTTCACTGCAAAGGCCGCCAAAAGCGGGGGCCCACGCCAACCAAAAACGGTGGCCAGAACAGCGCTTTCTCACCTTAACCTGTAATTACGAACGTACCCCTGCTCCAGATTAGCCTACAGGCGCGCTCTCGATAGGCCTAGGGCCTTTTCTGGTCGTATCTCTCACAAGAAAAGGCGTGCCACCAACAGCCAACTGTCGCGACTCGTGTCAGCGATCGCTCTTTCCTTGCCGAGCCCTCCCTTTTTCCTTTGACAGTTTTGGCAGGCAACAACGCTCCAACAGCGCTCTTTCCTTTCAACGTATTTCATATCCGAGCTGAGCCTTCCCAATCGGGTACTCAATAGCTCTCGAACAGACGACAGCAGTTGATAGACGATAGACGACAGACGATAGACGATACATGATAGAACGAACTCCTTGCACTCTGCGACAACACACAGACACCTCCTTGCGACACCACACCCCCAATCCGCCCACAGGCAACCAAAGAGGCTGGCCTCTTTTTTTCTTTTGAATTTCAACTTCGACGCCTGCTTTCGGTCAATCGCTTTCAATTGCCCCTTGTCTTTGCTGTCTTTTTTAACTCCCTTGATTTGGTCTGTCCCTTTTTCCTTCGGCTGCTTTTAGAAAGACGGCCAAGCTGTCCCTGCGGTTTAGATTGATACACTCTGTCCCCCAGTGAGAAAGAGAGAGAGTCTGTTCCCCCAGAGAGAAAGAGAACGAGTCAGAAAGTCAGACATCGCCGGCAAGCGAACAAGCCATGTCTTGTCTGACACGGTGACACAAACGACTCCAACGCCCACGAACCTCGAACGCATTTCGACCTTGAACCCTTGATACTGGCCATCCAGTCCTCAGTCTACACGACACTTACTACCTCCTCCTTACAAAACTCATCATGGCCCCACGGCCGCTCTCCCCACCGCCGCCGGCCGATGCTTCCTCCTTGACACCCCCCTTCTTCGCCGACGACGACGACAACGATACCAACGGCAACGCCGCCAGCCGCCGCATGTCGCACGAGTCCCAGTCGTCCGTCTCCACAACCAGCCTCATCCTCGAACGCATCAGCGAACGCGCCGATCTCGAGTCGACAGCCAATGCCTCGGGGTCGTCACGGAAGGGCAGCAGCAGTCCAGCGGGCAGAGAGAACAACGGTGACCTCGGCAGTGTCCGCCGCGACCGGCTGTCCGACTTTGACGATGACGACCCGCTCAAGGATGAGAACAGTGCCGACTATGATCTTGAGACGGGGCCCTTTTTGGGTGCAGGCGGGAGTGCCAATGCGGACTCGAGCCGGCGGGAGAACAGAGACCGGGACGCCGCCGACGCAGATTCCTCCTACCCTTCGTCTGGCCGCTACACCAAGATGGACCCCAAACTGCGCCGCTGGGTCCTCATCTTCACGGCCGTCGTCTGTCTCGCATGGCTCGGCGGACTCGTCATCTACGTGACGCACCGCTCCTACCTGCACGGCTCGTCCTTTGAGCACGATCCCCTGGCCACAACCTCGCACGGCAGCCTCCGCAAGATTACCCGCAGCCAGTTGTCCGAGGCCTACTTTGCGCCCAAGCGCGCGAGCATCAAGTGGGTGGGCGGTCCCAATGGCGAGGACGGTCTGCTGCTCGAAATGAGCCGTGATGTGCCTGGCAAAGTGTTTTTGGCCACCAAAGACGTGCGCAGCCTTCCATCCGGTGCCGCCGACGGCACAAACAGCCGCACACTCGTCAAGGACGCCGCCTTCACGTACGGCTCGACACGCTACGTTATCAGCACCACAGCGCCCAGCGACAACATGGCCAAGGTCCTGGTCGGCGTCAACACAAAGTCCAACTGGCGGCACTCCAAGACAGCCTCCTACTTTGTTCTGGATGTGGCTTCGCAGTCAGTCGAGCCACTCGTGCCCGATGAGCCCGATGCACGTATCCAGCTGGCCCAGTGGGCGCCCACGAGCGATGCCATTTCGTTTACGCGCGACAACAACCTGTACCTGAGGCCCGTGCCCGCCGACGCTGCCCAGCTCGCCACCAGCCCCGTCAAGCAGATTACGGCCGACGGCGGCGCCGAGCTTTTCTATGGCGTGCCCGACTGGGTGTATGAGGAAGAGGTGCTGTCGGGTGCCAGTGCCACCTGGTGGTCGCCCGACGGCCACTATCTGGCATTTCTGCGGACCAACGAGACCGGCGTGCCCGAGTACCCCGTCCAGTACTTTATCGAGCGGCCTAGCCTAACCGATCCGGCACCGGGCGAGGAGAGCTACCCCGAAGTCCGCCAGATCAAGTACCCCAAGGCGGGTGCCCACAACCCCGTCGTCAACCTGCAGTTTTACGATGTGACCAAGGGCGATGTCTTTACGGTCCCTGTCTCAGGCGACTTTGCCGACGACAACCGCCTCATCACGACTGTGCTCTGGGCCGGTCCCCAAAAGGTGCTCGTCAAGGAGACCAACCGGATCAGCGACATCATGCGCGTGGTAGTTGTCGATGTTGGCGCCCGCTCCGGTCAGGCTGTCCGCACCGTCGACGTCGGCCACATCGACGGCGGCTGGTTCGAGATCTCGACCACGACGCGCTACGTCCCAGCCGACCCGGCGCGCCAGCGTCCCGACGACGGCTACATTGACACCATTGTATACAACAACGGTGACCACCTGGCCTACTTTACGCCTCCGGAGAATCCAAACCCGATCATGCTCACAAACGGTCCTGACTGGGAGGTTGTGGACGCGCCGTCAGGTGTCGACCTGGAACGCAACCTGGTGTACTTTATCGCCACGAAGGAAGGGTCTACGCAGCGCCACGTCTACAGCGTCAGCCTGCACGACGGCAGCAGCCTTACAGCCATCTCCAACACGACCTCCGAGGGCTTCTACGCTGCGTCCTTTTCCAGCGGCGCCGGTTACCTGCTGCTCGACTACCGCGGTCCGGGCATTCCGTGGCAAAAAGTGATTACCACGCCCGCCGCTCAATCTGGTGCAGGCTCCATCCCCGCCTTTGCCCACACTCTGGAAGACAATGCCGAGCTCGCCGACCGCGCCCGCAAGCATGCTCTGCCGCTGCGCATCTACGGTACTCTGGAAGTGCCCGGCTACGAGGCCGGCGACCCGCCTGTCCAGCTCAACTACGTCGAACGCCGCCCGCCGCACTTTAACCCCAACAAGAAGTACCCCGTCCTCTTCCAGCAGTACAGTGGCCCCGGCTCGCAGGAGGTCAAGCACGAATTCCGCGTCGATTTCCAGAGCTATGTGGCTGCCAGCCTGGGCTACATTGTTGTGACGGTCGACCCCCGTGGCACAGGCTACACGGGCCGCAAGAACCGTGTGCTTGTGAGAGGCCGTCTCGGTGTCGTCGAGTCCCACGACCATATCGCTGCCGCTCAGCACTGGGCAGGCTTGCCCTACATTGACGCCAAACGCCTCGCCATTTGGGGCTGGTCCTACGGCGGCTTCACCACGCTCAAAACACTCGAACAAGACGCCGGCCGCACGTTCTCGTACGGCATGGCCGTCGCGCCCGTGACGGACTGGCGGTTCTATGACTCCATTTATACAGAGCGCTACATGGACACGCCGCAGAACAACGCCGCCGGCTACGACTCCAGCACCGTCCAAAACGCCACGGCCCTCGCCCAGAACAAGCGGTTTCTCCTCATGCACGGCGTCGCCGACGACAATGTCCACTTCCAGAATTCGCTCGCGCTCCTCGACCGCCTCGATCTGGCGGGCATCAGCAACTATGATGTCCACGTCTTCCCGGACAGCGACCACTCCATCTACTTCCACAACGGCAACCAGATTGTCTATGACAGTAAGTTTTTATTCTCCATACACTCTACTTTAACTGACAATTACTGACACGTGCTGCAGAACTCGAAAACTGGCTCATCAATGCCTTCAACGGCGAGTGGCTCAAGGTCGCCAATGCAGTGCCAAATGACAACAAGATGAAGCGGCAGACAGTCAGTGAGCCGGCTGTGTAAATGGGTGGACGATGTGGTCCTAGGATGCATTGTGTAAACAGGCGTTGGGCATGGCATGGCGTTCATATCAACATTTTTCGTATTTATAATGGCTTTTTGGTTTCTTTCGTTTTGAGTCTATTATTATAGCTTCTTGATTGAATATATATCTTCCCCAATTTTCTTCTTATTTTGTCGTTGACTCTTCTGATTTTTAATAAAATGTCAATTTTTACTTTAATTTTCACAAAACATTCAGATGAAGAATTGGTGTCATGGAATTGAAAGTGAAAACACTCAAATTGATGCATTGGGTTTAATATAAAAAAAAAAGAAAGAAAAAACTAATTTATGCAAAATCAAACTGGTATCATATCGTATGCCATCTTCTCTCCTCCTCCACGCGATCTCTTTACACTTGGTTCGCCAGCTGTTGGCGGATCAGCTGCGGGTACTCGGGCAGCTGCTCGTCGATTTTCTCGACAACGCAGGCCGTGCCGTACGCGCACACCTGCGCGAAACCGCCCATGTCGCCGGCGTCGAAACGGAGAGCAATGACCGCGTTGCCGCCGCGGCTCTGGCACTCGTTGACCACGCGCGCAATCGCGTCGTTCCGGGCGGAGTACAGCTGGTACCACGTTAGTATAACGGCCATACAATCACATATCAGGGTGTTGGCACCTACCAGATTGGTAAACCACCTCAGTTCACCACCGGCCATGCTCTTGAGGACCATGCCGAGGCCGGCGGCCCAGTTGCGCGACCGGACGGTCAGGCCGTAGACGGCGCCGAGGACGCGGACGACGCGGTAGCCGGGGATATCAATCATGGTGGACGTGATGACGCCATTGGTCTCGGTGAAGCAGTGGAGGTCACTGAGCTCTGGGGGCATATCACTACCGCGAGGCATTTTGGAAGGAGGGGTTGAAGTCCGAATAGGCTCAAGTGGTGGTGGTGGTTGGCATGTAGATTGCCCGATTTGGCAGTTGCGTTTCTGGGACGACTGGTGGAGTGGAAGAGGGAGGAGAAGGAATAGGAAAGAACGAGATGAGGATGAGGAGATAAAGAGGAAGGAGCGAGACAGACGAAACCAAATAGAGAGAGGCCAGACACGTCCTTTTATACCTACATCGGCCGACGGTTGGGAAGCTCGTCTACACACAAAAGGGATCTTGACGATCATGTACCTTAGCAGAGCTCCAAAAGCTCTAGTCTCCAAGACCCGCGCCAAGGCTAGCTGCAGCTGTGCAGCCTGTCCTTGCTATGGTTTGTCCCTTTCTTGTTGCCATCACCCACGCAGGGCAACCCAGGCCGATAGTTCCTTCCTGTTTCTTGTCGTGCGGCTCGATGTTGGTTCCTTCCTCCTACAGCCGTGTGACGGTGACAGACTGTCTGTACCTGGAAAGAGAGGATCCACTCTGTCCGATACGAAAAACGAGACCGTTTTGCCCCCAGCGACCTTCACATAGCCATGCGCCGGGCTGCATTGTCCAGGCGCTAGCCAAGTGTGCCGCTAAAAACCCCGCAAAGTTATGCTGGAAACGGCGGCCAAATGCGAAAAAAGAAACCCAGGACCTGAACCCAAGACTCGAGAAGCATTGGCATCTGCCTTCTGGACAAGAAGGCTGAGGGATTCAGGATGGCAGCCGGCAATCACGGATCGCGAATCGGACGTTGCCATTGTCTGTCTGATCTTGGACTTGCTTCTCCGATCGACTCCGGGAAATACAATACCATAATTTGTATTGGATACAGACTTCAAAGTCCCGCGTTCTTGTCTTCGGGCCCTATTGGGACACTGTTCCAGTAAGTGCCGAAAGAGGCATTACACTGCGACGCTACTGCACGACAACGGCGACGTCGGCCATTGATGTATTTGGCGAAGAGGTGAAGCTGTTGTTGACAGCCTCCCACGAGAAGAAAAGAAGAAGAAAAAATGGAATGCAGTTACAGACGACACATTTCGACATTGCTCTTCCAACTACGGAGTACACACGGCTTTCGTTCACCATACAAACTCCACCTAGACTCGACAATGGGCCGCAATCTGGAAGACGTTGCCGCTGGCCGTTTATCTGCCGGATGATGGAAGATGTCGAAATGCGGTCTAGCAAGCGAAAGAACTTCAAGAACAAAAAAGACCAAAAGAACACCGGGACGCTCATATATCAGCATATGAACTTAATAGAGCCACAGCCAAACACGGGATGAGCCTGGCCATCTCCCGTTCATCTTTTTGCACTCCTTACGCTTCCGTGGGCCGCACGGTGGACTCGATCTATTCAGCCGTAAAGACGAGGACCCGAATGGAACAGAACAAAGTGGTGCGGAGCCAGACAGCAAAAAAAAAGGCCATATTGGGCTCAATTTATGGGATATGGTGACAAAAGATGAGCTGGGGATGGCGAAGAAGAGAATAAAAGGGCAGATGAGGAAGATACAATGGCTTCAAGTGAAGTCTGGACTTATTAGGACAACAAGTGTTGCCATTTCTCAAGAAGCCAAACTACAAGAACAGGAAAGAATCACATTCAACTCTTCGAGACCGACCGCCTGCCTACTCCTCACGACGAAGGCCGTTTCTTTGCTTCTTTTCGCCGGCGTGGCTACCGCTGTGCCCACGAGCCTGACCAGCAACTTTGACTCGTACGGCGGCGGCAACCCTTACGGCGCCGAGTACGTCAAGGGCAACGACCTCAAGTGGAGCGGCATTCTGCTGCTGCCCACCGTGCCCACCAGGCGCTTCGACGGCGCCGTCAACAGCTCCTCGCCCACGCCCTTCAAGGCCCTCGAGGTGACTTTGAGCGACAAGTCCATCTTCCAGAAGCAAAACGGCTTTCGCCGTGCTGGTCTTCAGTTCAACGGCGACACCAACACGGGCCGCCCGGGCTACACGCGGGCTACACGGGCATCAAGACGCTGCACTTTAGTGTCAAGCAGGACGCCCAGTGCCCGCTCAACCTGAGCCACGAGTACCTCAATGTCTGGCACGAGGCCCCTAACCCTCGGCGTAAAATATCATCTTGCTCTAACGCCGCCAGCACCGTCCAAGTTCACTACTTCAAGGACACCGACCCTCTGGCATCTGTCCTCAAGGCCACCGCCGATGACCTCACGGGTGCCGGCGAGTACCAGATTTATGGTGACATTTTCATCGAGGACAGTGCCAACGGCTGTATCTCGCTGTGAGCGTGGCAACAATCAATGGTCAAGAGCCAACGGTCAGCAGATCAGTAGCCAGGAACGCCAGGCACCAGACTTTGAAAACGACACTAAGACAGCTGTACCTGCCTTCATCCAGGAGGTGGAAAAGGGGTCTGACATGAAGACGAGGAGAAAAAGCCAACAGTCGTGAGAAGGATATAATAGAAAACAAGATGATGCTGTTTACTGCCCATCTCGTCTCGTCTCGTCTTATCTCCCCGTTTGCCCTAAGCGGCATACTTGCATTATCCCACCGCGCGTCTCCATTCTCGCTCGTAGTAAAAATTTCACCAGGCGCATCGTGGAGTTTTTTTGGAGCCCGCGCAGGTTCGCGTCGTTCGTGATCCACTTGCTCTATCCGCCCAGATTCTGTGCTTCTCTGTTCCTGCAACTTGTATCCGAGTACGCGGCCGCTGGCTTCAACAAACAATGCTCATACAAAGCCCGGTTAGCTCAATCGGTAGAGCGTGAGACTCTTAATCTCAAGGTTGCGGGTAAGTGATTCTTCAACGACGAGCATTCGAGCCCAGTCGAGTTCCAACGAATTCAAATCCAGATTCAAATTCAAAAAATACTCGAGCAATCCTGTTAACACTCAACCAAAGGTTCGACCCCCGCATCGGGCTCAAATCCTGATGTGCATCTTCCAGAGAGGCCTTCCAAAGACTACAATACTTTTTTGTCACTTCTCCTTCTTTCTTGGACGAGGTCCGAGAAGAGTTCGAAGTCCTCTGTCCCTTTTTGGACACAAGCCTGAGACTGCAAGTCACGGGACCTGGTTTTCTGCCTCCACCGATCACGTTTCTTCACGGGAGCTTATTCTTTCTGTACGAACGTATGCACTCCAGACTCGTCAAACGCGCAACTCGTACTCCGTACCTCAAACTACAGGCACGATACTGTTTGTGCATGGCCAAGTGGAGTCCAGCTCCGGCACATGCCGGCTGCCAACGTCCGGTCCGTTGAACAACAGCTGCATTTTGACGAGTTCGACGCTGATGTTTATGCTCGATGATGGTCGTCTCTACTGTGTACGGTTCACTCTGCTCTCTCGCCATCTTGCTCTGTCCCCATCGCACGTTGTACTCAGTAGTTGAAATTGCCTCTGAAATTACCATTGTCGCGCTTCGGTAATCAGGATCTGGCGCCTCTCCACTTTCCGAATTGCCGAGGATTTCACGGGCGAGGCCAACCAGAAGGCCGCATACAGACGAGGCTCGCCGGTGCAGATGGGCAGAGACGACGTGGCTGTTGTATTGTGGTTGTTTTGTCGATTTTTGAAGCAATTGTTGTGATGTTGAGTCGTTCGTTCGTTGCTTGAAGCTTGCTTGAAGCTCGCTCGCAGCTCCTCTCAGCGGCCATCTACAATTTGCTCGTCCCATCAGGAACCGAAAACCGTCGCGGGTAAGCCAGCACGAAAAAGCCGCATATGGCTTAATTGCATACTTATTGCATACGGGGCATGCCGCAAAGTCCCTATTGCCGCCGTGCCGGACCAGCGGCCACGCCTGTTTTCCTGTGTCGCTGGATCGCTCCTGCCATTTTGCTGTCCCCGTTGTCCCCCTGGACCTTCCCTCTCCAATCTCAGGAGCTGGGGCCTTGTTACCGGAATTTTTAGGGCGGAAAAACCTGCTGGCCCGCTGTGATTGGCCCGACCCGCTCGTTGGACCCACTACCTGCTCGTTTTCTTCCCTTTTGTGTCCTGCTGGTTCACTTTTTTTCGCTCTTTCCCTCTGAACCCATAGCGACCAGCGTACCCACTTTCCTTGGCTCCTCTTTGCGGTCTCCTCTTCTTTCCCTCTCTTTGCCCGCCTGTTCCCTTCTGGCGCCCATTTTGGCCCATTTGGCCCATTTGGCCCCTTTCGTCCCCCATAGCGCACTGTGCCAAACAGCCCCCGGCCGCTTTTCTTCATCTCGCCCAGCGGGAAAAAAAGTCTCGCATTTTTCTCCTTGCTTTTCCGGCTTTCCTCGTCTCTCTCCTCTCTCCTCCCATACCCTCCCAAAACACCTCCTCTCTTTCTCTCCTCTTTTTCCCTCCCCAATATCTCGCTCTCTTTTCCCTCCCCTTCCCGCGCTGCTCAATTGCAATTGGTCTTGCAATTGTTTTCTCGAGTTCCCTTTTTTTCTCGTCACCCTTCTTCTCTTTTTCTTTTCTTCACATCAAAACGGTCCCGACCATGTTCCGGAACGCTCTCAGACAGTCGACGCGCGCCGTCGGCGCCATCTCTGCCAGCAGAGTGGCTGGGGTACGTTGTCCCGAGGCGAGAGAAAAATTTTGACGAAGCTACGAAACCAGGACAACCGGCGACGACGACGATGACGATGGAAGACATGGAAGACAAGGGCATAGCTGGGCTCAGACATCCCCAAGGAAGACGCAGGACGAAACGTGCCATCGAGCAAAGTGTCCGGAAACTCGAGCGGACACGAAACCACCCGAAGCCGACAAACACCCAACCCCAAGATCACACAACCCGAAGCAATGAACAAGACTTGATGGGATCGGACAACCCGGACAGACATGTCCATCAGCGACAGCTTCCATTCAATTGAGAGCCGACTTGATGGCTTGTCAGCGCCGGGGTGGACAGCGAAAAACGGCGGCAGCGGCATTTTTATCTAGCCGGCGCCTCTGATTCGTCGAGCTTCGGGTCGAAGCTTGGGGGGAGAGCTTCAGGTGTCGCGATTCCAACACTTTTCACAGCCGCGGTCTTCCGTCTTCCATTGTCGCGTCTCGTCTTCTCATTCATGGTCCAAAGCAATCATTGCTTCATCGGTCCATTGCTTCGTCACATCAATGCATCACACACTAACAATTACTCTCATCAACAGGCCCGCGTCGTTGCCCCTGCCTTCATTCAGGCCCGCACCTACGCCGATGCCAAGGCCTCGCCCACTGAGGTCTCGACCATCCTTGAGCAGCGCATCCGCGGTGTCCAGGAGGAGGCTGGTCTCGCCGAGACCGGCCGTGTCCTGTCGGTCGGGTAAGTTTTCTCGAGGTTGTTGTCGACAAAATCGCGCATCAATCTTTGTGCAATCAAATGACAGTGTACTAACAACCCCAGTGATGGTATCGCCCGTGTTCACGGTATGGCCAACGTCCAGGCCGAGGAGCTTGTCGAGTTCGCCTCGGGCGTCAAGGGCATGTGCATGAACCTCGAGGCCGGCCAGGTCGGTGTCGTGCTGTTCGGTTCCGATCGTCTCGTCGCTGAGGGTGAGACCGTCAAGCGTACCGGCCAGATTGTCGACGTCCCCGTCGGCCCTGAGCTGCTCGGCCGTGTCGTCGACGCTCTCGGTAACCCCATTGACGGCAAGGGCCCCCTGAACACCAAGGAGCGCCGCCGTGCTCAGCTCAAGGCCCCTGGCATTCTGCCCCGCCAGTCCGTCCGCGAGCCCGTCCAGACTGGTCTGAAGTCCATCGACGCCATGGTCCCCATCGGCCGTGGTCAGCGTGAGCTGATTATCGGTGACCGTCAGACCGGTAAGACTGCCGTCGCCCTCGACGCCATCCTGAACCAGAAGCGTTGGAACAACGGCTCGGACGAGTCCAAGAAGCTGTACTGTGTCTACGTCGCCGTCGGCCAGAAGCGTTCCACCGTTGCCCAGCTCGTCAAGACGCTTGAGGAGAACGACGCCATGAAGTACTCCATTGTGGTCGCGGCTACTGCCTCTGAGGCCGCTCCCCTGCAGTACCTTGCTCCCTTCACTGGTGCTACTATTTCCGAATGGTTCCGTGACTCCGGCAAGCACGCCCTGGTCATTTTCGACGATCTTTCGAAGCAGGCCGTCGCCTACCGCCAGATGTCTCTGCTGCTCCGTCGTCCCCCTGGTCGCGAGGCCTACCCCGGTGACGTTTTCTACCTGCACTCCCGTCTGCTGGAGCGTGCTGCCAAGATGAACGACAAGCTCGGTGGCGGTTCCATGACTGCCCTGCCCGTCATTGAGACCCAGGGCGGTGATGTGTCTGCTTACATTCCCACCAACGTCATTTCCATTACCGACGGCCAGATCTTCCTGGAGGCTGAGCTGTTCTACAAGGGTATCCGCCCGGCTATCAACGTCGGTCTGTCCGTGTCCCGTGTCGGTTCCGCTGCCCAGCTCAAGGCCATGAAGCAGGTCGCCGGTTCGCTGAAGCTTTTCCTGGCCCAGTACCGTGAGGTCGCCGCCTTCGCCCAGTTCGGTTCCGATCTGGATGCCTCCACCAAGCAGACCCTCAGCCGTGGTGAGCGTCTGACTGAGCTCCTGAAGCAGAAGCAGTACAGCCCCTACGCCGTCAACGAGATGGTTCCCCTGATCTTCGCTGGTGTCAACGGTTTCCTTGACACCGTTCCCGTTGCCAAGATCCTGCAGTGGGAGGCCGACTTCCTGGCCCACCTGAAGACCAACGAGTCTGAGATCCTCGCCACCATTGAGAAGGAGGGTGCTCTCAGCAAGGAGACCGAGGCCAAGCTGCGCGACATCACCAGCTCCTTCACCAAGAGCTTCCTAGGTTAAATTACTTCTTTAACTCGGTGAACTCTTGGGGCGGATAATTTTCTCCCCGCCGCTCTTCCCGTCCGGACACAATGTAAATGGACAAATATACATGGACATGGACTTGTTAATGGGTGTGGTGTAAAATAAAAAAAAGTTTTCTGCCTGCCGTACAAAAGGATTTGGCCAGATTTACAAAAACGGGGGGAAAGATATGGAGGAGGGGTGATGAACAAGGAGCGAGAAACTTGTAGAAAGCATTTTTTATAAACGTTGAAGGAGGAGGAAGAAAGGCGGCTCGTTGTGCCTTTGTGTGTGTATTGTCTTTTTTGTTGGGGCGACTGTCTGAGGTCTGCTTTATATTTTGGTATTTCAGTCTTTTGCTTCCCATCTGAATTGGCTTTGTTCTTTTAATTGTTCTCTTTTTACCCATCTTTTTCATTTGTCTCTCTTCATCTGTGACTAAATCCTGGTGACGAGAACGAACTGGAAAGGTGCGAAGGAGAGAATGATTAAGCAAAAGTGAGCTGAGCATTCGGTGATGCAACCGACGATCTTACCAGTAGTCTCAGCGAATTTCACTGTAAGCTATAAGCATTAAAAACAGCTCAGTCGCACTTGATTTCCTATGTACTTTGTATCTAACTACATTTCCAGAATCAATTATCTCGTCTTTTTGTTGTTTTCGTGATCCATGACATGTACGTCGTAGTTGCGCGCTCCTTCGTCGCTTCTGAGTCGCTCCTGCTGACAAAGGACCAACCGCCAAGGTGCAGGCCTACATCGGCCCCTCCCGGTGTTAATAGCCGTGCGAAACCGCTGTAAATCGCACCACAAAGAGGGAAAGAGCGTGACATCATGGATGCGCAAGAAAGGGAAGCTACGTTCGACACAACGTAACAAAAGTAGAAGGAGCGACAAGCCGACAGCCGTTCTTTCTCTTCTCAGTCCTCAAACCTCCCATCTCAATTCCCACCCCTTTTGACAGAGCTGCGCCTTCCCTAGACGGCTCTTACCGACATCAATTGATACAAAAGCGCGGGGCGCATCGAAACCAGCCATACACGACGACAACACCCACAGCATCGAAGCTCCCTGCAATGTCCCCAGCCGACTCGCCCGTCCCCGAGATGTCGTCGGCCACGAAAGATATCCTTGCGCGTGCGCGCCAGATGGTGCCACCAATGCTCTCGAGCTTCCACAAAGGCGAGTTGAGACGGAAGAGCTCGATCCGATCACAGCGAGAGCTATGAGTCCACTCCAACTATAAAGGAGCGAGGCGACAAGACAAACAGGGACAATAGCTGACATGAACCAGGCCAGCTCGGGCGCATCGGTGTCATCGGCGGCAGCGAAAACTACACAGGCGCGCCCTACTTCTCCGCCATGGCCAGCGCCCGGCTGGGTTGTGACATGTCCCACGTCATCTGCACACCAGCAGCTGCGGCCGTCATCAAGACGTATTCGCCCAATCTCATGGTGCACCCGCTGATGCGCGAGGGCAGCAAGCCAGGCTCTGAAGGTGACGAGACCGATCCCAAGGCCATTAGCAAGCGCGTCATTGAAGAGCTGCTGCCCCGGCTGCATGTGCTCGTGGTCGGCCCGGGTCTGGGCCGCGACCCGTTGATGCAGCAGACCGTCGGCCACGTCGTGGCGGCGGCACGGAAGGCCAACATCCCCTTGGTCCTAGACGCAGACGCGCTACTCCTTGTGCAGAACCAACCTGACCTAGTGAAGGGGTATCCGCTGGCGGTGCTGACGCCCAATGTGGTGGAGTTTGGCCGGCTGGAGAAGGCATTCTTGGGCAACGACAAGGACAAGGACAACAAGGACAATAAGGACGCCGGAGGCAAAGCTATTCTACTCTCCAAGGCGCTTGGCGGTGTTACTATTGTTGAAAAGGGCACCGTCGACACAGTCGCGGCGTACACAGACGACAATGCTTACGGTCCCTACGAGTCGGACCTGACGGGTGGCCGCAAGCGGTCAGGCGGACAGGGCGATACGCTGACGGGGTCGATTGCGACGTTCCTTGGGTGGCGCAAGGCATACCACGACGGACTGTGGGATACAAAGAAGTCCGGCAAGCAACTGGACGAGCGGGAGACGGTGCTCCTTGCGGCGTTTGCCGGCAGTGCCATTACAAGAGTAGGTCCACCTTCTCCACGACGAAGATATCGTGAGCCTTTACTAACATCACAGGAATCATCCCGGTTGGCGTTTGTGAAGCGCGGCCGTAGCTTGCAGGCAAGCGATCTCACAGATGAGGTGCACACATCCTTCATAAACTTGTTTGGTGCAGATGAAAATGAGGATGCCGAAGTTGAAGGCGCATCGAAGCTGTGATCGGTTTCAGGCAGAGGATGGCAAGTGCAACGAGCTACGATTGTGAGGATGCTGTTGAAAGGAACCATTATTTAGGTGCAACACAAAATTTATTACATCCAGACGATTACATGAGCAATTGGGGGTGAGCCGTGTCATCCGTGGCATCCACGAGCTTCGCGATGACATCACAACGACTGCATCTGATATCAGTTCTCGGACGTTATGTTTCCTCAACCGCTTGTGAAGGAATGCGTCTCAGAACATATTGCAACCTAAGAAATAAGTATATTCACTGTTTTCGTAACGATGTGCCTCTATTCGTATTAGTGGCAGATAGCCTTGTGGTCGGCGGTATTAGTGTCAACTTTCTCTTCGGCGCTGGATTGTGGTATGCAACCACAAAGTCAATGGTCTATGTTACACTTTTCTGTTTATTTACTTTGATAAATCACAACAAGGGTACAAAATGCATTTCGGGAAAAAAAAAATTGCAAGCAAAATCCCATCATTTCATTGTTTGCAATATTCATGCGCTTATTGTCGTATCTACCGAGGTTGCTATTTGGCTTTTGGTGCCATGCTTTCTCATTTGTTTACATTCTCTACTGCATCACCAACCACACCTTACACCGAGGATCGTTTATACACGCCCCCTCGTGAGATCCCCCTCTTTATTTTTTTTCTACCCCGGACTGCTCTTTGGTATTCACGTTTGTGCATGTGGCCCTCGTTTCAAATAAACAAAGTCTCGTGAAGGAAATCCTTCCCTCTATCACATATCGGCCATGTAGGATGTGTGCCCGGACATCGTGGCTCGAGAAACGTGGCCGCAGGCATGGGAGAGCCTTTCACCGAACATTGCACAGACTGCATAGATTGCAATAGTAGTCATCGTTATTTATGGGCTATTTCTATTATGAATGGCGGTCAGCTACTGCATGGATGCTCGGTCGGTCGGTGATGCTTTGCATCTCGCATGCAGAGACGGAGGATATCTGGGCTTCCACGTTTTATCCGTTGCTGTCGGCATACATAGAGATCCTAGACGGTATCCAGGATACCCATGACTGATACTACGGTGAGAGGAACAAACTCGCTTCTCGTAGCGAATCGACGTAGCACAAACCTGAAGAGTAGGCGAGTCGGCAGAGCGAGGCTGGGAAAGGTGGCGCCGAGTTTCAATGTCCTGGTTGACGACCGCCAAAGGAAACAAGCACGACGTTGCGAGGACGGGAGATAAAAACGCCACACGGAATACTTCTAGAATATCTGGTGGACAATCATGTTCGACTCTAATATGTTCGGTGTCCGGGATTGTGGGATGGTGAGGCCAGCACTGCTATCAGCATGCTCAGAACTTGTAATATACGACAACCAGCTCTTCACACCATATTTTTCACTTTGACATAGTGTGAGCTAACTGTCATCCTCTCTTCTATCAATGACGACAAGACAATGACGGCAAAACAATGATGACAAGAGAGAGAATGAGCTTGAATCCCTTCTTTTCTACGGAGGTGGTTTGGCTTGTCACGAAATGCATTCCAATGAGCTTCAGGACCCTGTGAGCTTCAAAATTGTGGCATCATCCGATCGCACCAAGATCCGGGACGCCACCTGCTTTTCCGTTATCCTTATTACCTCTTTTACGAAGCAGCCTGGTCTTTGAGATTTGTCGTGTAGTACAGGAGCCACCCAGAACCAAGGACGACCCAAGATACACCCCCATATCCTTGTTTTAGTTGCACAGACACGCAAGATAGCCGAGTTCGTCTCCTGGACAAGGGAATAAGTAGCCATGGAAGGAATTGTGAGTGCTCGTTAAAGTATACTGCAACAGGAAGCCAGTAGTAACGGGTTTGATGATGCCTATTGCATCTTTCCAGCCACTCGCATCATCCATAACTCTTGTTGAGCATATTCTGATGTCTCTATCCGTCATGCTGTCAATAACCCTTGTTTGTCTGTGTGCTTTACATTAACAAGTCCCTTGATAGATATTCTACAACAGCCACAACGTGCTTGCCCACGATGTTTCATCCCTGAGAATACGACCTTACAACCCTACAGCGTACGTTGCAAGCAAGAGATCGACCTTTCTCAAACAGTCTCTATTCCACTCTACAAAGGCAATGCCAGCTGAGCCAGAGACAACAAACAGAGCCTCACGGGCAAGACGAGACCCTTTTCAGTCCTTTGACTGTACCTTTCTCTGAAAGATCAGCAACGTATGTGTCGTAGTTGAAAATAGAAGCCTCCTTGCTCTTACTTTCGAATTCTCTTTGTGCTCTTCTCCCCCACTGTTATGGATATATGCATGTCTGAACTCGGGAAATTAATTATGCTCACAGCAGCTCGCACCTTTTTTACGCAGCACTGTCGATCGATGAGAAAAGGCCTCTCTTCCTTTCACCAATAAAAGATGAGACACTGGAAAGGGAGAGCAAAGGAAGGCGCAGCCAGTAGCGGCTCAATAACGAGCCAGATTGACGAGAAGCTGGAAACTACGATTTGACAAACGCGATACAACGTCTCGAGAGAAAATAGAGGGATCGAACGGAGAGATCGGCCGCGTTCAAGGAGGGAAACCATGTTCATCTTTCTGCTTCCTGCGTTATCCTTTGTTTACTCTCCGAGATCAGCATCATCCGAAGACCTAACAGCTTTGGTCATCTGTTGGTACTCTTGTTAACTAGCCCATCAGTTGGGATGCCTCCTAAGGATACCTCGGCTTCGTGGAAACAATTTTTCTCCCCTTGTTTCTCGATTTCGAAAAGGGGCCTTCGTCTTCGTTTGTTTCCCCTTATCCTCATGAAACGACGACGCTTCGTCATCGCGACAGTAGCTCGGCCTTCCGCCCGTTCCCCGGGCTCCTGGCTGCCCGTCCGTCTCAGTGTTTTCTTTTGTAAGCTGTACAGTTCTTTTTCTACATACTGGCTCTCGAGCTCCTTTATTACATGCTCCGCCTTATGGGCGTGTTTACTACGCATGTGTTGTTCAAAGTGCCCCCCAGCTAGTTGCATCAACGGTCTAGACTTTAGACTCCAAGTCCCTAGGCAACAGTTCACTCCTCGATCTGTATGTCTCGTCCGGGGAAGGGAGTTTGCGTCGTGCATTTGCATGCATCTTTGGGGCCTGCATTTTTTCCCCCGGAGTGTGCAGTGTGCATCTCGTGGCTTGCATTTCGTGGTCCTGCGTCCTGCATACTGCATGTAGGCTGTTATGAAAAGCGCACCTCCCCCCGTCTGGTCTCCATCGTCCCTGACCATCATCTCACAATGTCTCTGCTAACAAAACAGAACGTCAATATGCAGATTTAGAAAAGTTGTCCCATTGGACTCCAGATGTTTCCTCCCCTTGCACGTGCATTATCTTCCGGTGTCCCTGTCTCGACGTGTGTTGACGTGTTTCCTTCGTGTATAAAAGTGCTTCTTTGGCTACACTTCTGCGTCGTCTACGCCGTCTTGGTTGTCTCTGTCATCTTATTGTTGAAACAACGCGATGTTGCTCTCTTCCAGCTTCCGGTGGTGTCCCCCTCTTATCCCCCTTCTCCTGAGCCTAGATGGGACCCGCCGTTTCCAAGCAAGACAGCAAAGATGGATCGTGCTTATTTTGGAATGCCGATATTACGCGTATCTTGGATGTTGGGACGTCTTGGTAATATTATCTCGGGTTATCGACCCTGGTGACGATGTTTCTATACGATGCTCGTAGAAAAACAAGAGAAGCAAGGACAAAAACGTGGCCCTATTTTCGTATCTTCTCCTTGATCTGCCCTGCAACCGCTGTGATTGAATGTAACTCCTGCAACTGATGCAGCTCGTTTTTCAACTGCCGGCATCCGAAGCAGCAATGAGCATTCCAGTCACAAAGGTTTCCCTGTGTGACGGATCACCACTGCTTGACAGTTGCTTTGTATTTCGTTTTGGAGACGACAGCATAACTTCCACTGTTCTCGGCCGTTCTTTCATCGTGGCCTCTTATTGATTGTCATACCATTACGTCTGCTGACAACTTACCAGTGAAGGCAACAAGGTACTGCAGGGGAGCGGCCTCAGAGGCAGTGGCTGCCACAATAATCTCGTTCGGTCTATCTTTTTGGTTGACAGCGGTAGCGGTCCTTTTGCAATCTTGTCACGACATCGTCATTACCACGTTTTTTTCTTTCTTTCTCGGATGGCTTGACTGGCTTTCTTTTTTATTTGCTTTTTTTTTTTTTTTTTTTTTTTTTTTTTTTTTTTTACTTCTTTGCCCCTTTTCCCACCTTCCCTTTTGTCGTTCGCCTTTCCGTCTACTCGCCTCGCTCTTCCCTCCTTCTTTCTCGTTCTCTTTCTTGGCAAGCGCCGCATCGCGAACAGAATTTCCAGGGAGGGAAAGAAGCTGGAAAGGAAACAAATATGTGTAGAAGGACAAGGAGCAAAGAAGTAGAAGAAAAAGCAAAGAAAACTACATTACGAGCATGGCACAATATTGAATCGCCACACGATGGATCATATTTACAAAGAAGCAAAGTTGACTTTGAAATAGAAATTAATCGTGTGTGTACTTATGCAAGGGTCTTTTGTACACAGTAGCCGTCGTCTGTGGGCTTCCACGGTCGTCGGTCTCCTCTTCTAAACATTATATGTTCTCTCCCTTACCCTCGTTTCCACCTCCCTCTCTGGATTGCGGGAAACAGTGGGCACTATGTAAATCATTTTGCTCTTCGATTCTGTTTCTGTCAGACAAACACCGCGAGGGATGCTGCTGAGGCAAGGGGGAAACTTTTTGCCTGTTTGGGAAAGGTACATGTAGCTGTCATATTCTCTTGTAGCTCGCCTAAAGTACCTCCAGCTCTAGTTGCTCGTCGCCCTCTTGTCAGAGCATCTGCAAGTCTCACCAGACCACCAATCAAACACGATATCCCTCGACTCTTTCATCGTTCCCCCCACCTCCGCCACCACCTCGACACATGCTCTCCCTGATCTTGTTTTTTTGTCAGCCGTTTCGAAACGTTGGTCATTGACGATACCCGTGGTGTTGTCTTTTATCTCTTCTCTCGCCTGTCCTGCCTGTCTCGCATCGACACACCTAAAAGTCAACCGGCCATCTTTAGCGGCGCCCGGGGAGGACGGGACGAGACTCCCTCGCGTCCACTCGGAGGGACGATTCATCGCATCCCTTGGTATCGACTGGTGGTCGTGGCTCCCTACAGGCCTCCCTTTGCTGTCAGCTTGTCAGAGAGTTGGCATTTGACGCCATGGTTTCTCCCTTGACCGGCCTCTTTGTTTTTCAGTTCTGTTTCGGAATCGGACCAGTCGATGTCTTCTTTTCAACTTCCTCCTAGGGATAGCAACACAAGACTGCGTCAAACGCGAAGTTTTGTCCGGAGCTTTGATATACTGAGCCTGTGAGAGGTATTCAGAGTCATCCCGGAGCATTGTCTCGACAATGCCTTGGCCGGCTCTTGACTTGACTTTGAATCTCAACATTTGTGTCACACACTTGGCCCAGAACCTGTTTTCCAGTTGTCTGGTTGGCATCGTTTCTGGGGTTTTCATCTTGTCGTTCGTGCACAAGGACGCCCACTTCTGACGTCCGGGACGCATCCCGAGGACGGCCAACGGCCCTAAAACGATGTAATGCAACCCGCCCTTTCGAACTGGTGTGTGCAAAATGTGGATGATGTTCTTCCAGTGCCCGTTTTTAGCTGTGCAGTAGCGCTGGTTCGTGTGGTTTGAGGATCAGTCGGGGCCCTGCCGGCAACGTAATTACTCCGTATAGTAATACGGATTAATTACACCGAGCGGTACTTTTACTCACAGGGCAAATTCAAATAAACATACAGTCTGAGCGAGAGCAAATGCCCATCCAACCAAGTCTGCGGTTTCCAGCCGCCTTTTTGGGTTCATTGACTTGCGACCAACAGCAAACGGGCTCATGATAAGCTTCTAAGCAGCCAACAGACGGCAAACTGACAGAATTCGGGTTGATCCTGACAAGTTTAAAAAAGTACTCGTACGACAATCCAGGCACAGAAAGACACAAGACCTTGAGACGGATATTGTCCGATGCATTTTCCACCTGCTGTACCACTGGACGGTGTATTTCCATACTCTACTCTTCTCTCCCTACACCACCCTAAATCGCACATCGCAGGCGCCTTCCCCCTCTTGTCGTACCCAGAACCGGAGCGCCGGAGAGGCCAGGAGGCCCAGTCTCGAGACCCGGCAGGACGGAAGTCTACGAGATACAGGCCTCTGTAGTGTGGTTGTCTGGTTACTTTCTGATGTCACAGTGACTCTTTTTTTAATTCATCTGCTCTGGACTCTGTCTCGTCTTGTCTTTTTCTCACTTCATAATCTTCACATATGCGCTCTCCCTTGCCTGGAGGGTGCCTATAGTTTGGTCCCTAGAACTTTGCCTTGCCTCTTGAGATGCTATCTATTGCCTCTTGTCCTTCCGTTTTGTCATATTGCGCTCTCCCTCACTGTTGTCCTTGCCCTGCATATGGACAATTCAGTGCACATCTACGGAATATCTCCCTGGCTTTCTCTTTCAGTTTGTCGGTTTGTCGTTTCCCTGTTTATGCACATCTCTCTTGCCTGCATCTGCATTTCTAGGCTTACCACCGACATATGCTGTAGTTCTGTTGACCAGCGCACAAACGGACAAGAAATAGAGACAGAAATTGTACTCCGTACAGAACAAGGACAAAAAGAGGCAGAAGTCGCACGAATCCAGCATGTTGCAGTGCACATCTTGTCTTGTTTTCTCTTGTTTTCCCAGTTGTCCCATCTTTTCCATCGCCTGCATATGCTTTATGCAGTCATGCATTTGGTGGATGCCTGTCTTTGTGCATAACGTCTCATGACTTGTTCTTGCTGTCTTGTGCCTCTGCTATTTACTCGTAGTCTCTTTGTAAGATACAAAGTACGGAGTAGGCTTTCTTGTTATGCTTCTTCTACTTGTGCCATTCTCAAAGTCCATCTTTTCTTAGGGAATTGCCATAACATACTCACTATATGTTGCACTTCCTATCGACCATCGCCGTGCATAAGTGTTCCTGCACGAAATGGAGCGTTACCACACCATCCCGCGTCAGTCGGCCTCTGCCGGCGCCCACACACCAAGAGAAAGAACTACCATCTTACTGCACTGCAACCCGGGGACGATGGCCGAGCGGAAGCGCATGCATCCTACGTCGTACAAACCAAGATCAGAGGCACTGCACAGCGCACTTTTTACCTGGCAATTGTCGGCTCTTTTTCACATGGCAAAACCTCACTGCTGCGACGCTGAACAGAGGCAAATGCCATCCCAGGCTGTTCTTGAATCGCTTCCGCCACGAGCGCCACTCTCTGCCCATAGCCCACTTCACTTTGTCCATTCTTTGTTTAGTTCCCCGTCGACACTATTTCCCAATATTTATTGTGATAGATGACGGCCTCATATCAAGTCTATCCACCTCGAGTACACCATACTCTAATGCGTAAAGAGGAGGCCTTCCCCTTTCTTTCTCCTCCACAGACTTCCGCCTCTCCGCTTGCCTACTGTGCTTCGCTACATCTTTTCCGAGTATCTCTCCATTGGCCGGCTCGGGCATTTGGTCGAATTGGTCGTATTTTGCAAGGCACTACGAAAAGCCGCTAGTTGCTGATCGTTTTCGCACTCCCGAGGCTGGTTGTCAAGGTACATATACTGAAGCGGACGCCACAGCTTGAAAGCCCGGTTTGCTGGCTGAGCTACGACCAACTGAGCTGCGGGTGCGCTTGACTCCAGAAACTACTCCGTAATACTTCATACAGCACACGCGAGAGCGCTAGAGAAGTAGTAAATATAGCGGGAGGAACGGCTCCTGACGCCAGAATAGTGCTGTGCGGGCGACGGACCGACAGACAAGGAAAAGAAGGCACTGCCGAACGAGGTACCCGAGAGGAGGAGAAGAAGACGAGAAAAAGAGGCCCTGAGCCACACTTCCAGTCTCCCCGGAAGCCGGATCTCGCCCCCTACCCTTGTCGACTTTGGTGTCTTGGGGCTCGTGCTTGTGCTCGCCGGCTGTTCTGATTCGTCCTTCAGAACTCTCCCTCCATCCCCTTGCTTCAACTCTCAGGGCAAACAGTGACAGCGAGGCAAGAGCAAACGGTCGTGCGGACATTGAGATACAACGACAACAAGACAAAAACGATACAAAAACCATGAAGCATTACAGCATATATCAAGCATATTGTCGGAATACTTGTATCGTCAGGGTCCTCGACTGCAACGGCGGCTTGCCCATTCTTGTGTGGTTCTGTTTGAATTCTCTTCATCGTTTATTGATTTTCCCCGTTTTAATTCAAAGCGTGTTCTCCTATCCTATTTGTCTACTCTCTCCGCGTTACTTTCTCTTTCGAGAAGAAGATTTAATACTGCCTCGCGTGGGAGTGGGCAAGTCTGTACTCTGTATTGTTTTCTTTGCTTTTCTCACAAGTTGCTCTTTACGAGTACGGAGTATATGTTCGCTCTTGCCCTTCTTTTCTTGCCCTTTTGCTCTTTGCTTTCTTTTTCGCACATCAAGTCGCTCCCCAAGTGCTCTCCAAGTGCTTCCCAAGTCTCCCACTAGACATCGCCATCCAAGACATGCCCCACTCCCTTGCATTGAGTATTTGCTTTCTTTTGGGTCGGCTTTCTGGCAATCTCTCTTTGAGTCCCTTTTCTCTGAGTCTCTTCTTCTCACCGGCCGCCAATTCCACGGCGATTGGGAACCACCCGGTCTCTCAGTCCTCCAGATCGGCACATCCTCGCACCTCAACACAACACAAAATCCTGGCCGCCGCCCCAGATCCGCGCTCCACCCGAGGATCAAGACTCGCTTTAGTTAATAAAAAAGCACACAAAAAAGGAAAGAGAGCATCCAAAAGAGCATCCAAAAAGAGGAACCAGCCTGCAAGCCTTGCAGTGGTGTGCGTTCGATATGTCTCACTGGCCCTGTGAACTGCCTTTTTCGTCTTTCTCTCTTGTCTTTGCTGGTGTGTCTCCGTAATTTTTCAATTCTCTTCTTTTGGGTGTCCTCTCTTCTCTCTTCCCTCTTCCCTCTCTTCTCTCTTCTCTCTTCCCTCTCTTCCCTCTCTTCCCTCTCTTCCCTCTCTTCCCTCTCTTCCCTCTCTTCTTCCAGTCGATCTAGCCCCATCGCATGTCTCACCTGCGCTGACCAGGCCCTCCCTCTCGGTGTCGCCTCCTCGTACTCTTCTTCTGGTTGTTCTGTCTTCTATTCCTCCCGTAATGTAGTCGTAATAGATGTCGATCACGCCCGGAGGGAGCCTGCTGTCTGTTCTCGTAGCCTAAAGGAGCCAGTGCCGAGATACAATGCCTGTATGTGTACGTTCATATCTCTACTTTATCTCACGGCAGCCCCCCGAGCCACGCTTCTTCTGCCCTGTGAGAGTGTCGATCCGATCTGACCTCTATCGGGGCGCCCAGCGCTCCTCTCAGGCGTTCTGTTTTGGTCCTTCTGCTTTCTTAGGTCTCTTAGGTCAGCCAAAAAGGGAGACGATTTGCCAGAGCGTGCTGTCCAGAGCGTCAAGAGTGTTGAAAGAGTCGCCGCCCAGAAAGATCAGAGCAAAGCTGAGGCCCACAAGCAGTGCTTCTCTCTCCCCATGCTTTGTCCTCAATCTTGACCTTTATTCCCTTTTGGGTCTCGCTGGGTCTTGCTGGAACTGTATGGGTCCTCTTTTAACTGGTCGTGTTTAATTATTGCCCGTTACATTTTCATCATTCTCATTCATTTTCATCACTGGAGAGCCTGTTGGGGCAGGCCTCCCCTGTAAGTGACCAGGGATAGAGGCCTGGCAGCGGGTCAAAACAGTCAAAGAGCCCAGGGGCTTGGTAGCCGAAGCGCCTGGATTGCCTGGGCCAGGCCTCGTCTGGCCTGGTCTACTTTCAAACGGTTACATTTTCCGAGTTGGTGCTCCAATCCGCCAATTTCAAACTTTTCTTTTTCAACGCTGTTCCTATATCAAAATGAGGCGATGTGGAGGTTGAGGAAGGGGGAGGTGATAACTACTCCGGGATGTGTCTTTGTGCTGTAGAAGAAAATGTCTGTTTGCATCTCTTCAGCAACCTGTTGATTGCAGTTTGATGTTGCAGGGATATTCCAACTTGCAGACATCTCAGGGTCGCCTGACGGCGATGATTGTCTAGCTACTGAGTAATTTATGTTGTTCATGCAAAAGTACATATACGCAGGCTAGGCAGGGTCGACGGGATACCTCCCGCCAACAGACACATGCCATCAATCTCGAAAGTTACGGAGTACAACAGGTTGACAGCCAACAAAGTAGACAAAATACAAAGAACAAAGGGACAGGACATTTCGGGTATCTCCTAGCCAGGAACGTTCAAGTACCGCGCAGATACCACAATGCGCACCATTTGTCCGTTCAACGCACAAAAATATTAAAATTTGCCGTACACCGTCGCGATCCGTAATAAACAGGAATACGACGTACGTCGCCGAGCTTTTTTTACTTTGCGCCTTGTCAAAGTCTTTGCCCGAAGATGTCAGTTCCTTGTCAAGCGCCTCAAAAAGTGTTGTCAAGCGCCTCAAAAACGAACGGCCCTTAGGCCTCCATCGTAACATCGTCTAACAAATTTGCCGTGATCTGGCCGCCGCGACAGCACTAATACGTCTGTGCTCAACGGCACTACACACATATCAAGCTTAACTCAACAAACAGTTGCCGTTGCGCGCCGCTCCTTTGACCGTCCGCCATGGGCCTTGTGGGCTTTGCGGTTTTTCATGAGATTTTTTGGGCTACTGGCTGTCGGCCGTCAAAATCGAGGCGTCGCTGTCGTTTTCGATGTTGTCGCCGTTGCTGCCGTCGCTGCCGTCGATCATTTCTCTTTCGTCGTTGCTTTTTGCTCTATGCGTCTACTGAGAACACACACTGAAGGGAAGCAATATCAGGTACCCGTTATATCCAGACGGAAGGAAGCGGACGCGATGACCGTCCAACAGCGGCAATGTGGATTGCGAAAGGAGGGCGCGATGGATATGCTATGGATGTGGTCAATGACCGCTTATTTTTGTCGTATTAATTACATTGGACGGTGTACAAGTGAGATGTATTTTTGTATTTTGTACCTTTTGTACGCATTTACGGAGTAACTTGCACATCGCTCCTTCCTGTGATTGGACAATGGCAACACGTCCGCGCCTGCCTCTGCAGGTGAGCTATCACTTTGTAAACAGAAATATTACTCCGTAGGAAAGAGCAATGGGCCAAAATTGACGAAAAAAGTGAGCAAAGAAAGACGCCACCGAGAGGGAAGGAACGATGCATGAACTGCTCCCTTTTCGGTCTTGTTTTGGTCGTTTTGGTCGTTTTGGGGCTCCTTCTTGGACACCCCTTTATTCGCAGATTCTCTTGGCCTCTCTCTCACTTTCACCTCGTTTTTTCGTCTCTCGCTTCTCGCCGGTCGTCCCATCGTGAGTCGTGTCGTCACAATGTCTTAATACCCGCTTCCTCGCGTTGCTTTCATCCCACTTTCAGCCCACAATTCGCTGTCCGCCCTCTTTTGCCTTACAGCTGCCCTTTTGGCCCTCTCTCAGGTCTCTTGAGGACAAAAAAGCAAAAAAGAGATAAAACTACATGCGAAACAGCAACGATCGGCACTTCCCCTCCCTTCTCAGATACACTCTCCACACTGAGCCACCCTATCGCTCCAGTGGTTCAGCCAGCGTATCGCACGCAATTCGGTTGCTTCAGCTCCCCCTCCAGGCGTGCAAATCGCCCCAACCCTGACGATGATCTCCCGCCCTCCGGCCTCTCCAGATCGGCTTTCTTTTGCTTTTTCGTCTGGTTCACTGCCTTCGCTTGTTCGAGTACGACTCAGCACTGCAGTGCCAATTGTCTTGTCTTGGCTCTTGACTCTTGACTGCCTCGGTCTCTCAACTCTGTGCATCTTTGCCATTTTGAGCATCTTCCCAGTCGGGGTTTGTGAGCCTCTTCTCACCTTTTCTCAGCTTGCGGCCCCTCTTTCTGGCTCTCTACGGAGTACACAGTAAACTGCTTTATGCTGTTTCATGGAGATGCGGAACTCGCTGCACCTCTGCGACCTGCCCTTTTGGCTCGCTTTTGGTCCGCCCAAGACCCCCTTGACAAGCCGTTGCAAGCCTCTCGCAGGCTTCTCGTTTCTCGTGAAGCTGCTGACGACTTACGATCTACGGATTGCCCTCCCTGTGCACCCCGTCCGAGCCTCAAACAAACACAAACGATCTTCTCCGGCAAGATCGTTTCAAAATACGCTTTCTTGATGCAATCGACGTTATCCTCCGATGGCATTTGGGAACACCGTACTCTGCACATTCAAACCCTCGATTGTTATGAACAGGGGCAGCAAAGAAACCAGCAAGAACAACCGGGAATGAGAACAAGCATAATCAAACGCTCTTGCTCAAACCGCTCCTCCTTTTTCAGCAGTCACGGTACAAAAATACACTTCACAGGGCCTTGAACTGCATCCGGTCGCTCGCGCACGCCCCCTCCATCACCATCCTGTCGGGCTACTAGATACCCTTTCTTTGTCGACTTGCTCGTCTCCTCTGGCGGCGCCCACACTCCTGTCTCTGATCTTCTGGCCCCTTGGCTCTAGCTGGCTGTGTTTTGAGCTCTACCTTGCGCGTTGCGCTTTGCTCTCCACCCTCCGATCTACTTGTATCTAGTGTAAGTGGGCCGAACAACAAACAACGAATAACGAATAACCAAAAAGAAAGGCACTCAAGGCACTCAAGACACTCAAAAGAGAAAGCGTCAACCACTGCACAGAACGCAAACGCACATCCCCGATCCCCTCCTCTTTCGATTCCTCCACTGTTTCTTCCTGTCTCGAACGAACACCCTCCCTCTCGCAAGAGGCTCCTCTTTCGAGGTATTACTGAGTATATCGCAAAAAAACCCCTGTCGATTTCTCCTCACTTTTCTGGCTGACTCGTCCCAAACGGAGTAATTACGTCGTACAAACTCAATCGTTCTCAATCTCCGGCTCCCAGGAGCCTGGCCGCAGGGCAAACTTATGCATGCACTTGCTTCCTCCGCTGTCTTGTGCCTGCATCATATCTTGTTTTCCTTGCGCTGTTCTGCTCTTTTTCTGTGATTTTCTGTTCCAAATTCTGGCCTTCTGGTCTTCTTTCTGAATCTCGCCCGCCAGCCTCCGTTCTTCAACTTGTTTCGTCTAACCTGCCGCGTCGTATTATCCTTGCAACGCACGCTTTGTCGTTTTTTTTCCTCGATGCTTTGTTTTCCTTTGTTTCCTTTTTTTTTTTTTTTTTTTTTGGCTTTCGTTTCTTTTTTGGTCATCCTTCCTATCTGCTCCAGTGTCTCCTCTATTCTCCTCCACCTTTCTCCCTTGATATCCGCTCTCTCCCTTTGCCTTTTCTCTCAGTCCCCTCTTGCCTGCCTTTAACTCCACTCCCACGCAGAACGACAAGCCGCCACAATTGCAATTGTCAAAGCACGAATTACTCTGTCCTCCCACGCACACTCAGTAAAACCACAAAATACACGAAAGAAACGAAGCTCTACTGTGTAAACACCACTACGAGGCCATAGCCGCAAGGCCAAAAGGCGATCCATCTCGCTTGACCGCATGCTACTGCAGGGTTCACCACGTCACGGTCCCCCTCTATGTCCTAGCAAGCCATCCTCGCATCCTAGTATCAGAGCACCCCTAGAGCCTAGCTGCCACCGCCCTCGTACCCTTGCACTTCCCAAGCACTCCAAGCTTGCCACACAAATCCCATGCCCACATCCATTCACCGCACACCCCAGACCGTCACAACCAAACTGGGTATCCCCTCAGCCTTTTGGGCAAAGCGTTTTTTCTGTCACTTTGTTGTCTGGATCCTCCCTCTTCCATCCTCTCCTTTCTTCCTTGCTTGGGAGTCGCTTTGCCGTCCTTGCATTGGTCCTTGCTTTTTTTGTGTTGGGTTTACAAAGGAAAGTGCCGTTCTCCTCTTTTCGTTTCCTTCTCACATTTCCCTCTCTCTTGTTTTTCTCTTCTTCACATTTTATCCAATATCCAGCTCTTTCGCAGTTACACGACATATCTGTGTGCCTCCCGTCAAAGCCGTCAAACTTTCGTCACCTCGTCATCACCTCGTCACTCCAACCACCACCTGATTTCGATTCGTCCAACCCGTCCCGTGTAGCATTCTACTTTGTTGCGTACTGAGCACTCTCTCGCGTTTGTCCTGCGGCCGAGAACCGTCGTGCCATGCTCTCTGGTTGGCTCTCTCGCCCAACTTCCTTCTCAGACTCTGCAGAGCCCAAAACCACAGAATCACTAAAAAATCACGATCCCAGATCCCAGGGACTCGACAATTAACGGTTCGGAGAATCTCGCGCTGTCTCCCTCATGCTCGCCTCATTCTCTCTTATTATCCGGCTCTCACTCTCCTTTTCTCGCATCCTTCTGCCCTGCTCCCTGACCAACAACTGAACTGCCCGAGCGCCCACGTTGACAAGGCCTCGTGTTGATTTTATTTTCCGGGATCCTTCTGTCTTTCATGGGAGATTTTCAGAACAAAACAACTTAAAACCGAGAACAAGAGAGTAGCGAATACGGATTGCACTCTCCATGCCCAGAACACACATTTACACCATCTACACTTATTTACACTCTATCTACGACGTACTCTACTTGCAATACTCGCACGCCCATGCCTCTGCAATTAGTGTGAACCCCTCCCACCACCGCACACTATTTCCAGCCCCTGCCCGCCTTTTTTTTAGCATTCTTGCTGGACAGCGCCTCGGATTGTCTCACTTGTTTGTTGACCTTTTTTCCCCCCTAAACTACACACCCTCCCCTTCTACGAGCATTTTTCCTCCTTTTATTTTTGTTCTTTTTTGCTCATTGCTCTTATTCCCTTGTTCTCGTTCTTACACCCCCTCTCAAACCTTTATCACCTCCCCTCTCCCCATTTTGAATATCTCATCGAGCCGTCTTCTTTACAACTCTTACTTCATTCACTCTTCCTCCAACCTTTACGTCGTCACCAAACCGTCACATAATACAGTCAAAGACAAAAGACAGAACACATTCATACACCGCAAAGCACAGTCAACCAACAAACACGCAAAAACTACATCATATCGGCTGCTACTCACTACCGAACATCCCGCCTCTCACGACCTGGGAACGGACCTTGCTGCCGTGAACCGCTTCTTGCGTGTTACAGTCGACGGACAGTTTGGCACCGGCCTTCCCTTCCCTCTTCACCGGTCACAAAACGTAAGATCTTACTCTCTTCTTTCCTGCCCTTTATATGAGCTATGGCTCTGTGCATCGTGTGTTCTGTGCATCGTGTGTTCTGTGCATCGTGTGTTCTGTGCATCGTGTGTTCTGTGCATCGTGTACACACGTACTCCACTATGTATGTGCTCGCTCGCTGCTTTCTGTCTCTACGGATCTGCCGGTGCACGACCAAAGCCATACGCTGCGTGTGACGAGGTGTCGTGGAAGGCGTGTACAACGAGTACAGAACACAAGACAGGACGGCATCTGAGAGACAAAAACGTATGCGGGAAGAGTAGTGTCAGAAGTGGCCGGCTACCTACCTGCCTTTGCCCGTTTCTTGTGCTCTTTGTTTTATAAGCACAGCTCGTGCTTTTTTCAGTTTCAGGCTCTCGCTTTCTCAAACCTCTTCTCGCCTTCGTTTTTCTATCTTCACTTTTACTCTCAACAAGTTTTTTTCTTTTCTTTTTTTTTTGCCTCTTCATTCTTCAGAAGCGTCTCTTCAGAACCAGAACTGACAATGGCACCTCCAGATTTCATACCCCGAGCCCTCTCGACCACCATGGCCAACGGAATTGACAGGCTCGAACGCCTGTTCTCCAAAAAGAAGTATGCTGCAGCGTCCCGTGAGCAGCAGCAGGCTGCCGACTACGCACCACCACCAACCTCCTACTCGTCTCGCTTCGCTCTCCGCAGAGGCTCCGCTGCTGCCGCCACTTCTCCTTCTTCACCTACCCGCTACTCGCCTCTGAACGACTTGCACTTCCCGCAGCCGTCGTTTATCCGCCCCAAGGCCGCAAGGATGATTCCCCGCGACGACTATGCCTACGCTCCGACCTCGCCCTCGCGCCCTGGCACGGCTAACCGCAGCATGAGCGTTCCTGAAGGCCCGCCTATTCTGCCGCAATTGACTGCAACCGTTCTGGGTTCCCCCATATCACCCACACGACTTGTCACACCGCCGCGGAGTGCTGGTGGTCTCACAACAACAGCGACAACGGCAACAACAACAACAGCCCGCAGCCCGCATGGTCCTCCCGTTACCTACCAGCCGCGGTCCATGTCTGTTACGTCGCCGAGCCGCCGCACGTTCGACAGCCGTCGCAGCAGTGGCTCAATCAACTACAACTACTACAGCACATCCGCCACTCTGAGCAGCAGTGGCAGCAGCACCATGAGTGCCAGCACACACACCAGCGACGGCAGCAGCAACCACCCCAACCGCCGTTCTTCGTACGTTGAGACGCCTTGCGAGCTCAGCGACGCCGCTGCCCGTGCTGTCCCTACCAACAACGGCCGTATCCTGGCGAGTGTCGACGTCCAGCGCCTGCCCAAGCGGTCTTCCTCGCTCCTGCAGCGCCGTGACGTCTTTGTCTCGCCTTTGGCCAACCTGGACACTTACCAGATCTCCAACACAGGCCACCGTGACTCTGTGGCCATCACCATCAGCTCCGGTGAGATCAGCCCGGCCACTGTTCAGGCCACGTCCATTATCCCCTCTTCCTCGCCTGCCTCTCCCAAGGAGAACCAGGAGGAGGCGCAGGAGCAGCGGCCGGAGCTCAAGATCCAGGGTGACGAGCTGCACGAGCTGCGTGAGATGCAGGGTCTTTCGGACGATCTGCAGCACACACCGCCTCTCAAGGACCTCCAGCAGCCTCTCTTCTTCGTTGAGAACACTGGGACCGAGGATAAGGTGGAGGAGGTGCCGGCATCGACCTCTCCCAAGCAGTCGGAGCTTCCCATCTTCATCGAGACGCCGCTGCTCCGCCGCGACTCTGCCTTTGCCCCCATCGTCTTGCCCCAGAGCCGCCCTACTTCTTCCTCTGTGTCTGCGGTCTCGGCTCGTCGCCGATCCCGTCTTGCCCGCCGCCCCATGTCTCTCCGCTACCAGCGTCATCTGCCCATTGAGCCGAGGCCGAACTCACCCAGCTCGGTGCTTATGGAGCCTAACTTGGGCGACTTTTTATCTCTGAGCGATGACGATATCGCCGAGGACGTGGCTGCTGCTGCCGCCGCCGCTGCTGCTACTGCTGCTACTGCTGCTACTGCCGCTACTGCCGATGCCACTTCTACTACATCTACTGCTGCTCCAGTGGCTGAGGTCGTCGAGGAGAAGAAGGAGGAGGAGGGCTCGCAGACCAGCACTCCTCGTGCCTCGATGGTTCCCCGCCCTGCCGAGACTCCTGCCGCTTCTAATGAGGATGTTCCTCCTACTACGCCGCCCAAGACGCCGCAGCAGGTCAAGAGCGCTCTGGCCCTCCAGAAGCCGCTGCCGCCTGCACCAATAGAGGCTGTTCCCCCTACCGCCTCGTCGCCGCCTGTGTCGCCGAACTCTCTGGCTCGCAGACGCGCTCTGGCTGCCACTGCCCCTTCTCTGCCTCCTGCCTTCCAGGCCCCTCCCCCTGCTTTCCTCTCTCTGCTGCCAGGCATGCCTCTTCTGCCTTCGCCCATGTCGGTCACTCCCTCTATTCCCGTGGCAGGCCGTCCTCGCACCCCGGCCGGTGAGGCCCGCATGGCTGCTGCCTTTGAGATTGCTCGCATTGCCTCGCAGTACAAGTTTGACCTGGCCTACATTGCCACCATCTGGCCCAAGAACATGGCCTTCCCCGTCCCGTCTGCCTCTGCTACAGCCTCGACGACTACGGCCCGTCCTCAGTCGATTGGCTGGCCCTCGTCGCCGACGTCGCCCTCGGGTGCCAGCGCCAACAAGGTGTCTCGCAACAACAGCCAGACCAGCAGCCGTCCGCCTCTCAGTGGCCGCGGTGCCAACCGTGCCAGCCATGTCAGCCATGTCAGCCACGGCAGCCAGAACAGCTTTGTGAGCCAGTCCAGCAGCACCAGTGCCAGTGCGAGCAACACCAAAAAGCACAGCGGTGTCTTCTCGCCTGTTGGCATGCGCCAGTCCAAGCTCGAGGCCCAGTTCCTCGCCGCCTATGGCCTGGCCACTGTCCGTGCTCCCTACAGCCTGTCGGCGCCTACGCACGCCAAGATTCTTAACGCCGAGCGCTGGCTCGAGTTCAGCGAGCCCGATGCTCAGCCTGACGAGTTCTCGCGCGGCTACGGCTGTGCCTTTTACCCTGGCCGTACTCCTGTGAATGCGGCTGCGGCTACTACCACTGCCACCACCACCACCACCCCCGTGACTCGTCAGCGTTTCCAGCGCCGCCCGTCGACGGACGACTGCGATGCCGACACCGAGCAGGATGCTCGTACTGTCGTGTCGCGTCCCCGCCGCAAGGCTTCTACCTCGTCCGCCAGCTCGTCCAGCACCAACAACAGCGGCATCGTCTTTGTCGCCTACCGCCGCAAGGAGGTTGTCGATGAGCGTGCTAGTCGCCAGGAGAAGGGCGACCTTGAGGCTCTCTACCGCGATGTTGAGGCCCTTGTCGGCAAGATCCTGGACGTGCACATGCAGCAGCAGCGCCAGGCCCACCCGGACACGCAGCGCGCTCTGCCTGACGTCCAGGACGTGCTCGCTGCCGGCGGCTTCCCCGGTGTCGGTGCTGCCTGCACTCTGCGCCAGTCACGCTTCCTCGGCGTGAGGGCCGCTTAGATGCATGCCTCCACCAAAAACCACAAACCGCTTATACTCACTCATTTACTATTTCCTACTCTTTTACTTTCACTCGCATATTTCCCTTGTCAAACGACGATCATCCAGATCTGTACATATATTTTTAGTACTGCACTTCATTTTCACGACAGGTGCAAAGTTCACACACAACACGACGGGGCAACGGAACGATCTTTTCTTTTTTTCATACCACGACACAACGGGCATCATTACTGGGGTGCATTATTCTGCTTTTCATTCACTCGAGTCATGTTTCCTCTTTTTTTCTTTTTTTCTTTTTTTTTTCAGTCGCATGCATGTTTTCCTGCGCTCGTTTTGTTTATCAAATACCCCCCAGTTGCACAGTCAGAACAGAGAAGGTCCCATATGACACGTGAAGGACGAGGTCTCGGGGACGGAGCATATACCAAACCAGTTGATAGCATTTGATCCTATCTTGTAATAACAATAACAATAACAATACGTCGTACTTTACAATCTGCTTTACCTCTCTACAATGCATATTGTGATAATTCACACAACTAAAGCTCCAGTAGTAATGCGTATATATTGTAAATCAACGTAGACAACTCCTAAACCCAGCTTATAAATGGGTATCTATTTTATGGTAAAAGCCCCAAAATGCAGTCACTTTTTCTGTCCTTTTTTCTGTCCTCTTTTCTGTCTTCGCCTCGCCTCACCTCACCATCCACCTCTTCCATCTGACTCTCCTTCGGCTCGTCCGATGCTCAACCCTCCAAAGTAAAGTCCCACGGCGCAAAGGCCGCACGGAACGCAGCCACGTCCGCCTCCTCCTCGGCCTCTGTCTGCGAACACTCCTGCCACACCGTCCGCGTCGACTCCAGTCCCAACAGCTTCGCCACTACACGGCGGCCGTACTGCAAGTCAAAGCGCGCACCTTCATCCAAGTGCATCACCAGCGTCTTGCCGACAATCTTCTCCTCGCCGTCTGCGCCCACCTCCTCGCCCCAGATCCACACACGGAAGTAGTCGCCCTGAATGAGGACAAAGGGCTCATCAGCCTTGAGGCTCGCAGGAGACGAGTCCTCCACCAACGCAGGCAGTTTTAGATTGGCCGCCTCCACCCGGAAGGCCGCCTCGACCAGCCCGCCCACCACCAGCTTGGCCGGCACTGGCACCAGCTGCCAGTGCACATGCACATTCCGCGCCCGGCTAATCTCCCACGTCACTGTGCCCAGCTTCTGTTTTGTGCGGCTCGCCACCATGGCCTGCAGGCTCTCACGGAACCGCGTCATCTCGCGGAACGTCTTGGCCGCCGTGACCTGGCCATTGTCGGCCTCGGCGCCGGGGTCGTTGGAGTGCATCGCGCCGGCGGTAATGGTGGCGGCATGACTCAGCGGCACAATGATCAGGTGGCCGGGGAAACTCTGGCCCTCGGTGCCCTTGTCTTCTTCGCGATGAGTTGGTTCATTGGCTTCGGGTGCCGTCAGGCCCTGCTCGGCAAAGGTTGTGGGCAGTGGCAAGGGGCCCTTGGCTGTGGCCAAGTAGGCGTCGTCGCCAATACTGGCGAGCATGTGTGTAGGCAGGTTGGGGTTGGACAGACAGAAGAAGCAGCGGTCCGGGCCTGGTGGCGGCTGATGGTCGCGGCGGGAGCGTTTGCCATGACGGCCGCCACCTCCACCATGATGGTCCTGCGAGAAGCGAGAGAACTCTGCTTCCTGCGGTGCCCGGCGCTTCTTCTGGCCGTTGGAGCGGCCCAGGAAAGGGGACGGTGTGCAGCCTGCGGGAACGAGTGTAGACACCTCCTTGGAGAGTGCAAAGGCATACAGGGCCTTGGCCTTGGCCGCGTTACCCCAGTTGGCCAAAGACAGGAAACGGGTGACATCAATGGCGAGCGAGTGGGACGAGTCGGGCCGCTCTGGGTGGAAGAAGGCTTCGCGCTCGTAAAAGAAGGTCGACTTCTCGTCGCCCTGGAACACATCCGGGGACGCTGTCAGGTGGTACCGCGGGCGCAGCGCAGCCACCAGGTCGGCCAGGCCATCACTCGAAGGGATTACTCGAGACGGGTCGAGGCCCGAACCCTCGGGGAACACGGTTTGGGCCGATCCCTTCAGAATGCCACGCGGCCAAATTGCCGTCAGTAGAATGTCTGCACCGTGTGCGCCCCGCAGAGACGCCTCATCTGCAACCGAGTGGAACGGCAGACACGCATCTGTCGAGGGGCCTGCACGCACAATCCCGTCTGCCGACGCCTCGCCGTCGTTTTCCACCAACAGGCCACCAAGTGCCACAATCCGCAGGCCTTCGGCCGTCTTAGTCACACTGCGTTTGCCCAGATAGTGCAGGTTCGGGCAGATCTCGTTGCCCTCGCCGTCCTCGCTCTGGGCGGCCTCTTCGAGCTGCTTGGCAATCCGTGCAGGGAAGGGCCGCGTGCCGACCGTGAAATAGGTCGTCACGGGCACCTCAATCTCGCCAGCCAAAAGCTTCGCGAGCTCGTCGTCGTCGTCGTCTTCATTAAACAGATTGCCCGTGGCAATGCAGCAGGCGAACTGGTTCTTGGCATGCAGGGCGCCGAGCTTCTTAAAGGCGGCGGCGAACTGGCCGTTGACCGATCCGAGGACGATCCTAGAGACAGGTTAGCAGGATGCCATACAGTATGTGAGAAGTATTATGCAGTAGAGTGAGTGCAAAGCGATGCAGGTAAACCTCACGTCTTGGTCTCAACTTGACGAGAGCGACGAGCACGGCGCCGCGGAGGTGACGAGCGTGAGGGATACATGATGGGATGCGGGCAGTGAGGTCAACTGTATATGATGCGATGGTCCGTGATGATAAATGTGAATAACGATGTGAAGTGGAGGCGGTGAAGCTTTCAAGGAGCGTCGATGTGGGAGAAGGGTGAGAGTGTAAAAAGATGCGGAAGAGAGGAGGATCGCGATGAGAGAGAGGAGAGCAATTTGCATCGAGGTGCGCAAAATAGGAGTAGCATAGGAGAGGTCTGGGAGAAATAAAGAGATATTAGACGGCTTCTTACAATTTTGAGGACATTGTGTATGTATGTATGTGTGTACTCCGTAGGTGAGGATGAGAAGGAGCTTGTAAAGTCGAGACGAGGCCGGTTGAGAATAACGGTGGGCGACGCGTTGTTCTCTCTATTCGAGATCAATGCGTAGTCGAATGAGGCGGCCAGTCTATAATCTAGCTTCCAGGGTAGTATGAGAATGGGGGCGATGTTAGATTGTGGCATTCATGATCGGAAACTGTGTCGAGATGTTTGAGAGATGCAAGAGAAAGAAAAGAAAAAAAAGAAAAAAAGAGGTTGAATAAGCGTGTTGAAGTCGAAGATGATGCGCTATATTACTGACGTCTCATAGCTCGCTCATAGCTCGTATAAGTGACAAGATTCTATGAGCTATCGAAAATATCGATGAGTTGTCAGGCCGGGACGAGGAGTTGTTCTATTTACGTTCAAATAGTTGTCATGTCGCGTCGCAGTTCTCCAGCCTTGCAGCCTTTTCCTCAAGGTCGCGAATCACTAGCGTCAGTTTACCGCTTAGTCATACAATGCTCTCCGCCTACGTGCATAGTATGTCTGTATCCGAACGTCATGTCATGGGCAACGGGACAGCAACCAGCCGTGCGCATTCCTACCTCTACAGTTACAAGAGATCCTAACTTTTATACCTACAATGACTACGCTTTACAGCCAGTATAATCGTCAGCTCTACGGCTTTCACGATGACAAGTTTGATTGAATAATTTTTTTGGTTTGAATTCGCCCACCAGCGCACTCGTACAACATCCTTTGAGAAAAAGTTAAAAAAAAACGGGTTCAAGAAGCCAGAACTGCAGAACAAGAAGGAAAAGAGCAAGAACAAGAACAAAAGCAAGAAGAAAAAAGAAAATCAAAAAAGTATCAAATGAAGCACTCTTTCGCAGAGAAAAGAGGCCCCCAAAAAAGAATAGAAGAAAAGCAAGAAACAGCAAACAAGAAAAGGTATCGGCAAACGTGACCGTCTTTTTCAGCAACCAGATTACAACTGTATCATTTTCTCCAACCTGCGATCCCCAACGATTCAACTTCCGCGACATTAGCTTCGTTCCTTCCAAGGCCTCCTCTTTTTTTCCCTCCCAAAAAAGCTTTTTGTGACTAAAACAATGGGCAGGGTGTGCATGCTTTGCAACAATGTAGAATGTGTACAGTGCGAAACAAAAAAAGGGGGCAGTGGCGATGCAAGGTTGAAATGCTAACAAAAAAAGAAGCTGAACAATGCTCAAGTGTGGTTGTGCCAATAGATGCCTCCTTGCTCTTCCTCTATTAGTGTCGACTTGTATGAATGCCAACGGATGGAAGAACAAGGAGTTGACAACGTGTAATGTGATGCAAGTGTGATGCAAGTGCAATGCAAGAGCAATGCGAGAGGCAGGGCTGTATTATGAAAAGAGTGTATTAAGAGACGTCGATAAGTCTGGTCGTGGTTGGAAATGCTGGAAAACGCTTGTGTATGTTTTTTCTTGTATGGTGTGGAGGTTGCGGGATTCGCGTGTTGTATTATTTGCTCTTCGGCTTTTTGTTCGTGTGTGTCGATGGTGATTCGTCGTCGGCGACTCGATGTTGGGTAGTGGGATTAAATATTAAAGGAGTGTAGAATAATCGTCGAGTCGCAAAAAGAAGCACGAAGCAAGAAAGGGCACAATGCATGCAGGCAAGCAAATAAACGCAAACAAGGCTGGCAAAAGCATAAAGCAGAGCAGAAGCAAGGCTAGGCTGGAAACGCAGTGGTGGTAGGTAAAAATGAATTGATGATGCTGATGAATGAATCTCAATGTAGCGGTAGAGTGCTCTTCCCGAAAATGCAAAATGCAGGGGTAGAAGGAGCAAAAAAATGATGGTAATACACAAGCACAAAGCCAAACTCCATGGCAAGAAGCAAGAAAGGCTCTCAAAAAAGATGATAGTGAAAACAAAAGGGGAAACCCTTAAAAGCCAAAAATGTAATGATGCGGGCTTGAAAACGCCAATGAGAAAAGAAAAGGAAAGTGGTAGTAGTAAAAAAGGAGGATCAAAAAGGATCAAAAGAAAAGGGTCAAGAAAGGACCAAAAAAGAAGAAAGAGACTGAAAAAAGGAAAGAAAAGATAAAAGATCGGACATTATTGTACACCGCATGTTCCATAACAAAACAAAAAGGATAAAAAGTTCATAGGGAATCATGGGACAAGAAAGGACAAAAAGGAAAGTGAAGGTGGTAGCTATCATGAAAAAAGAGAAGAAAAAGAAAAGGGGGGGGGGAGTGTGTGTAGACGTGTGCAGGTCATCGTTATGACTAGTACGATGCCATGCGACGGGCGTGGCCACGGTCCAGAATGGGCGAGCCAAAGCCCAGGGCCATGGCAGGCACAGGCGACGAGTCCAGCGACAGCAGGCTGGACGAGTTCGCACTGCGACCGGGCGCGGTGGGCGACGAGACGTCGTTGAATTGGAAGGACTTTTGGCCGAGAAGAGAAGCGCCACGACCAGCTGCAGCAGTCGGGCTGGCATCGTGTTGGCCAAAGGCAAAAGTCTGGGCGCGGTGCAGACCCTTGCGGTTCTGCTTAAGGCGGCCCATGCCACGCTCGCAGGCAAAAGCGTGCTCGGCGGCATCCATCTCAACGTAGGCCTGCGGGTAGCAGCGGCACGGGTGCTCGCCAAAGAAGCCACTATAGCCACCATCCAGAATGTACAGCTCAGGGAAAGACAGGCGAGGGTAGTGCTCAGCGTTCACGGCACGATCCTCGGCGCGAATGTGGCGCGCCATAAGAGGTGCACGGTGGGCCGAGTACTCGCAGTGCAGCACGATGAGCGTACGGCCGCGGCACTCAAGCGGTGCAGCCGAGCCGTCACTCGGGTTGGCGGCCCGGAACAGGTGTGTAGCCAGCAGGTCCTTGTCGTTGTAGTTGATGGCCTCGTTGATGTGGCCGCCTTCGTACTCGTACTCGAAGCGGCAGTCAATGATGAGCTTGCTGTCGAAGGAGTCGTTAAACTGGCCGTCGAGAACACGCAGCAGAGTAGCACGGTCAATGCGCGGGATCGAGTCGTTCTGGCCCTCGGGGAAGAAGTGGGGCAGAGCAGGCGCCTGGGGAGCACTGGCAACCTCATCGGTGTCCATGACGGAAGTCAGAAGAGAGGGCTGCAGGCCAGACGGCGCATTGTCACCGGCACCCGCGCCCTCATCACGCTTGGGCTTCATCATGTCAATGGGGTTTTCGAACATGCTCAGTGAGCGACGGTACTGTCTCCGGGGGCGAACAAAAGAGCTCGACTGGCGGCGAATGTGGCCATTGATGGGCGAGGCAGTACGCGAACTAGACGCAGAGCCGGCACTGCTCATCGAGACGAAAGACGGCCGCGAGCGGATCGGGCCACCGACACCAGAGCCAGAAACGGCACTGGCATTGGCATTGGCATTGGCACAGGGGCTGTGAGAAGACTGGGGCCGACGCTCAACAAGAAGCTGTGAGGCCGCGGGCTGCGGCGGGGACTCCTGAAAGCATTCAGACAGGGAGAGGGAGGAAGAAGAGGCATTGGGAGCGGGTGGTGGCGGGCGGCTCTCGCCAAAACGGAAGAAGGGGAGCTGGTTGTCAGAGTGCATGCGGGTCGGTCCAGCAAAGGAGTAACCCTTGGCACGGGTGAGCGAAGCTCTCCGGGGCAGCTTTCTACGTCTGCATCTTTGTTAGTGGGCGAAAACAGTCAATGAACTACGGTGGTGGGTGGGCTCCAACATACTCAAGAGCACTGGCCAGGGTTCTCGATGGCTCCAACGCTATTGGTACTGAAGAAGCAACGGGCGCCGGTGCCGGTGCAGCTGCAGCAGGCTGTGGTGGGCAGGGCGACTCGAGCATCATCTGGTCGTCGCTATGGTCGTTGTTGTTACTGTTCGTCGGGCAGGGCGAGGCTGGAGAAGCCATGGAAGACATCATCTCAGTCTCAGCAGCCACAAAAGCGGCAGCAACCTTCTTGGGCACGGGAGTCATGTCCATGAGGGCCTCGGCGGGAAGAGGGGACGAGGAGACCAATGGCGGTGCCTTGAGGGAGTGGCAGGTGGTTGTGAAGAGAGCACGGCGGGGCGTGGGAAAGCGAGGGCTGTTTTCTTCGCCAATGGAGAAGTTTTGGCACAGGTCGGCAGCGAGAGAGCCGGCAGGTGAGGAACCGTGGACGGGGCCAAAGCACTCCTGGTTCAATTGGTCGCGGATGCTAAACGCACCACCGTTGCCGGAGCCATTGAGGCCACGGCCACCGCTACGAGGCTTGCCCGGTGACAGACGGACGCGCAGGTTGGTGAAAAGATCCCGCTTGCCAAAAGGTGCTGCTGGCCGGTGCATGGCGGCCAGAGGCGAGGAGGTCTCCATGGTGAAGTGAGGATGGGGAGGAAGAAAGTATGAGAAAAGAAAGAGTTGATCAGGCCGTCGAAAGCCTGACCAACGTCAACTACTGGACTAATGCAGCGTGAAAGAGTCGGCGCCTTTTGGACAAAGGCGAGTCGAGGATTTGGAGGGGGAGGGTGATATTAGTCGCCGTTCGTTTTCTGTGTCGTCGTTCAGAGATATCCTCGTGGTCGGTCCTGCGATCACGTATGCGAGAGAGGAAGGCGGGCGGAGGAGGGTGGGACGGAGAGCGGAGAGTGTTAAAGAACTGTTGTACCTGTCGACATTGAGGAGGTCGTGTGAAGCGGAAATCGTGGCGGTAAAAGAGACGTAGAATCGAATATCATAGACAGGAACCGTTGACTAGGTCGGATGCCGTGTGAGGTCGTCGGTAGGGATGAGAGACGGCCGGGGGGAAAGATATGATATCAAGAAGAGTCGAGAGTTCGAGAGTGTCGAGAGTGTCGAGGACCGTCGTCGATGTCGTGATATCGAGGGACGGGTTGGCGAGGTAGTCGACGGCGAGGTGTCGAGCTGTCGAGTTGTCGAGTTGTCGAGGATGTCGAGATATGAAGTTGTCGATATGCGAGGAAGGAACACCCGAGAGAAAGAGAAGAAGTGTAGAGGGGAGGTAGTGAGTAGAAGAAGGTCGAGGTGAAGCCAAACGGTGGAACAATTGGTTGGAGCTGTTGCACCGAGCAACCGTAGACCAAAGGGCGGAAGAGGGGTGTGATAGTGGGAAGAGAAAGAGAGGACGTCAAGCAAGGGCGGCGAGATAGGAGACCAGATGGGGCCGACGATGGAAGAAAAGGAAGAGAGAAGCGAGAGGCGGAGTGGGGGGGAAGAAAGAAAAGGTGGGTGAGGAGAGGAGAGGACCAAAGAGGAAAAAGAGAAAAAGAGGCAAGAGACACACGACGAGGAAAGAGGAAAGAGGAAAGAGGAAAGAGGCAGAGAGACAGACAGGGAAGGAACGAAGCAGCGAAGATCTGCACTTGTTCGGTGTGGAACTTGGCTGTCAGTATGATCTGAAATTCTGTATCTGGACCGTCTTGTTTCGGCAGGCGGGCGTGTCGCTGCTTCCCTGATACTGAGTAGGTCGGCGGCAACCAAAGTACTTTGTACCGTCGTAGCTTCCCGTTCCGGATTCTCTGTGGCTTTGTCTCTCCGTACGCTCTTTCCTTTTTCCTTTTCTCTTTCACAGAAGCGTCACACACCTTGCGTCGTTGGTGAGAAAAAAAAAAGAGGAAAGAGAAAAGAGGAGTAGGTTGTCAGGGGAGACTTTGAAAGTCAGTGAGCAAGAAAAGACAGTCCCCAAAAACAGGCTGCATATGCAGTTTGGAGGCTGCAAGTCGCACCTGCGTTCAGGCCTAATATGGTGGAGCTCAGAGGTACAGGGGACAGAGGCTGAAAGGGAAGGAGCGACCATGGCGACGAGACGAGAGACGAGCGACCCCGACGACCGAAGACGGCAACCGCGACCAGCCAACAAAGAAGTCGTGGAGGTCACTGCGTCGGTCAGTTGGCGAACCAGAGAGCAGCTGACAGCGGATTGGCCGTCCCCTGGCAGGGTTGCTAGGATAGATGGGTCCCTGACTACGGCGCACTACGGCGCACTACGGGATGTATCACCAAAAAAAAAATAGGGAAGACACAGCGTGATACAGCCTCCCAACTTTCGACACAGCCAGCCCGCTTCCTGATCCTTGGCGGGGTCTGACGCTCTGAGAGGTCAGAGGGCGATATGGAGATTCTTTTTTTGAGAGCAAATGCAACAACGCCAACAAGGTTTTCTCGTTTCCTAGCGCCGTCTCCTGGGGGCCCGTAAGCGCTGCGGCGGAGAAACGGTAGGGCGGGCGGCAGGGCGACCCCATAGCAACAGAGGTACTACGGAGTACGTGCTGTAAGTAGCGCTGTATCGGGCGACTTCAGGGCGACTCCACTGTAGAATGGAGACCAAGCTAAGATCCTCCCAGAAACGCAAAAAAAAAAAACGCCAAAAGCCCCAAAAATCGATCCGCTCTTGTCATGAAATGTCAGAACGTGAGCTGGCATTGTTGCGCGGAAGCACGCGATATCGTGCTGGGGCCAAATGCCAGGCGCCAGGTACAGGTCTTGGATGAGAGACGATCACTGACGAAGAAAGACGCAGCAACGGAAGAGAGAGAAGGGGGGAAAGGAGAAAAGGGAAAAGAAAAGAGACAAAAAAGACGAGATGAGAAGACAAAGACGAGTGGGAAAGGTAAACGAGAATAGCCCCCAATGCAATGGCAGTCACCATATCAATATGCAGAGACAAGATCAAGACCGTCACGATCCAGAGAAATTAACCAGAAAATATCGAGACAAAAGACAAAAGACAAAAGACAAAAGACAAAAGACAAAAGACAAAAGACAAGAGAGAAAAGAGAAAAGACCCAACAACCACCCCGATATAGAGTTTGTGGTGCACATCAGTCTTTAATGGCCAGCTGAAGACACATGCAAGACTGAATAGACCCAAGACACGATGAGAGAAGCGACAAAAGTCCATGGAAATGGGGGAAGACCCAGCCAACTTGTCTGCTTCCACCTTGTTTCGTGTCGGTCGCAATCCAACAAACAGCGCCAGCGATGGCGCTTGTCGTCATCTCTCCTCTCTTTCTGCTCTCTATCTCCTCTCTTGTGCTAACGATTCTCCTCAAAAAAAACTCACGCGCTCGCCGGTCCTTATCTTACGGCATTTTCTTGTTCTCTTTCTGGAGTCCTTTCCCTTGCAAGCTGAGAAACCTTCAGCCGCCGTAGACATGCCGCTCTAACCACAACCGGCTGCCCTGGTCTTTTTCTTATTTTTCTTTCTTTTTTCTTGAGCGTGTCGTCGGCAGGCCAATTTCTCGTTTCTCTTTTTCAATTTTCTCTCCCTGGCGACAATGTGGACCTGCCAACTGGCAAGACACGCAAAAGTGGAAAGCTGGTCCGTGTCCATCGCAGTGAGCTCTCAGATTTCCCTCGTCTCCTCATCGGAGAGTCGACCCCGGTCGCCCTTGTTTCGAAAACTTGATCCTTCCAGACCTGGCCATGAGAAAAGAATCAAAAGAGAGAGAGCAGAAGGATGGGAGGATACCGAGTACGACTACGACGCCATTTCCCGGGTGCCGTCACTTTCTGATAGACATGGCGGACATGACTTGTCCAGACCAGCATGGACCAAGCTGGACTCGACGCGCGAGGAACTCCTTTGGGGCCTTTGGCGAGTCTATTGAATTTTGTCAAAACAGCACGCCTCGATAATAAGAGAATCGCGCAACGGCCTTGACCGTTCAAGAGGTCAAGAGGTCAAGAGGTCAAGAGAGATATCGTACCCCAGCAGTAAATATGTACACCAATGCATGCACGATGGAAGCACGATACGATGTGCAATGAGCCGATAGAGGATCTTCAACTGCAAAGAGGGTCAACGCACGTTTGCAAGAAGAGTGTCAAATTCCGATCCAAACAAATGCAACGGCACACACGAAGCATGATGTAGAATAGCGTGAGTACCGTGTGCAAGGGAGGAGAGAGCGTTGCACGAAACGAAACGACAAAATAGAAACGAGCACAGGGACAGCGATGTGCTGCATGCTGCACGATACAGTACGGAGTACTCCGCTTGGCTACGACTGAGTATGAAAATCAAACGAAAACGAGCTACTGGAGGCTGCACGACCGCTCACGTTGCAATTGCAAGCCAAAAGGGTGCTAGCCAAGCAGGAGCTTTCTCTCATGCGACCACGGAGGACAAGGTCTTGCAAGGTCCTTGAACGGTATGAGGCAAAAAGGCGCCCCTTCATCTCTCATCTCGTTGAGGAATGGAGAAGGACAAGGAACGCCGGGCAGATGAAGGCCGAGATGAAGTCACAAAAAGAAAAGGGAAAAGAGTCTCCAAATGAAAAGCCCATGGAAAAGTCTCCAAGAAAACCAGAAGCGACCCCAACACGGCCAATAGCTGTGAGACAACAAGAGGGGCAAAAAGACGGGGCCGAAGAGGAAGCGGACCAGAGCTCTCCAAAGATGGGCATGTAATAAACGAAGATGCAAGGGAGGTGAAGAAACCAAAGAGAACCTACGAAACCAACTGGACATTCGGTACGATGGATTACAATGGAGACAACAAAAATGTCGTTCATGAGATGAGTGCCGCATATGGCAGATGAGATGGGGCCGAGACCGAGACCAGCCTGACGCGCGGTGGTTCTTTTTGTGCGTGTGTGTTCTTTTAATAAGTTGATATTGCTATCCTTTTCATAATTGTCGATGATGGCCGTTTGCGAGATTCCATCTGCTGTTTGCTGCCCTTTTTCTCGTTGTTGGCGCTGTCCTTTCTGGTTTTCTTCGTCGCTCTTTTTCACGCTTTTTTCACGCTTTTTTCTCTGTTTTCTCTCCCAACATTAAAGTCGACGTGACCTTGATTTCGTGCACTCTGGTTGGCTCGCGTGCGACGCGAAAGTAAATAAAGCTGTTTTGGTGCAAAAGAGGGGCGGCGCGGCGGACGCGCCGAGCTAGCAGTGTGTCGACAGTCATAGTCAGCGAAACGTGGTTGCCAGGTGTCTCCAGCAACTTTATTGTGTATCTTACGGAGTACAGGGACCGCCCCCAAGAATCCCAGCGTATTCCTCCGTCCAAGGTGTAGCTGCTGTACTGTGTCAGTAGGGACTGCACTTTGTGGACTTGGTCGGTTGCTGTGGCCCGCTGGAGCCACCTGAACGCCCCTAGTGGCTAGCGCTGTACTCTGTCCACTCACACGCTCCTGCCGGCCAGTGATGTCAGCTCGACTCGAACAAGATAAGCATTTCCACACACAAAATGTGAGCAAATGTCCACACTTTCTTCCCTGTTCATTGTTGACTTTCTTTCCGTTCCCTGGATCGGAGTTTTTCTGCTGCATCTCTTGACCATTTTCTGCAGTCCTTCTTCCCTATTTCAGCAAGGCTAGCCTTCCCAGTCCGTCGTAGCGCCGGGCACTCCAAGAGAATCCCGTCCATGCTTTTTTTCTTCTTCTTTTTTTTCCCTCTCCCTTCTTTTGAGTTGTCCTCATGTCATTCAGCTCCAGTCGCGCGGGAATTCACCAACCTGTACGACGTAATTACGTCGTAAACTGTATTGATCAGCACAGCTGCAATCTCGATGGGCGGTGAGCAGACGACGGGTGCTCGATGCAGCGCGGTTTTGAGAAAGATACAAACTCGATTCGATGTCGGTTGACAGACACATTACCACGAAAAGAGAGTGAAGAATCAATGGCAAAAAGGCTGCCGGACAGTGCTGAAAAAAGACACTGAAATACGACGTAAAGAGAGGAGAGAATGCATGAGGAACGCCATTCCGGTCGCTACGGCGTCAAATGTCGGCCGTGGAATGTCGACCGGAGCCTTGTTTCCCTAGTTTTTTTCTACGACTGCCGTGGAGAGAGATGAGAAAAGAGATACGCCGTACTCCGTACAAAAGTACACCATCCAACGTCCGCTTCGCCAATCTGTCTTTGCCAGACACGCAGCCAAAATGAAGCTTCTTTCTTCTTTCAGTTCCTTTCAGTTCCTTTAGTTGGCCTCTCTCCAATCGTAACGTGGACGAGCTCTTCTGGCATGTACCAAAACGATTGCAGTGGATATATATTTATCTCCATCGTCCTCAACCGGCCAAGTCAACGTCTATCTACAGAGTTGAGGGCCAAAATGGGAGACAAAAAGCTTCTAAAGTACCTGCATGTCGTCTCCAGTATCCTGCGTCTCGTAGAGTCTTTTCTTTCTTCTTCACTGTCCACTTTCTCCTGCAAGCCCCCCCCCCCCCCCTTTGGCAAAAGTCTCCCCTCTTGTGCAGCTCGGGCCGGGAAGAGAAACAGAAAATAGGACGCGTTGCAGGGTTTGCAGGGAAAAGGATGGAGCTCCCCTGGTAACTCCCCTCCTTTGTGATCTTCCCCTCCCTTTCCTGCTCTTCGTCGCCCCGGCAGCTATGGGGGTAGTGGGGTTTTTCTTTCTTTTCTCTCTTTTTTCTCTTTTCTTTGCAGTCTTCCCTTCTCACCACTATCCTCCATTCAGTGTCCCGTAAATTCACAGTCGTATGGCCGGCGAACCAGAGCCCAGAAGGGTCCGTTCGTCACATTCAAAAACATCCCTGCCGCCTCCATAAGGCGGGCTGTGCAAAGAAGGATTTTTAAGGAAAGAGGACACTTTCTCACGCACACACTTTCCGCACTCTCTTTGCTCCGTCTCGACCTCGGTTTCCGCTCTTGGTCGTATGTTTTTCTTTTTTCCACTCAGGGAGTAACCAATGTGAATCCTGATAGGGCGGCTTCTCACTTTCTCGACAGGGAACATCAAAGCTGAAGCTGTCAGAAAGAGGGGCAATGCCCTGTCCCTGTCCCTGCCCTGTTGCTCGATGCTCCCAATGCAAAACAAGAAAGTTGTTGCGACTCGGGGACTTGTATGAACTACGGAGTATTCTACGACGTGCTCGAGTGACATTTGATACTTGCAGTGACTTTGTCGACTTCAAGCGATTTCTTCCTTTCCCTGTCAGATACCTCCGGGCCTTTCCATATCTCGCCGTGTCTCAATTGCTATGAGGAAATCTCCGAGCCTTGAGACCAATATTGTCTTTTCTTGGCCGATACGGAGTACGAGTAGCTTATGATTTTCCTCGACTGTGGAAGTCGTTCTCGAGGCTTGCCTCGCTTGATATGAGTGCCCATTGTCAGGAGAAGGCTGAGGATTCGTGAATGTGAAATTTGCCGCCTTCGTATAGTAAAAAGAAGAAGAAAGAAAGAAGAAAAGAAAAAAGGGACCGAACGGGGGAGGCCGAGGTCAAGCAGGGCAAAGATTCTGGAATGGCCGCAAACTGATAGGACGAGAAAAAAGGGACTTTTGTAGGCGCGGGACGAGATGAAAAAGACATTGAGACATACCCGCGAATGCGACACAGGACATATCTCACGTAGGGGCTTTTGAGCCCGTCCAGACACATTCTTCCCCAGACTGTGCCTATCGTGACTTGCTTTTCTGTCGTCGACTCGTCCCTTCCCCGACGTGTTGCTTTGCCGCCCGTGTTAACATTCCTGTGCCGGCGTGGCCCGCGTTCTATGTCTCTGTGTGCCACACCATTACAGCAAGAGACTCTGACTCTCAGAATACTCTCCAAACGCGTGCGCACCGGGCGATAGAGCCTGTCCTCCCCGCTGCCTCGTTTGCTCCCTTGCGTCTTTTTCTTCACGTTCTCTTTCTCTATCTCACACTCTGATGCATGCATGCATGATCGTTCTCTTTATCCCTTCTCCCACCCGCCGTTCGCTTCTGTCAGAAGGTTTTCTGCTTTCCTTTTTCCGCCCTCTGTTTTAGCCCAGCGTTATGAACCTGTTGTTGGCCGTCCCCGGTTCTTGCAAAATAAGAAGACCAGAAAACTCCCGCAAGGGCCTCTACAAGACCCCGGCCAGGTTTGCCGTGTTTCGGGAGATGCGGCTCCCAGGATAAAACTGTCCAAGAAAGTGCCCACGAACCGTACTCCGTAGTTCTGAGCATAGCAGGATGCCTGTCCTTTCAGGGCAAAGGAAAACTCTGCCCGGCTTTTCAATGCTCACTTGCGTTTGTGCGAAACTTGCCTTCTTGCCCTTGTCCTGTCCGCATCTTGCCTTGTCTGCTTGTCCTGCGAAAAACGTCAAAACAACGGTGGACGGACTGAGCTACGGACGGCCCGCGGGGGATAAAGCGCATGGTTTGTCAGTGGCAGGGGCAGCTTTTGGGAGGTCGTGAAAAGGAGGTTTTGAAAATAGAGATCAAGGATGGTCCCGCGCTCATTACTGTGTACGTCGTTGACTCTGGTGGTGTGCACCCTTTTCCGATTTTCGAGCCTGATTTCTGACGCGCACTTATTTCTGACAGGCACACCTTGACACCACAATACGAACGATACAAGGCACAAGCTCAACAAGGTACAGTGCCTCAATGCACATCAACCCCGCCCGGGATGGGCAGTCGAAGGGTCTCTTGACGATGGACGATGGCAACAAAGAGCTGACAAAACAGGCAAAGCCTCCTCTTCGCCGAGCTTGCCTTACCTTGCCCATATTTCGTACTCCGTACTCCGCACTGGGTGCATCCTTCTTCTCTTCCCTGCAGACCATCGCCCCTCTTTGATGCATCCTTCCCTTGTGTACCCGAAACAGCCATCTCAAACAAACACATGATCCCGAAAGTAACCTATTTATTTCAATGGAACAAAGGGAAAGACAGAGAGAGGCTATTGAAGAATTGGAAGCAACCGTGCGTCTGAAGGCTGTCCCTGCGAGATGCCGGGTGCGTTGTTTTTTGTCTCTTTGGCTCTTCCTTTTCTCTGTCTTCCTTTTCTTTCCGCCTTCGCATTGCAAGGGAGAAAAGGTGAAAGCGAAAGATGGTGAACAGAGCTACGACGTAATTGCAAGGGATGGTATCAGGGCGTCAAAATTTAAAAGGAAAAGGAAAAAAGAAAGAAAGAAGAAAAAAGTGTGAGTGGTGCTTTTGAGTAGACGCTGATGCAAATTCGCGGCGTAGGGCCGCTCTTTCGGCTTTTCGTTTTTTTTTCTTTCTTTTTTTTTTCTTTCGTTTTGTTTACTTATCTTTTTGCACAGCCGACTTCGACAGGACTACCCCTCACCGCTTCTTTTCTCTTTCCTTGCTCTAAACTCCCCCTCTCGATGCGACCCTCTTAGCTTTGCCGATGCATCGTATTGTTCCCTGTTTTCCGTGTTTTCATCGCTGGTTTTGTGTCGAGACTTTTGGGATTTCGGTGGTTGAATGCAAAGGCATAATTTTGTCGTGTTTTGTAGCAGTGGAGAAAAGTAAACAAATGACGTACAGTGCGACACCTTCAAAAAAGTCGCGCAACGCGTTCTGGGGCATTGGACGAAACAGAAACAAGTGGTGGGGGACGAGGTGTGGGTGAGCGTTACGCGTGGTCACGTTACCTTCTGAGACCTGCTCACGTGAGCTTCACTCTCATATGCACATCCAACCTCATCTCGACAAAAGATTCAGCGTTTATGAACAAAAATGACGGGAATACTAATGAAAATGTTATTTTTATAATTCTGCTACTCGTTGCTACTCGTTTGATGGTTTTTGAAGTTATCCCGAATTATTTTATATTTTTGTTGGTGGCTGTGAATATTTTCACATTTTCATTTCTCTAAATTCATGATTGTAAAAACTTGTAAAGACAATGTCTAGCATCTTTGTTTGACCGACCTTGTAACAATCACGTATGACAAGTTCAACTGTAAAAGGCAACCATACGACAGGTAATAAATATGACAGTTGCTCGGCTGACACGCTCTACCACCGTGGCGTGTCTCTGTGTGACCGTCTTCCCCGAACTTTTGTAAAGCAGTTTTCAGCCATATCCCATGTTATCTAGTCCGAAGAGGCCAATTTGATATTGGATTATGGTCGTACAAGGCGACCGCCTTATGGTATATGGAACAGGGAGGAGTCTGGGTAATGTACGGACGTTGCAAAATGTCTTTGAAAGAGCGTTCGACATGTGGAAGGAACGACGTGATATAAGTCCTACTCTGTACATTAACTGTTTGATATCTGGACGCCGTACAAAATATGTGCACGTGTAAAAGCACAATATGATGATGCAGAATGCCTATATATGTTTATTGAAAGCTGGTATCGTACACCGATGCACAGTATCTAATGCACCCAGTCTGTCTTGGAGCTCATCACCGAGACCCTAGCAGGAGTTGAATATCCATACCAAAAATATTGCTCGACTCGATACTTATCGTCAAACCAACGGCCAAAAAGAGACACTGCATGTCTATTTGATAAAGACATAAAGACATAAAAGGACATATAAGACAAATAAGATTTCCAATAAACGCCAAAATCCATGTCCGTGTAGCCCTGTACCCAAATAAACCGTAAAGCCAGAAATAGAAGAATATAGAATGATGGCAGAGAATCCCATCTACTGGAAAACACTGTTGTAATATGCCTGCAGGTCGGCACATTCGCGGCTCGTCATGAACGTGTGCGTACACAGCACACCGCGCACCTCGTCCCACATGGCCCGCTCGACATCGTAGCCGGCGTCCCGATTGAAGTCGTCGTCGACCTGCCACAGCCGCGACAGGGCGCCGTTTTCGTTGTAGGCATAGACGCCGCGCATCGACTTGGCCAGGTGGCGCAGGTCGATTTTAAATAGATTGTGGTGGACAAACATCCAGCGGGCGTGGACACCCGAGCTGGCGTCGCGGTCTTGTAGAGCGTCCAGGTGCTGCATCTTGTTGGAACGCGATGCACCGCGCTCACCCTCGGCCACCATCCTGTAGTCCTCGACGGGATCAGCTTGTCGCATGGCGGCACCGATGTAGGTCCCGTTGATCCAGCGGCCCAGGATACCGATTTGGGTGTGCACGGCATAAAAGGGGTTGCCCATGACCATGGCGCCGTGCAAGAATGTTTCCTTGTCGCCCTGACCAATGGCACCCTGGGACAACAACGGGTAGTAGTGGCTCGGGCCGTAAAAGTTGTAGTAGGCGGCCATGATGAGACTTGTGCCGTGCCGCGCCTTGTCGTACAGTAGCACTCCGGACTCGGAACTGCGGCGCTCTGTCAACAGGGGCGGAGCCATATCCAGAATATCGTAGAGCACGGGGGCCGTCGTCGACAGCCAAAAGTCGGGCCAGGTGACGAGGCCGTGGGTGGTAAAGGGAACCGCCTCGAACAGAGTATCGGGGTTGTGGATGGGCCAGCAATCGGCATCAAAGAACAGCACTTCCTGGAAGGACGACAGCAAGATGGAAAAGACTTTGAACTGGAACCTGGCCAGTGGTGGCATCCACGGTGTCGTCTCCCAAAATCGCTGCATGATATGGCACTCCGTGCCGAGTGCTGGCAGCACGCTTTCGCACAATGTGGCATCGTAGTCGCTGTCGCTGTCCAAAAACAGCTGGATGGGCAGCTGAGAGCCGTTGCGCCGCAGCATAAGAATCGAGGTGACGGCGATACCGACGTATTGTCCGCCGGCCGTCATGACGATGCCTCGAGTGGGGGCCGCCGCTGCCGCCGCCGCTGCTGGCTGTGTCGACTTGGCTTTTGGGCTTGACTTTGTGACTGTCAGGAAACCCGTGGCGTGCGCCTTGTCGCCCAACACTTCTTGTGCTCCGCCGTCTCGGCCACCAAATCTCCGCTGCTCCTCTTTAGCCGCCGCCGCTTGTGCCTCCGCCTCGGCGTCTTCGACCCGGCTGTTGAACGTCTTGCCGGCATACGGCAGCTGCTGTCCCAGACTCCGTGCCGCTCGTACAAAGCCGGCATGGCCCGTTTTGATGGCGTCCTTGAGGTCGTCGGTCAGGTGGATCTTGTCGACCCGTTCGCGGTAGCCGTCGAGTTGTGGGTTGGGCTGGATATCGTCGTCGCTAACGCTCTCCCAGACGACGACCTGCTGCGTGGTTTTTGGTCCGTGGTCCATCATGGCTTGTAAGAGTTGTTTCCAGTAGCGGAGCATATCTTTTGAGGGCGGGACGCCGCCCTTTGGTGGTGGACGTTGTAGGCCATAATGTGATGACCTCACCGAGCCTCCCTCGGGAAAGTTGCTGCTGGTGATATGTATTGTAAGTGTGGATGAGGTGAAAACCAGCCGGGCGAGACCGATGACTAGATGGCCGATGAAGTATAGACTGACGACGGTCGAAATAAGAATGGCGTAGAATGCTCGTGGTCGATGCTTTCGAAAAAGATGGAGCATCTTTCGTGGTGGGTATTTGTAGATGTGCATTGTGACGTTTGCAAGTGTGATAAGAACAAGTGCGGCGGTGATGAATATGATATGATGGGATATAGGTGATGCGGCTGCAGCTGCAGTCGAGACCGGCTATCGTGAAATCTTTTAGCCCTCTCCACGGCCGAGGGCCTCTGACTGTAATTGCGGTGAAACGGTGCCGTCTCTCAGCCTTGTTGTCTGTTGTTGGGAGTGATTTTCTATGGTAGAGAAAGAGCCATTGTCCTACGCCGTTGCAGTACAAGAGCGTACGTATATTCGCATCTCCTCGTCATGACATCGGTGCGGCTTCGAGCGTGTGAGGGTGCCACTACTCCAAAAAAGTGCCTTGTTGTAGGTCGTGGAGAGATGCGCTGAGATGGAGCTTGGCGCTTGATGTATTGATACTGACGGCGTCAGTCGTGGTGGCTTGCCGTCTTGGCCGTTTTCGTTATTTGTCGTCGATGTCGTTAATGAGAGGGCAAAATGGAGACTGCTAACCATCGAAAATGTTGGTGTTGAAAGTCGTGGTCGGTGCTCAAGCCGGGGCAAAAGGAGAGGACGTACAAAAGACGAAAGAAGAAAGACGAAAGCAGAAAGCAGAAAGAAGATCTGGACCGATTTCTCTCGCTGCCTTCTAGACACCTTATTTCTCCTTCTTTTTCTTCTCCTCTTTTCTCATCTGGACGAGTATGAAGTACGGGGTATTAGTTGGGTAATACATTTTGTTCCATACGGGCTCATAATTCCCGAGAAATTGTCCAAGGAATTGCCCCGGAGTGTACAAAGTCAATGGTAGACAAACTCCTTACTCACACATGTCAATTACGCTCGCTCTCTTTCTGCAGTGCTAGTACTGTGTCGTAGGGGCGCAACTCTCGGCTCCGGTGCGAGCGCAACACGCACGCTCTTTTCCCCCATATACGAAGTACTTCCGTCATAGCTGAACGAGTCCCGGGCGGCCAGTGTACAAAAGACAGAATATCTGAGAGAGGTTGGTCTGCTTTGTGAGCTTTGCTGCGCCCTAAGGGCCCCATGGCGTTTTGTGACGATCATCGCCCGGGGTACGTAGACAAAATGGTGATGGGGGTGTGTTTGTAGAAGATCTTTTTGAAGAGTACTCCGTACCCGAGATTTCGCTTTGGGGTTGGTTTTTTGTGGCTTTTTTGCTACCGGTCCTGACAAGACGTTGTACAATTTTGTATGAGTTTTGCAGAACAAAGGACAAAGGACTCCTATTTACGAGTTGTCCTTGGCACATTTTTTGATGTATGAAAGGGAGGCGACTTTGAAGAAATTCGTCGTCCTTTTAGGTCGAAACAAAAGCAGATACTAATACAAACTACAGAATCAAGACTCATGAAAGCGACGAAAAAGATGTGAGCGGGATGTATGTCGTATAAGTGCCTCCCTCGGCGCCACCAAAAAGCTCGGTGCAGCCAACTTCCCGTTCCTTTGCACACGCCTTCTCAATGGAGCATAGGCTTGCGATTCAAGCTTAGAGACGTGCGTACGTGCGTGCGCGCCCTCCATTTTGCCGTGCACCAATGGACGGCGGACAAGGAGACGATGGGACGATGTAGCGTAGCATTTGATTTTAAAAACTTCCTCGACAGAGACAACGAGCCGCCGTTTTCTTGTTCTCACCGAGTTTGCCCTCTTCGAGCCTCTCTCCCTCTGTGCCTTTGTCTTTGCCCTCGCACTTTGTGCAAGGTTTGCGGACATCGATGCGACAAGACTTGCATCAAAAAACCTGCTGTTAGCGTCGAGATGGTATGGTGAAAAGGGGGGAGGGGAATATGAGATACGGTTGTACTGGCGAGGTTCTTATTGTGGGAACAGGCTCCAGTTTTCTTGATGTTCTTCAAGAAGGCCTGAAGGCGAATACATACGCAAGATACGTCTGCAACGGCGAGATTTAAAAAGTACCTTCTTGCATGTGCGTCCCGGATGCCAAGTGTGAACAAGCGTGCCCCAGGTTGGGGTTGAAGAGAATAAAAAAAAGAAGAAAAAAAAAGGAGAAAGGGGGGAGGTTGTAGCTCGCTCGGAGGCTAATTTTCACGTGCAGAATGGAATACATCCCTCTGATTTGCAACTGAACGTCATTTCGCAGGCGCAGCACTAGGAACCATTGCAACAGGGTTCAAAGGTTCAAAGTAGGGAAAAGGGAAGAGAGGGGAAAGGTAGAATAGGACGGACAAATTTGATTGAATATGATGGAGCAGTAAAAAAAGTAAAAAGAAAAGTAAAAAGAAAAGTAAAAAGAAAAGTAAAAAGAAAAGTAAAAAGAAAAGTAAAAAAAAAAGTAAAAAAAAGGTGAAAAAAAAGAGAATGAAAAAAGAGAATGAAAATTAAGTCTACCTGCTTGAAGAGAGACGTCTACGGGTCAATCCAGAAACGGTTGCAACAAGCGAACAACTAGTAATACGCCGTAGAGTACGTTCGTACTCCGTATCCTTACTCCTCACAACCAATGGGCGTGTTGCTGACGGACATGAGAGCCCTTGATACTATTTATATAAAACGGCCACACCCACCACAGATTGGAGAAGACACATTCAAAGCCCGTCTGCAGCTGCTAATGCAGAGGAACGAATACAAAGTCCTCGGGCGCCTAAAAGCCTGGTAACAGTACCTCGAGAGTAGAGCTTGCCAGAGGAAGGGATAGAGATAGAAGATCGTCAGTCTATTAGGAGGATTGCCGTGCCTGGTAAGGTTGTCTCACAGTGGTGTTGAGTCTAGAAAAGACGAAGACGGCCTGGAACAACGTGGCTTGAGGCCAGGAACGCAAGCCACAATTGCTGATATGGTTCGACTGATCACAGACAGAGGGTGACTGGTACTGGGCGGCAGCTTCAAATAGGAAGAACGGGAAGCTCGTTGAAGCAGAATCGTGTCTCATAATGTCATAATGCGGTACCATCCTTGGGACGGATATCTCGGTCGGGTAGAAAGCAATGCCAGCATATCATCCAGGCCCTCTACGGACTTGCATTGAGCTGCAGTATCGTCAATCAAGCGTTGGATGCGGCAGATGTGAGGCTCAGCTCTTAACACTCTTAAAGAGGATCGTGAAGAGAAGCTTGGGCCCTGTACGGAGCAGCTTCAGTGGAGTTTGTATGGGCGCGCCTAGCGTGTTACAGTTGCAGCTTCCCCACGTGCCGGATCAGGTGATTATTGGTGATTAGTCAAAATGGCGAGACAGGGGTGTCAGTTACGCTAAGGCAAGCAACGAGGCAGCTTTCCGACCGACCAGGGGTGATCGCGCTGTCTCTGTTGCAGCGGACCCTCCTAAATCGTGGCTGGGGATCGAGCGCTGCGAAGCAACGGCCAAAAAAAGTAAGCTGACGTGTTTTGAAGCAAGGCTCAACAAGACTCAACTTTGAGAGAGCACATATCGAAGGACTCACGAGAATTGAAACTGAACACGAGACAAACAACAGCATCAAGCATCATCAAGCATCATCAAGCATCATCAAGCATCATCAAGCATCGTCCATCGAATCGATATCGACATCTCCATTCCAACCTCCTCTAGCTCCTCGACACACTTCCTCCACCACCTCCACACACCACACACCACACACTAAACCATGGCCAGCACGATACTCGACCTCGTCTACTCCATGGGCAGCTGCCTCAGCTGTTTTCCCAGCACACCCACCCTCAAGGTCAATGGCCGCAGCTTCAAGATCCTGCGCCTGCTCGGCGAGGGCGGCTTCTCCTATGTCTACCTCGTACAGGACAATGCGACCGCCGAGCTGTTTGCCCTCAAGAAGATTCGGTGTCCTTTTGGCGCCGAGTCGGTCGCGCAGGCCATGCGCGAAGTCGAAGCGTATCGGCTGTTTGCGCGGTCCGAAGGCATTATCCACAGCATCGACTACTCTGTCGCAACCGAACGGGGCGGCGGCGGCGGCGGCAACATTGGCGACAGCGGTGGCGGACCGGCCAAGACTGTGTACATTGTGCTGCCGTACTACCGCCGGGGCAACCTGCAGGACCTGATCAATGCGAACCTGGTGAACCACACACAGTTTCCCGAAAAACAATTGATGCAGCTGTTTTTGGGTATTTGCCGTGCGCTGCGAGAAATGCACAAGTACCGGGGCAGTGCGGCGACGGCGGCCGGCGGCGGCAGCACAAGCGATGAGCACATGACGGTGCCGCCCACCGGCACAGCTGCCAACGGCTCTGGTGCTCCTGCAGCACGCAATGGTGGCGACGGCCGTACAGCCGGCGCCGACGACGAGTTTGAGGCCGAGCAGCAGCGTCCGCTCATGGGCGAAGAAGAGCCGCGTGTTGGCTCCGGCTCTGGTCGCAGCTACGCTCATCGCGATATCAAGCCAGGTGTGTACACCCACAGCAATCCAGTTCCAGTTGATAGTTGATTGTGCACCCCCCAAAACTAACCTTGTTGCTACGCATAGGAAACATTATGATCGCCGACGACGGCACCACCCCTATCCTTATGGACCTCGGCTCCATCGCCGACAGCCCCCTGGCCATCGCCTCCCGCTCCCTCGCCATCGCCACCCAGGACGTCGCCGCCGAACACTCCACCATGCCCTACCGCGCCCCCGAACTGTTCGACGTTAAGACCGGCGGCATCATCGACACCAAGGTCGATATCTGGTCCATGGGCGCTACCCTGTTTGCTTGTCTCGTGGGCAAGTCGCCCTTTGAGATGCGGTCCGACGAGACGGGCGGCTCGCTGGCGATTTGTGTGTTGAGCGGTGACTGGCGGTTTCCCGACGAGGGGCCCGGCGGTAAGGCGAAGCCGCCGAAGAGGACAGGCACAGGGATGAGCGCGGGCGGTGCAGCTGGTGCAGCCGCTGCCGCAGCTGCTGAAGAGCCGACAATCAGTGAACCAGTTCGTGAAGTCGTGCGCCGGTGCCTGCGTGTTGAGCCGGCGGAGCGGCCCGACATTGATGAGCTGATCCACCTTGTCGAGGACACACTGGAGCAGCTGGAGTAGACAGCGGGGAGTACGGCTTGGAAAAGAGCACGTGTACGATACGGCTGTACTTTGGATTGGCCTTGTGTTTGCCTGGATATCACTTTTATTTTACACACAGTTTTTGTTTTACCAGACGGCACATATTGTCGTAGTATTGCTATGAGCGAGTTCTAATGAGCGTTTCATTTTTGTTTGTCCATCAAAATGATTCACCTTCTTTTTCACACCAAATGATAATCAGATGCTAGTGAATGCTTCATTCTAATTTGCGGGTCGTGAAGCAACCCAAAAGATGATATAAGCCAGCCAAAAAGAGGCCATGCAGACCAAGCTACAAACTGAAAAACAAAATAAGTGGCAAGTCGCAAATGGCAAGCCGCAAAAATGGTAATGCTACAACCACAAAGAAAAGGAATAAAGGCATCTTTCAGTCTGCTTCGTGAACCCTCATAAATCCCCATTCTGTTGTCCCCTTTGTCGTTCCTCATCCATCATCGTCATCAGCATCATCAGCGTCATCGGCGTCATCGGCATCGTCCCAATTCCCATAGTCCACCCTCTACTTCAGCTCTACTCGGAAGGTGGCAACCTCAAACGGCCGCAGCTCAATATCAAACGAAGCCTTCTCGTCGCCGTTCTGGTCCTGCGCCGTGCGGAACACAATCGTCTCCTGGTCGTCCTCCAGCAAGTTGGTCTTGTAGACCGCCTTCACCGGCCACGATGCCTGGTCAACGACAATCAAGCCGCGCGACTGGCCACCCAGACTCTCGTACACACGCAGCACCACGCTGCGGCTCGTGCGAGGAGTCGGCAGGTGCGGGCCATCCGCATCCTTGGCCGTCTCCGACCGCACATCCGCGTCGTCCTCAGCACGCTTGACAGTATCAAGCACCAGCGAAGAGTCGCCCTCCAGCTGCACGGGGTTGGTCTTGGCCGTGGTCCCCGCGGGGCCCAGCGCCTTGGGAGCTGTGACCACCGACTTGAGCGGGTTGTTGAACTCGTAACCCTTGCGGATCGTCGCCGCACCCAGCGAGCCCTTGTGCGGCATAATGGCCCAGCGGATCTGGTGGTGGCCCATATCGGCATGCGCATCGGGCGCCTTGGGCGACCGCAGCAGCGACAGGCGCATGAGGTTGCCCACAGTGGCGAAACCGTACTTGTTATCGTTCAGGATCGACACACCGTAGCCGTTCTCAGACAGATCGGCAAACTTGTGGCAACACACCTCGAACTTGGCCATGTCCCAGCTCGTGTTGTAGTGCGTCGGGCGGCGCACAAGACCAAACTGCGTCTCGTACGTGGCCTCCGTGTTGCGCACCGTCACCGGGAACTCGACCTTGAGGAACTGCATGGTCTCGTGCCACTCCACATCGCTCGTCACCTCAACGACCGACGTCTCGCCGGGCAGGGCGGCAGCCAGGCTGATGGTCGTGCGAATGCTGCTCCTGTCGCTGATGCGCGTCTCTGTGATGACGCTGACGCGGTGGGCCTTCTCCTCGCCAATGTACACGGCCGTCGTCTCCAGCTCCTTGCGAGTGTCCAGATGGTACACCTCAACATCCCACGCCTGCCAGTACAGCGGCTTGTCGTCAAAGATGACAAACTGGTTGGCCTTTTCGCCGGGCGAGATCACCTCACGCTTGTTGACATCGTCATACAGCGACGTGATGACACCGTTCTGGATGGTGACACGCAGGTCGGCGTTCTGCATCATGAACACACCCTTGGACACCTCGCTAACAGTGACGGCAGCCTTGTTCGTCGCCATGTACGAAGAGAGCGGGCGGAGGGGAACCAGCGAGCCAGCACCGTCAGCAATGGCGCACTCAGTGTCCGAAAGCTCAACCAGCTCCTTGCGCGGCCAGGGCAGCGTGTTGACGACCGCGGCAGGGCCCTGCCGCGTCGCACCGAACTCGATGGGAGTGAAGCCCAGCACATCGTAGATGTCCTTGAGGACACGGTCGGCAGTGTCAAACAGCTTGGCGTAGAGCTCGTCCGAGTCGTCGTAGCACATCTCGATGGAGCTGCCGGGCAGACAGTCGTGGAACTGGCAGAGCAGCGTGGCCTCCCACATATCGTCAATGTCGGCCTTGGGGTAGCGGTAGTCGGAGTCCGACTTGAGCGAGGCCAGAGTGGCCAAGTACTCAATGTCGCGCAGAATGAACTCAGCGCGACGGTTGTTGCGCTTGTTGTTGGCCTGTGTGGTGTAGGTACCACGGTGCAGCTCAAAGTACAGCTCGCCGTACCAAGTCACGAGCTTATCGGCATTGGCCTGGAGATGGTCAAAGAAGTCATCGACAGACTTGCCCAAGTGGACACGGGGCAGCAGGCCCGTGGTATCAGCTATACCGCGGCAGCGGCGCAGCTTCTCGACATGCTGCCAAGTCGGGCCACCACCACCGTCACCCTTGCCAAAGACGAGGAGCGACGTGTGGTCCTGGTCCATGGACTTGTGCTGAGAAATGCTGCGGCGGACATCGCCAAAGTGGGCCTCGGCCGTGTACGTCTCGGAGGGCGGCATGTGGCAGAGAACCTGGCTGCCATCGAGGGCAATCCAGTTGAAGGTGGTGTGCGGGAACTTGTTGATGTTGTTCCAACTCAGCTTCTGGGTCAGGAAGCGCGTCATGCCGGACAGACGGCACAGCTGGGGCAGCTGGCTGGAGTAGCCAAAGGTGTCGGGCAGCCAGAAGGTCTGGCAGCGCTCGCCAAAGTGGCCTTCGAAGAAGCGCTGACCGTAGACAAACTGGCGGACGAGGGCCTCACCGCTGGGCATGTTGGTGTCGTGCTCAACCCAGCTGCCGCCGATGGGGTGGAACTGGCCGCTCTTGACCTTGGCGCTGACGCGGTCAAAGACAGAGGGGTAGAACTGCTTGAGCCACTTGTACTGCTGGGCCTGCGAGCAGGCAAAGTTGAGCTCGGGAAACTCCTCCATCAGGTTGCACTGGTTGGTCCACGAGCGGGCGACCTTGCGCTTGGTCTCAGCCCAGGGCCACAGCCAACAGGTGTCAATGTGGCAGTGGCCGATGCCAAAGACAATGGGCTCTTTGCCAGGCTTGGTCTCAAATACAGACGGGTCGTCGACCTTGGCGCCAATGTACTCCTCGGCAATCTTGCGGGCACGCAGAATGGACTCCTGGCTGCCACGCTCAAAGGTGTCGATCATACGGGTGGCCACGTCGAGGGCCTTGTGCTGCTCCCACGAATCCTCGGGGAACTCGCGGGCGGCGTCGCCAATGATCCAGATGTCGATCCAGAGCTGGCGGGCCGGGTAGTTGACGGCCACGATGTCGGCCTTGCTGAGCTGGAAGAAGCGGTTCGGGTCGGGGGGCTGGATGCTGTCGCCGTTGCTGCCGTTGCCAAACATGCCGTTGCAGGCCATTTCGACGTAGATGGTGTGCGGCTTGCCATCGCGGTAGTCCTCGGGAATCTTCCACTCAATGCGCTCTCCGCCACCCGTCAGGCCCTGCAGGGGCTCGCCCTTCTCGGACCAGATGAGGCCCTCGTTGTTGCCGTCCCAGTGGAACTCGAGCAGCTCCTTCTTCTGCAGCTCTTCGGGCACGGTGATTTCGACACGGAACCAATGGGTGGACCACGAGGGGCCGAACGAGTCGCCAACGGAGGCTTCGACAAAGTCCTGCTTAACGGCCTCGGCAAAGGTCGGGCGGTCAAGGCCCGGCACGGACCACTTCCAGAGCTTAACATGGGGCTTGCCGGATGCGACGCCGTCATCCATCATGCTGGAAGAGTTAAGAGTTAGCATGGCGTCCCCATAATCTCTCCCCTATTGGGGAAATACATACGATAACAGGTTGACCTTGTCCCATTGTCCCCGGGAGTAGAACTGGCCGATGCGCTCGCGGTAGATCTTGGAGATCTTCTGGCCAACGGGCCTGTGGGCCAGCTGCGGGTAGCTGTGGTGGCCGCACACGTGCGGAGCTCTTTCGCCGCCGCCCATGATTGTATTGTGTGGAGGTTGTTTTGTTTGAGAGGATTGGTGAGTCGATGATGGCGACAAGAGCACGCGTGTAAATGCTCTGGAGCTCGATCAATACGGTGAAGCTCTGCTGCAGCGAAATCGGGCCTTGTGAGCTCGGTCGGCGGGTCCGGCTAAATGCGGGCTTCCAAGCTCGAGTAGAGAAGCGATTGGGAAGAGGGACAGACAGGAACACAATGTTGGGGATCGAGTGCAGTGTTCACGAAAGAAAAGACGGGATGATGGAGAATGGAGGAAGAGAAAGAAGGATAATTGCGAGAAGAAAAACAAAGCGATGCACGGAGTGACAGAATGAGGAATGTGAGGAATGCCGTGTTGGGGAAGGGACCACCTTAAATCTCAAAAGAGGAAGGAGGAATTGAGCAAGAGTCCGCTTTGCTCGCTCTCCTCACGTTGCGCCTGCCACCTGCGGTGTGTGAGCTCACACAGCACTAGCAAACTAGTATGGGCAAGACCGAGCTCTGGTTGCAAGGAAAGAGCAGATTTACCCCGTATTTTCCTGCACAAAGGGCCGCAGCTTCCCTCTTTGAAACTAAAGGGACGAGCAGCTGCAACCACTGAACGCCGTCCGTGTCTGAGCCTCTCTTGCCCTCTTGCCCTCTTTCCTCACAGCGCGGGCAGCAGGCTGGGCGGCCGTCTCCACAGAAACTCCAACCTCTTTCCTCTGACAGCCCCCAGCGCCGCACTACGTAATTGGGTGGGCCCGCTGAAGCGCCCTCTCTCCAGGTACTACCGAATAGGGACTAGCGCAGGCCCTGCCCCCTCCCGCGACCCGTGAGAGTGATAGCGAAACTCGCAGATGAGGGGAAGAAGGTACGGAGTATTACGTCGTACAGTGACAGAGAGTGTGACTCGGCAGCTCTCCACCCGAGTTGATGGTCTTGCATTTCATTTTGGCCTCGATGAGGACCCTGGAGTGAGTGATCTATGGGTGGCACGTTTCTTGTGTGTTTACAGAAAGTACGGCGTTCTGAGGTTGCACGAGGCGAAAAGCCGACATATAATCCGACTGAAAAAGAGACGATGCATAGGAAGAAATGTCGGGCGCTTGCAAGAGACGTGAGAATTACGCAAAGGATGCATTTCAAAGCAAAGTGAAATGGGAAATGAATGTAAGAGAAGACAGGCTTCAAAGCTCTTGACGAATTGAGAAGACTCTTTGAACGGCGTACGAGAAAGGTGACCGCCGTTAAGTTTTTATATAACTCCAAAGAGGCTGACGGCGATGTCGAAGACGACAAGCTGGAGAAGGCTTATTTGGAAAAGCTTGATGTGACGATGTGCTGAAAAGTTACTTCTCCTGCGTGACGGAGATGTGGGCTTGGAGATCTTTGGATGAAGATTCAAATGCCCGTGAAGAAAGCCTACGACGGCAAAAGAAAAATGACGGGAGTTGACTCAATCGACATAGTTGATGGATCATGACAGAAATTATGTGCGATATATTTGTGGTTGTCACATTTCTCCTGCCTTGCTTCCCAAAACTACCGTAGTCATAAATCGGAAAGTTAGGGACCAACCATGGGGCTGGCCTTGCATGTAAGTGGCATTTCCAGCCGCATGAGCGTCACTTCTTAGGGATGTGTAGGCTAAGGCTATGCTTTGTATCATTTGATTGTAAGAAAGAGTACGAGTACAGTAGACGAATTGAGTCGACATAAGGAGAAAGATGCGTGAAGAAGTATGAAAATAAGTAGTAATGATGTCGTGAGATAAATGGTAAAAGAAAACAGAGACTCCGTTGTGAGTTGCCTAGAAAGGAGAAGATATAGAAATGAATGAAAACAAACAAATGGAAAGACAAAGTGAACGAGATATGTCATAGATGGTCGTGCCCAAAATCATTTGCCGCCATGCAAGAAAAAAAAGGAGAGTGAAAGCAGAACAAAGAAAGAACCAAAAAGGTGGGATATAAATAGGACGTTGCTCCCCACCGTACATCTGGCAGCTGATCCATAGAAATAATAAAAAGAGAGAAGAGAAGTAAAGAGGACAGCACCAAATGTAACAGAACACGCCCTTTCGCCCTTTCTACTCCTGGTGATGTGCCCTGCACAACAATTACTCGCTCAGTCTTCACGAGAATGAGCTCGTCTGCTGCCGACTGCCGCTGCCGCCGCTGCCTGCCCCCGTGCCGTGGTGCACCAGCTCCGACACTTGCTGGCCGTCGTCATTGTACTCTTCCTCATCTTCGTAGTCCTCCTCTTCAAACTCATCATCGTCTTCAAAGTCGTAGTCGTCATCATCCTCCATGTAGTGCTCCTCGTCGTCGTCATCGTCGTTGTTGTGACAGGCAGCAGCGGCATGCTTGCAGGCCGACCACGGAGCAGCACCCGCACCAGTGCCCGCACCCGCACCCAGCCCGGCCCGCGCAGCCGTCGCCGTCGCATCGGCAATCATCGCCTCCACTCCGACCGCCACAGCCTCGATCGGCGCACCGCGCTCCTCGTAGTTGACCATGATATCGTCTTCGTCGTTGTGAGCACCGGGACCAATGGGCTCGTCATCGTCTTCGTTTCGGGCATCTTCATCACCGTCCTCCTCCTCATCGCCTTCCTCTTCTTCTTCACTGTCGCTCTCGCTCTCGCTGGCGTCAAAGGACAGGGCGCCCATCATAGGCACGTCGATGCGTGCCAGCTGGCTCTTGATGAGGTTGTCGGCCACATTGTACAGGCGCATGTCCTTGTCTGACACAGTATCGCGGTCAATGTCAAAGGACACCTCGTCCGGGTCAGCCGGGCGGTCGCGGGTGCCGGGTGTGTTGGGTGACAGGGCAGCACTGCCCTCGGGGATTTGGAGCACCCACTTGCGGACAGCCTCACCCTTGGTAACGCGGCCGCCGTTGGCAGCAGTGTTGGCTGCACGGCGTGCACCTTTACCGCCCTTGGTCACACCGTTGTTGTTGCCTGCAGCAGCTTTGGCCGCCAGACCACGGCGGAACTGCCGCTTTTGCCGCCGCCGCCGCCGCTGGATACGGTCACGGATGTACCAGGCGACGACAAGCATGGCTGCTTGCGTCATCTCCTGGCTCTTCTGACGCTGCATGTTAGCCCAGGCCTGGCACCGCTGCTGCTGGAAGTTGGCGACGGCCTGACAGCGCTGGTGATAGTAGGCGGCAATGCGTGAGGCCATGGCCAGGTAGCGCGGGTCGGATGCCGACAGTGGGCCACCTTCGGCTGTTGCTGCTGTTGCTGCTGTTGCCGTTGTCGCTTTCGTCTCTGTAGTGGCAGCTCCAGTTGAGGTTGAGCCGCCTGCGGCCGTCTTGTCGGATGCAGATGGCGCTGTCGTCGTTGATGGAGGTGCTGTTCTTGCTGCTGGTGCCAGTGTGTCCTTTGGCTCCGTCTTGATTTGTTGCGGTTGAGATTGATGTTGCTGTTGCCGTTGCAATGGCGGTGGCGGCGGAGGAAAGACGTGCTTTGCACCTCCACTTACACTGGCTGCCACACTGCCAGGCACCGGATGTTGGTGGTTCGCTATCATCATGTTCCGTCCTTGCAAGCCTGAGTCTTTGAGGCCACCGCCGAGGCCGCCAAGTCCGCCGCTGAGACTCTTGTCGAGCAGGCTATTGCCGTGCCCGTAGATTTCCTGGGTGAACGATTTGAGCAAGTTTGGTGAGAGTGGCAGAGGTCCCTGGGCGAGCGGGAAGGACTGGTGATCGGGAGGTGGCGTGACGGGAATCTGGGGACCGAAAGGAAATGGCAGCCACGGCATGGACGCAGCCATGACTTTAAATTCAAAGAGAGCGTTCTTATGTCAAGCTGTCGTCTTTCCGTTCCTCGTGAGGAAACAGTTTTATTTTGAGCGAGGTGAGGGATAGGGTTTGGATACAGATTCTTCACCGCTGCTTAGATGGGTGTCGGATGTTTTTGTTGTGACCCCTGGCTGGTAATAGGCTTTGATTTTTGCTGCGTTTGGTTTGTGGTCTGTCTTCTTAGGCTGCACTAATCTAGTGCAGTTCCGTCGATATTGTTACCGGAGAGTTTGATGAGGCAACTTGGGAAAATTGCCGTAGTGGTCTTGTCGTTGGTGGTACTTTTGTTGTTGGTGTGGTGAATGTATTGGTGTATTTGTCAAGAGGCGATGATCGGATGGTGAGTGTTGTTGTGGGAGAGAAGAGGATATGGGTATCGAGCGAGGTGTGTGAGCGGATATGAGGAAAGCGAGAATCGGGAAAGCAGGATATAAGAGAAGAGTGAGTAGGGGGAAAGTAGCAAGAGGGGAGGGAAAAAGAAGTGAGGAGATAGAACAGCGTGGGTGGGGAAGTATGAGGGTTGGACAGAAACGGTCTTATACTATCTGTGTGTCCGTGTGTTTCCTGTGTTTCTGTGCGTCTACTTTCTGCGTCTGTGTTCTGCGGGTGCATATCTCTCCTCCCTTTACTATCTGGTGGTCTTGCTGTGGTCATCAGCGGCTTGGGGGGATACATTATGCGGTGGGATCAGCACCGGGCCTTTGGTACATTAGATGGCTCCACGATGGTCAGGTGTCGTTTATTTTTCTAACGGTAGACAGGCACCACTGAGTGCAGCACGACAAAGACGGAGAGGGAAACGACGCAGGAGAAGAAAGGAACAGGCCGACAACAGCTGGCACTCGTCAGCGGTTGCGGTGTGAACGAGTCCTCTGCCACCACTTGGTCAATGGTTGTATCTTTTTCTCAGTACCAAAGCAAACAAATACTTCTGCAAGCTCCGTGTTGGGCTGGATTCATCTGTCGATACTGGCGCGAGGCCAGGCTGTCCAGGAGGGGCGCAGGCGAATGACGAGACGGACGACAGACGACGAGACGAGTGAAATGGCCTGAGCCGCCGCTGGGTTAGCCAGCGGGCCAAAATCGGTCGATGCCGGGGATAGAGGGATTGGAGGATAGCGAGGGAGAAAGAAAAGTATGGGGCGGCGCTGTCTTGCGGTGACCGTCAGATACGTTGTCCATACTCCATAATGTGCACACATGGCACGCATGGCACACAAAATGCACGCCTCGCAGCCTCTGACGGCCGTGTGCCAATGTACTGCGTATCTTGGGATACTTTGACGACTTTCTCCGCGCTCCGTAATGCTTGTCATCTTGCCACGGTGTATGCTGCCATGCTGCCATGCCGCCGTGTTGGCTTTGTTTGGCATGTGCTTTATCTGAAAATAATACCATCAGGTCTCTACAGCCTGTAGAACCACACCAGCATGCTTAGACAATAACGTATCTTACAACGGGCCCTTTGTCACACTGCCGCTCTGGCATTTCTTTGTGATTCCTGTGGCCTCTTTCGCCTGTTGTTGTCCTTGAAGGGAGGAGAGAAAAGACACGACAGGGAGCAAAAAGCAACAAGGAAGAGAAAGGAACGAAAAGGGAAGGGGTGCGGTTGGGGGCGCTGGGCCAATGTGCGGTTTGACGGGAGCTAGGCGGCGAAGAAAATGGTGCCACTTTTGGCCCGGGTCATGCCAGGGTTTGGGGTCAATGGCCAGAGCGAAAGTAATCTCCAGCCAAATCCAGCCAAATCCAGCAAATCAACAAGGCCGATCCCAGCCCAACTAGGGGCGTGGGAATGGGGCGGCTGGGTCAAACCGGATGCAAAAAGTACAAGAGTCGAAGAGACAGGAGAGAAGCCAGATCCTGCGAATCGTGTGGTGGGACGTTGGCTGCAGACACACAGGAAGCGGATTCAAAGAAATGTCGTGTCGTCGAAATATCGTAAAAACGGCAATCCTTGCGGCGAGTCGGTCGTGTTCTAGGGGGCGTGTTAGTACGACGTAGTTGCTAGCTTAAAAGTTGCCATGTGAAGAACACGCCCCTCCAAGATCGTTGACGTTCTTTATTTTGAGAAGCCATGCCATCCTCCGTTTCTTCTCGTTTATCGACTGTTCGTCTCCCCTGTTTTCTGTTTTCTTTTGTTCCTGGATTTTGCATGTCCCGAAAATCCCCAGGCTGCTGCTGGGCCGAAGCGGGCTCTCTGTTGCACCGTGGGCGTGGTGCATGTGCATGTGCCTGTGTTGCCGTCTGACGTTTTGCGTGTGTGTGGTCGAGCTCTGGAGGAGCACCGCATGTGCTGCATGTCGTGATGCTGGAAACGAATGCTCATAATGAGAAGCCATGATGTCGAGGTTTTGTGCTTTCCCGGCAGAATGTGCCCGTTGTGGCCAGCTCTTGCCTAAAAGGGTAACAACGTCTGTTCTTGGTGACGCGATACCGACGAGACTTTGTTGATGGGGCAAGCACGACCGGCACAAAACACTATGAACATACACAAGTCCACGCAGCAGGGAAACTGCGACCTGCAAGGGCCCCATCCCAACTTCCCAAGTTTCCCAAGCTTTCCCAGGAGCCAGCCCATCGCGCCTGCCTTCTCCGTGCTCCGTAATACCCCCCGTTCCGAGCATGGAGATCATGTCTCTTCTAGTCATCTTAGACTTTACGATAGCCAGTGCGTCTTAAGATAGCGGGTAGCAGAGGCTCGCCATTGTCAAACTTTTGTGTTTACAGTTGACAATGTGCTCTTTTTTGCGGAGTCCGGGATTGTCTTGGAGTGCCATATGCAGGGTCCAAAACTCTGTTGAACAGGCCACTCTCGAAGAGGTGGCGTGCTCTTTCCTTTTTTGCGCTGCTTGTTACAGGAAACGCGACGACCAATTGGGGAAGGAGCGACTTTTTAAGTGGCCATCGGCGCACCTGCCATCCGTGCCGGCGCCAAATATGCACGGTCTCCAGCACTGTAGGAATTTACCAGGGAGGGAAGGCGCCAGGGGCACGCACACGCCAGCTTTCAGCCTCGATAGCTCCAGACCCAGGAAGCTCCAAGATGCACCAAAACGACGACAAACAATGGCGACGAGGTAAAACGGCACACATCTGGCTCTAATTGCACTCGAAACCCGCCCACCACGAACACAACACCAGACCGATCGTCCGTTGGTGCCAGGACGCTTTGTTTTGTTTCCTTTTTCCTGTTCCAATCTACGGCAAGCTTTCCAAGCACTGGCCAACCGGGTCAAAGCATCATCTTTTGACCTTAGGACATCGAGCATCGCGAGACCAGGCTGAGGACGACAGCATACCCTGTCCCTGCATCGTGGAAACCGGCCAAGACGATATTCGTGCACAAAGATCTGCTGCCACAACCACCAGGGCTGCCCTGATTGGGGCGTTTGGAGATTCCTGAGGTCGTGTGTCGACAAAGCGGAGTCTTGGGTATTTGTTGACTTTCTCGCACGTTCACCTATTTTTATCACTATTTGATTTTCTTTCCTGCCCCTTGCCATCTCCTGCTTTATCTCCTCACCCCGGACTTTTGTTCCGTTCTGTCCCGGAAATTCAGCTTCGTGCTGATCTTGCTATTTTGTGGCCCCTTTCCACAAAAGCAGATCTGGAGACGTTGGACAAAGTCGCGAGAGAGGCAGAACAGGCCACATGAAATACGCCAGGCATGCGGCTGTCTTTTGTTCACCAGCGGCCATGGCAGCTTCACCGGTGTCACCACCAGCAATATACACGCCAAATTTGTGCCCAAAGAGGGGCAGTTTTTGCTAGCATGCCTTTATATGGGTTTTCATGCAAACCAAAGCGCTTTTCGACAGCCACGATATCTGCGTCTATGACGACGACAATAACAACAGCACGACCATCATGCTCGCACACACGACCTTTGGCGTGGACAGCGGCTCGGCTAGCTCCTTCCCCTCTCCGCAGATGGCCCTTATCGTCCGATCTCACCTTTGCTTCCACTTATTCGCCGCGATGCCAGACACAGACACGAGGCAAGAAAACCAAGACTGTCGTCAACTTTGAGGACCTGCCCCAGGGTATCGTTCTGCCTCTGCCTGCCGCCACAAGTCCATCAGACGGGAAGGTAGACGAAAGCGGCGCCAGTGCCAGCAGTTCCAACAGTGACAGCCAGTCCGGCGAGCCCAGCCAGTCTAGTATGGCATCCTCCAATGCAGGCGAAGAAGACACTGGAGGCCCTGCCTACCCGACTGTCATTCTTCAGGCCCGCCAAAATATGCACAAGTTTGCCAACTGTGTGCTTCTGACCCGCGTGGGCGGTTTCTACGAGCTGTACTTTGAGCATGCACAAGAGTACGGCCCGCTGCTGAACATCAAGGTGGCCTCCAAGAAGACCAACGCCGGCCCTGTGCCCATGGTATGTCATCCCCCCTCTCCTCTTTTGTTTCTCTTTCTGCTCTTATGCATATTGTCCCACTTGTCGTTCTTTTGTCATCTCTTCCCCCACACCTTTGGCCATCTCGTATCATCCATCATCTCTTTCCGCCCTGTCCTACTTGTTTCTGGCCAACCCCAGCAGATAGCCGTCTCACTCGGGCAAGTATCTGTGTCTTACGAAGTGCTTAGTATATTCAGCCGGCCAACATCTTGGAGTCCTATCCCCCGTACTCCGTGGTCTGCGCCTCTCTTGCTTTCCCTATTTTGATTTTGTTCCGCCCCCTCTCGCTTATTTTCTCGTAGCATTTCCCCATCTGTGTCGTTCGTTTCCTGATCTCATCACCGCTGGTTTCCACCATACTCATTCATTCCCGTCCCGCACTCTCCGTCTCTATCCTTTCCCATTTCGTCACTGCCTCTTTGTCATCATGCTCTTCCTTCACTTGATTTTGATTTTGATTCCACCCCATACCTCCTCCGAGGCTGTTTCCTTGTTTTCACTTTGACTATCTGTTTCGTTTCCGTTGCTCCCATGGCGTTCTCCTGTGTAATCCCGGCTCTAATCATATCCGTGCTTTGTGTGTGTGTGTATAGGCTGGCTTTCCCTTCTTTCAGATCGACCGCTTCCTCAAGATCCTTGTCCACGACCTCAATCGCTATGTAGCCATTGCAGAAGAGTTTCCCAACTCGGCTGCCGACAAGGTCAAGTCGGGCGGCCTGATGCACGACCGTCGTGTGGCTCGTATCGTGACGCCGGGCACTCTCATTGACGAGAATTTCATGGACCCCTACACAAACAACTATGTAATGGCCATTCACGTCGATGCTACTGCCTCTGTCAGTGCTAGTGCAGGCACTATCACAGGTGGCCCGTACGACGGTGATGCCACTTTGTCGGCCCCATCTGCAGGCCAACCTCCACCTTTGCCCTCATCTCCCCTCCTGGCGCCGGCCACGCTCACGTCCGCGCCCCTCGCGTCTGCCTCGCCCAGCCTCTCGTCTGTGGCCCTCGGCTTGGCGTGGCTGGACCTGTCCACGGGCCACTTTTACACACAACCCACCAACCTGGCCGCCCTGAGTGCAGCTCTGTCACGTGTAGCACCCCGTGAGGTTGTCTTGGATGAGCGGCTGCAGCGGCTGCAGCAACATGTCGATAGTGGGCATGCGGCCCATCCCCTGTTCTCCATTTTGGATGAAGACCGGACGCAACAGCAGCAGCAGCTGATTACGTATGCCTTTGCACCGCAAGGCACAGCTGCCGAGGCCGGCCTGGACCGGAATGCGCTGCTGTCCGACTGGGAGCCGGTGCTGGAGTCGGATATCCCGGCACAAACGGCCAAGGACCTGACAGATGATGAGATTGCGGCCGGCACTTTGCTGTTACACTACGTCAAGGACCGCCTACAAGGTTTATCCATGAAACTGCAGCCGCCTGTGCGCTACGAGGGCATGCAGGTCATGACCATTGACAAGAACAGTATGCGGTCCCTCGAGATCAAGCAGACCGTGCGGGATGGCGCCTTCCGGGGCAGTCTATTGCATGCGATTCGGCGGACCGTGACCAAGAGTGGTGCGCGTCTTCTCAACGAGTGGCTGAGTGCACCCTCTACTTCGTTGGAGGTGATTGTGGCCCGGCAGAACTTGGTGTCTCGTTTTGTGCAGGACGAGGATCTCCGTGATGGTATCACCCAACTCCTCCGCCGCAGCCACGACTCGCACCGTCTTGTCCAAAAATTTGCCCTTGGTCGTGGCGACCCAGATGATCTGCTGGACCTGGCCAAGACCATTGCAGCCACTGACGACATTGTCGGGTTGCTGGAGCACGCCCAGCCTATCCACAAGGACACCCCGGAAGAAGAGAAAGATACCAGCCTGGAGGCCATTGCCAGCCGTATCCAGCTCGAGAAGCCGCTGGCGATTGCCAAACGGATCCGCGACTCGGTCGACGAGGAGGGTCTCATCCATCAACACGAGATGGAAGAGAACGAGGCTGACGCCATGATGTCCTTGGCCGAAAAGGCGGTGCAAGAGCAGGGCTCGCTTGACGAAGACGGCTCGGTGCTGCGGCGCAAGGGCAAAGATGCCAAAGCAGCGGCGGCAGCGGCGGCAGCGGCACTCGCAAACGGGACCAAGACAACTTCGGCCGCCACAACGGCCAAGCGGAAACGGGACGCCTCGTTCCGCGACTACTATGGCGAAGACAACGAGGCCTGGGTCATGAAGCCGTCGGCCAACAAGAGCCTCAAGCAGCTCCATGCCCAGCTCGCCGACTTCACACGCGACCGTGAAGCCTTGACGGAAGAGCTGCGTGTGCGTCTGGGAGCGCCCAGTCTCACCCTCAAGTGGACGCCTGGTCTGGGCCATATTTGCCACGTTCGCGGCCGGGATGCCAAACGCGGCCGGTCCAAGAAAGAAGAAGATGGCAAGACCTCTGGTGACGGCGATGGGGCACCGGCACCTACGACTATCTCCTCGAGCCGTACGACACGGTCACTGCATGTGCCCGAGTGGACATCGCTGGGCCAGAAGCTTGATCAGGTCCGCTTCCAGATCCGAACCGAAGAGCAGCGCGTGTTCCGTAATCTGCGCGCCACCGTTGTCAAGAGCCTTGTACCGCTGCGCCGTAATGCCGCTGTTCTGGACGAGCTCGACATTGCCACGTCCTTTGCCCGCCTTGCCCTCGAGCAGAACCTGTGCCGTCCGCGCCTGCATCGCGGCACATCCACGTCGATTGTCGGCGGCCGCCACGCTACGGTCGAAGGTGGCTTGACGGAGCAGGGCCGCACTTTTACGCGAAACGATCTGATGCTGGGCGACAACAGTAAGGATGATGCCGCCCGCATTTGGTTGATTACGGGACCCAACATGGCCGGCAAGTCGACGTTTCTACGGCAAAACGCCCTCATCACGATTCTCGCCCAGGTCGGCTGCTATATCCCCGCCGACTATGCCGACCTCGGTCTTGTCGATGCTCTCTTCAGCCGCGTTGGCTCGGCCGACAACCTGTTCCGCGACCAGAGCACGTTCATGGTCGAGATGCTCGAGACGGCACACATTTTGCGGCAGGCGACGCCGCGCAGTTTTGTTATTATGGACGAGATTGGCCGCGGGACAACGCCCGAGGACGGCACGGCCGTGGCGTATGCGGCACTGCATCACCTGGTGCACATCAACAAGTGCCGGGGACTGTTTGCGACGCACTTCCACGGGCTAGCCGACCTGGCTGCTGAAGACGGGATAGCAGCGCCGGATGGGGCTGACCCTAGCGACACCAGTGCCTTCCCTGTCGAGCTGTACTGCACGGACGTGGAGGAAGATGGCGCAGGCGGGTTCGTGTATGTGCACCGTCTGCGCAAGGGCATCAACCGCCACAGCCACGCACTCAAGGTGGCACGACTGGCTGGACTGCCAGAGCGGGCGATCCAGATTGCGCAGCGCGTGCTGACAAAGAGTGGTGTACATGCCGAGGGGAAGGAGAGTGCTTGAGGGTGACGGGACACAACTACGGATAAGAAAGAAAGACAAAAGACAATGTAAGGGTATGTATGGTATGTATGTACTGCGGCATGGTTTGTTGGGCATTTGCATATAAGCATTTACACGTGTTGGATGGCAAAGCTTGGAAAGCTTGAAAGAAAAGTCCTATTCTTTTGCAGATGTTAGTCATTTGATACCATAAACAGTGTACGATAGTAATGATGATTTAATCAAAAAATATCCATCTGCCAAGGCACCCGTGAGGAGCATAATGATGTCTCATAAATAGTGTTTGGTGTCTTCAGAAGTAAGACTTCAGGGTTAAAAAGCTCGTTGAATGTTGTTTTGGTTCTAATCTTCGACACGATCCCCCGGTATGGCAATGGCAGTGTTTTTGAGATGAAAGAAATAAAAGTAGAGCTTACCATTTGAGCAGAGAAAGTGAAGTCTTTGCTGTTGTCAAGACATACACACAAGTCACATACACGAGTCGCAAAGCATGCTGTTGGGACGTTGGTTGAGGTTTCAATATTTTCGGATTTTTTATATTCGGAGATATAAAGTTGCTTTTTGTTGTTTCTGTTGGAAAACAAGGCCAACGCCGAAAAACACTGTCCCTCGGGGGAGCGAGTATCAGGGTTGATGGTAGTTTGGCATTTAGTCGCTGCCAAGTTGTTAGTAGACGCTTCAAACAAATAGTCGTGGAAAGGGGACTTGACATACAAAAGACCACCGAAACCGCCGTCGGAGCCAGACTCCTCGTCCTCCTCCTCGGCCTTCTCCTCAGCAGCCTCAGCCTTGGTCTCCTCAGCAGCGGCGGCGGGGGCAGCGGCAGCGTAGGCGTCAGGGTTGGCAATGCGGTCCTTGAGCTCCTCAATCTCGGGCCACGAGATCTCAGTCTCGATGGCGACGGCCAGGACCTTCTTGTAGGAGTTGACCAGCGAGTGCATGACGGAGGGCAGGGTGGGGAAGTTGATGGCGAGCGAGACGCAGGCAATCGTGGTGACGGCCGACGAGAAAGAGGCCAGCAGCTGCTCCTCTCCAATGTCCAGGACCTCGGGGGGGAAGGTGTTGCCCTGGTCGTAGACCTGGGCGATACCCATACCGTAGGTGAAGGGCGAGATGTTGAGCATGTTCAGCAGGGTGGCCTCGGAGGGACCGACCTTGCTGCCACCCTCGACCAGCTTGAGGTCCGTGGTGATCTCAATGGTACCACGGGCAATCTTGGTGGGGACACCGAGGGCCTGGAAGAAGGAGGTCTTGCCGGGCTCCATGCCGGTGTTGCCGGCAGGGATCCACACGTCGATGGGAGCAACGGCACCAGCACGGGCGGGGGCAGCGACCTTGTTGACCAGGATCTTGTCGCGGATGCTCTTCAGGTCACCGTTGGTGAAGACGAAGCCAATGTTGCCCTTGACAAAGGGCAGCAGGCGCTCGTACTCGGGGGTGTCGTTGATGAAGATCTTGAGGGCACGGCGCACCATGGTGTTCTTGCCCATCAGGACCACGCCCTCGCCGCGGAGCGACTGGCGGATCTCGTGCATCTGCTGCGAGCTGACATTGTCAACGCTGACGATGAAGATGGACTGGTAGCTCTCGAGCAAGCCCTTGAGCTTGTCGAAGTAGCCAGCCTTGTTTTCCGATTTGCCCCCCATATCTTCTTTTGTTACGAAGGCAGGATGTTTAAGGGCAAATGAATTGTATTGTTCGTGTAAAGGGGGGTGGGTGGTCGTGGGGTGGTGGAAAGTGGTGATGGTGAGAGAGAAGCTTCAAACTTTTTTTTTCAGACGCCAGCCGCGCCCAGTTTGAGATGCACCCCCAGCCCGCTCCTGCCTGCCAGAGCTGCACGGAAAAAATTGTCGGAGGCGCTAGTAATATTTTTCCTGTGGGATTTCTGGCATAGGGCTTGTTGGCTTTCCAGATAGGGTTAGCTTGGAGCGGGGCATTATGTCAGCAAAAAGTGACAGTCACATGGCGATTCACGTGTAAATAATAAAAATGGGGCATATTAGACGTTAGCTCGCAAGGCTCGCAATTTTCACGGGAGCCACTTACACACGACGACGACGACTGCACAACTTGACCAGATCTCACTGGATTTCGCTCCAATTTCATTATTGGTTGTCGACTGAAATCTGTCATCATGGCCGTTCCGTTCCACCGCCTCAATGTGTGCGGCAGCATCCTAGTCGCCGCCCGGGGCGCCAGCATCCACACATTCAACATCACGGACGGGTCACATATTGCTGCATGGCAAGTGCCACAGCCAGCAGAAAAGGAGGAGGAGAAGCCAGAGGAGAAGCAGGAGGACGAGGCTGTGCCACCACCGGCTGAGGAGACCGAGGAGGGTGCCGAGGAAGAAGGTGGTGACGATGAGCCCCCTTCAAAACGGAGACGGACCGATGAGACAGAAGAGGACAAGGACAACACAGACGGCCAACAACGAAATCAACCGCAACAAAACAACGGCAACGCCAATGGCAACTCGAACCCCGACAAGAAAAAGAAGAAGCACAAGGCCAAGGCCAAGGCCAAGGCAAAGCCCAAGCATGCACCCACCAATAAGCCAGTTGCGCTGCGGACGGCCGACCTGCCCGTTGTCAGCATTCTCGAAGCCACAGCCGACGGCCGTCATATCGTGGTCATGATGGGCCACGACAAGACGCTGCGTGTACTGTCACACGATCTGCAGGGCCACTTGACCCAGATGAGCGCCCGGGTGATGCCTAAGCGGCCCTGTGCGGTAGCTTTCACGGCCGACGGGCAGACGATTCTTTCCGGCGACAAGTTTGGCGACGTCTATGCTCTGCCACTCATTGAAATCGAGAAGACCGAGGAGGAAAAGGCAGCAGAGAAGGCGGCCAAAGAGGCTGCTGCTACTTCCGAGAAGGAGGCGGCCGACAAAAAGGCACAAGAAGAAGCCATTGTCGCGCCACTCCGCCTCGAGGCCAACAAGTTTACCGTCCACACCAAGGGCAACCGCCAAGCCCTCGAGAACCAGCGCCGCCAAAAAGAGCTGCTCCTCCAGCAAGGTCTCGATCCGCAGAAGAAGGACCTGGAGGCCAGCAGCAGCGAGTACCAGCTGCTGTTGGGCCACGTCTCGATGCTGACGGCCGTGGCGATGGCCGATGGTTACTTGGAGGGTGAATATCAAAAGGGCGGCAAAAAGGCCCGTCGGCCGCTAATTCTGACGGCCGACCGTGACGAGCACATTCGTGTGACGCGCGGTGTTGTTGGCCCGACGGCAGCTACCTCCCAAACGCACGTCATCGAGACGTTCTGCCTCGGCCACACGTCGTTTGTGAGCCGGCTGTGCATCCCCGCCAGCCGGCCCGATCGTCTTGTCTCGGGTGGCGGCGGCGGCGAGCTGCGGGTATGGAACTTCTGGCCCGAGGGCCGGCTGGTGGGCACGGCCGATTTGGCGTCGCTGGTAGCTGGCGTGTCATTGTCGGGCAGTGCCGAGGCCAGGGTGGCCCTATCAGGCCTGTACGCTTTTGGCTCCAAGGCAGCTGGCGACCCAGATGCCATGACGGACGAGGCCGTCTCGGACGCCTTTATCGTTGCTATTTGCGAGAGGTAAGGAGGCTACCCCCTTGGATTTAATCTATGTGAAAATTACGTACTAACGACACAGAATTCCCGCCCTCTTCTTCTTCCGGCTGGCGGCTGATGGTGCCGCACTTTCTCACACACAGACACTGCAGCTGCCACAAGGGCAGCTTCCGCTGGATGTGGCCGAGATCGGTGAGGGCGAGGCCCGCAAGTTGCTTGTGGCGACGGCATCTGCCGAGGAGGAGGTTGTGGCCGATGCACCGACATCGACGTCTCTGCTGGTTCTGGCGAGCACAAAGGAGGGCTGGGCAGTGGCTGAGGAGGCGTCGTCGTTTGTCTCGCTGCCGCAAGCCACGGCCGAAGATGATCCGGCGACGGCAAACCTTGACCGTGCTACGCTGCGGAAACTGCTGCTGCAGAGCAACGAGAGCTTGCGCAAGGACAATGAGAGCGAGGAGTAGGGCGCGGTGCCATGGCAGGCATTTTATTATAGCATTGGAAAATCATCTAGCATTTGATTACATAATACACCAGCACCAACACCATCAAAAAAATTTTATATCGTCAGGGGCACAAACGTAACGTGTAGATAAATAGTTTTCAGTTAAACAAAGGTAGTAAAAAGAAGTGTGTAAACATGAAAACAAATGCCGTCTATGAAATCCTCTTAAACGCCAGGAAAGAAAAAGGTTGCAACAAAGGGTGAGAAAAAAAAGCAAACTAGAAAAAGAAGGACAGGGCGGAGGAAAATAAGAAGGAAAAGAAAACCAACGGAACGGAATAGAACGGCAATAACAAAAGGGAAAAGGAGAAAAGGAAGAGCTCAAGACCGAGAGTCAGAGGCGAAGGTAAGACGAGACAGCTTCGAAAGTCGCACCGGTCCGCGAACCGCAGCTGTCGTGTGTCGTATCGCCTCCTGACTCTGTCTCCTGTGTCTCTCTTTTCTCCCTTTTCCCACATCGTGAGGTGACAACAACTTCTCCCTCCTCTTTACACCGCCCATTCTGTCCCACCCCAAGCCCAACCCCGCCCAACGCTCCAAAATCAAAATGCTTTGACCCTTTTTTGTTGTCTTTCGAATCATCATCGTCCTCTCATTTCACCGTCGCCACGCAGCTCAGCCCCCTACGCCACGCAATATTTTCTTCTCGTTTTTCGTGTCTTTTGTTGGTTCTTTTGAATGTTGTGCATAAATTTTTTTCATTGTCTGTGTAGTGTAGTGAAAGTCGGTCGTTCGCTCGCTCGCGGCCACTCAACTCGAGCGCTGCACGCGCTCTCGTTTACGCGGCCTCGTTGCTCGCTTACTGCGACGCGCACTGCACGCGCTCAGCCTGCGGGTGGCCATCATCCTCGTCATCGGACATGGCGTTGGGGTTGGCACCGGCAAAGCCGCGGGCACCGCCGCTGGCAGTCGGGTCGACCTCCTCGAGATCGGCGGCCTCGGTCATAGCGTCGGTCGGCGGAACGTTCTCAACGGCGGGCGAGGGCAGGAGAGCGCGCAGGGCCTCGAAGGCGGCCGGGTCCTCGGTCCAGTTCTTCTCGGGGAACTTGACGTTGAACTTGATGTAGAGGTTGCCGAAATCGTGGTGGCGGTACGTGGGCATACCCTGGCCACGGACCATGCGGACGGCGTCTGTAAAGCGGTCAGTATTGTTCATTTTTCCGTTTTTCCGTACGCTATCTTCACGGGGTGGATACTCACTTTGTGAAATGGCCTCGCCAGGGAGAATGTCGACGGACAGCCACCGGTCGTCGAGGTGCTCAATGTAGATGGTGCCACCAGCCAGAGCAGTGACGAGCTCAATATCGCAGTTGTACAGCAGGTCGTCGTCGCGGCGCGTGAAGCGGGCGTGGGGCTTCTGCTCAATCTCAAAGACGACGTCGCCGGCCTGGATGCCGGGCGCCTGGTCACCCTCGCCGCGGAAGTCGACGCGGGTACCGCTCTTAACACCACGGTCGACGTGGACGTGCAGGACCTTGCGGTCGACGACAGTCTTCTTGCCGTTGCAGTTCTTGCACCGGTCCTTGTCCTTGATGATCTCGCCCTCGCCGTTGCAGTCGGGGCAGGCAGTCTGGAAGCGCTGGATCATGGGACCCATCTGGCGCATCATGGTCTTCATACCGTGGCCGTCGCAGCCAGGGCAAACACGCACGGCACCCTCCTTGCCGCCGCGGCCTTCGCACTTGGGGCAGATGACGGAGCGCTGCAGGGCGAGCTTAGAGACCTTGCCGCGGTAAATGTCCTCGAGAGAGACCTTGTGGGTGTGGTGAATGGTGCGGGCCTTTGGCGGGCCGCGGGACTGCATGCCGCCGCCGCCGCCGCCGAACATGCCGCCGAGGCCACCGCCGAAGCCCTGGCCGCCAAAGAACTGGGCGAACAGGTCCTCAGCGGCCATGCCGCCGCCGCCAGCACCGCCCTCGAGGCCGGCCTCGCCGTACTGGTCGTAGACCTGGCGCTTATTCGCATCGGACAGGATCTCGTAGGCGTGGGAGATCTCCTTGAACTTCTCCTCGGCGTCGGGGTTGTGTGCGTTTTTGTCTGGAGGGGAGGTTAGTAGGGGTTCGGTTTTTGTTACAGAAACAGCATGCTGACCAGAAACTTACCGGGATGGTGCTTAAGGGCGCCGACGCGGTATGCCTTTCTCAGCTCCTGCTCAGTGGCTGTTGGCGCAACCTGATATTGACGTTAGTATATGATCACAGACGTAAAGGCAACAAAAGAGAAAAGATCTGCAGCCGCGGCCAAAGCAGCTCTCTCAAAACGACAAGTTTTTTGTCCCGAGAAAAGCTTCCCTTCCCGGCCACAGGCGCATACAATCCTGTTGTATATCTGGGCCAGCACTTACGCCAAGGACGTCGTAGAGTTTCGTCTCGCGAACCATTGTGGCGGTTGTGAAGGTGTTCGAAAGCCGAAGGGTATATTATTACGGTGAAAGGGAAAACGGGGGTATCGTAAAGAAAGAGAGGAGAGAGTCGTTTTCGCTTGAGCCGTTTTGTACTATTCGCTTGTATGCTTCAAAGAGTGGAAGGTCTGATTCGACGGATTAGTTATTTTGTCCGGTGTAAGATTTTGATTTTGGATCTTGAAAGGGACGAAGGAAGAGATCAAGATAGAGAGGTATGGTATGAGAAGAGGAGGTAAGAAGTAGAGGCGACGCAAAGCGTAGCGAGAAGGAAAGCAGGAGAAGGAGGCAAACGTGTTGAGCGAGGCTTATCCAAGCAGAAGTGAGCGTGAAAAGGAGAGAGAGAAAGAGTGAGGATAGGTGTCAGGGCTGTCATACAGAAATATGACTACGTAGGCGGCCCGGCCAGAAGAGGGACCTCCACGAAAAGAGAGCGAGAGAGCAAGGAGGGTGGTCCAGGCCGGAGTGAATGCAGGCGATATGACAGACGACAGACGATACAAGACAGAAAGGCAGAGAATGTGCTAGCAAGACGACGCAGGCCAGGAAGGGTTTGTGGGGTGGCTTGGGAGTCCCGGAGGAGGAGGGGTCTGGAATGCGATGCTGCCAGACTCCTGGGAGGGCAAAGAGGGCAAATTGAGGGCAGATTGAGGGCAGAGAAGAGGCTGAAGACAGAGGGAGGGACGTCGAGGCGAGAGACTCACATTTGGTGATAGTTTGCTGTTTTTGCGACGACAAGACTGAAGAGGTGAAGCTCGAGATAGTGTGCAAAGGTCGCAGAAGGCGGAGAGCAACGAAAGAAAAACGAAGAACGTAGAAAACGAAGCAACGGAAAGAAAAAAGGAGCCTGGTCGACGAGGTGGAGGAGGAAGACGGAGGGACGAAGAACCGGCGTATTCGCTTTTCTTCTTTGGCTTTCTTTTTCTTGTCACTTGTCCGAGGGCTTGGCTGGGAAGTTGGAAGTAGTTGGTTGGGGTTTTGGTGGTGCCAGTAGTGCGCGGGAGGGCCGTAGGCAGGTGCAAGGCGGCAGGTGCAGGTTGCAGCAGGAAGGAGCAGGCTGGCGGTTGAGGGGAGGCTGGAACAGCAGGAACGGCTGAAGTTTCCAGGACGTTCCTTCCATTATCGTCGCGCCGTGGAGCATACATTTACACCAACTATTGTTAGTAAGTCGCAGGTCACTGCAAAACAGCTCGCTCTCACTGAAGGTCGCCTGTACTGCTAGATTCTACGCTTTGCTTACCAGAAAGCTTTCTGTCGATATGATGCTACCAGGGGCATAGACAGGCCAGAGGAGGCAAAGAAAAACCTAGAACCCCAGAGAGACCACAGCGAGGCAGCGACCGACTCCGAATGGTTGGAAATGATAAAATAGGTTGAATCTGGACTCAAAACGGAATAGTCGACGGAGATCAAAAGACACCAAAAGACCCCAAAAACTCCAAAATACCACCAAAAAATGCCTGTGACGGTATTGCGACAGGGGCGACAGTGCCCCAGAAGTCCCTGAAAGCGCTAAAACACTGGGAACGACACCCTAAAACCGTCCCAAGGGAGGCGCCAGGCGGGAATGGAAAAGTGCTTCCCTGCAGCGTGAATAAAAGTGGCGCCTAGCCCCGCCGATGGAAAGCAATGGAAGCTCCTGGAGTGGTTGGAAAGCGGGCTAGTGGAGGAGGTAGCATGTAGGGGTACATTTCCACACACACTGACAGTGCGAGTGTTCCAGTACCAGTACATATGTGACTTACACGCGCCAAAGTACCGGTACAGCTGCGTATGCATTTTGCTCGTGCTCGAACGTAGCGACTATGTACCTCTACATTGCATGCAAGGCTGCACTTGAGTCAGTCAAGGCATGATCACGGGACACGGTCACCATGTTTTGTATGTTTAGAGATTGGGATTTGATATCACACAAGCAAATAAACATATATTAGGACAGAGTAAATCAAGCAGCCTATGAAGACTTGCATGCGGTCGACAAAGGGAGAAAAACAGCGAAAGATCGGCCATCGTATCATGAACCTCGGCTCGTCAGCCTCGAGCTTTGTTGCGGCGTCTTCGTACTCTCCTTAGTACTCAAACTTCTGGCCGACCAGCTTCTCGCTCAGAGTCCACAGCTTGGCCGCCAGGTCGGGGTCCTTGGCGTAGTCCAGGATGCCCGTGTCCACAACCGCCGAGGTGATGGTCGCACCGCTCTGGCTCACCAGCTCGGGGTCGTAGGCCGCCTTGATGTAGCTGGCCACGCTCTGCTGAGCCGAGATAAAGGGCGCCGCCGGGTTGATCGTGCCGTCATCGAGCCGCCAGCCCAGTGCCTTCTGCACGTCCATGGGCACGCTGCGGCTCAGGCTGGTGGTGCTGACGGCGCCGGGGTCGACGGAGTAGGCGACAACGCCCTTGCCGGCCAGTTTTTGAGAGAGACCGACTGTGAACAGCAGGTTGGCCGTCTTGGACTGGGCGTAGGCAGCGAAGGAGTCGTAGGCCTTGTGGTTGGCCTCGGTGTCGTCGAGCAGCGAAGCGTCATCCAGAGCCTTGACGGGCGAGCCCGCGTAGCCGCGCGACGCGACCGAGACAACACGGGCACCGCCCTCGGCCTTGGAGCGGCGCAGGGCAGGGACCAGCAGGTTTGTAAACAAGAAATGGCCAATGTGGTTGGTGGCAAACTGCTTCTCAATGTTCTTCCCCGAGGCATCGGGGACGCCCTCGTAGGTGGGCAGCATCATGATGCCGGCGTTGTTGATGATGACGTCCAGAACCAGGTCCGGGTGGCTGGTCGTGAGCGAAGCCGCAGCAGCACGGACCGATTCCTGGCTGGCGAGGTCGAGCTTGAGGGCTTCAATGGTGGTCTTGGCGGCGTCGAAGCTGGCGTCGGCCTTGAGGTTGGCAATGACCTGCTCGATAGCGGCGGGCGAGCGCGAGGCCAGGATGAGAAGCTTGGGCTCGTGGGCGGCGACGACGCGGGCAGCCTCGGCACCAAGACCGGAAGGCGAGACACCCGTGATCAGGACAGACTTGCCGACCATGTTGTCGTGGAACTGGGCAGCGAGCTCATCCGAGGTGGAGGTGGCGTCAACCGCAGCCTTGAACTGGGTCAACTCGGGCTTGTCGACAGGGGCAGACATTGTTGATGGCGGGATGTCAAGGGACGATCGAGTGAGTTGGATTGACAAAGAAGTCTTGAAGAGTTGAAGAGTTGAAGAGTTGAAGAGCAGAGGAGTGTCGGGAGTGTTGTGATGGTGAGTGTTGTTTGATTCTTGTTGTTGTGAGTGATGATCAAAAAAGTTCAACATCAACAAACCTCGAACGCTCCTTCCTGTTATATATACAATCGACGCTCCTTCCCGAACCGCACATTTTTCTTACCTCCGGCTGCTGTGACGGTTGATGATACTAAACTTGATGATGGAGGACCAAAGAAGAATTGATGGCGGCGACGATGACGGGTACGGTGAAGCGTGTTTGGACATTGATGATGATACCCGTACAGAGTACCGAGGGCCAGCCCCAGTCCACCAAAGGTCTCCTCACACAGCACTTGCTGATGCAAACCGAAAACGGGCGCCAAAGGGAAAAGAACGCCGTGACTTTGTGGCTACTTCGTCAAAGACTAATTGGCAAAAGACACTGCATGGGCCGACTCTATTCGCGTCCTCCGTACTGCGAGGCTAGACGGCGACAGCCATGGCGTCAGCCAGGGGAGTCGGCAAACATCGCCGGGTGTGTTATGAGGCTCTCCGGGGAACGGGCATCAGCACCTTGTCTCCGTGTCATCCAGTTGTCGTTGACAGTGCTGACGACCAACTGGCCAATGAGAGTGGTCGGAAAATAAAAAATGTGTGGAGAGCAGCGCGAGCTGTTGGTCGAATCAACGAGCCCGTGAAAGCTGCTGTTTTTGTTGTTTTCTGCTGATGCTGGCAGGTGGGTCCAGCCGTGTTTGCTGATGCTGATGCTGGCGCAACGGAAGCTAGGAGTGTCGGCAAAGGAGCAAGAAGTCACATGCTGGGTCACGTGATGTCCGTTTTGGGTTGTAACATAATGGCAACAGGAATGTATTATTAGTAAAACTAAAGGGTATATCTGCCCACACAGGGCGGCAAGGCTGGCCAGAGAACATAATGAGGAGCGCCGATGCAACGTACACCTCCAGCGTCCGCAAGCTGGTGAAACGAGGCAGGGCTAAGTGACATTGTATTTTCACGCCCTACAATCTCTCGGCACTGACGGCAGCCCTGACTTCCATTCTGTTTTTCAAAAGCAGAAGGAGGACACAACGGAAGAAGAAGAAGAAAGAAGGAAGAGAGAGCGACAGGGTAAAACCAAAAGAAAGAAAAGCCAGACGGTGAACAGCCTCCGCCCCGTTTCTACCTCTTACATCTGCATCTCGCTCCTCATTTGATTTTACGCGTCAATCTGACAGCGTCGTTTACAGGAGTCATCGTTGCCAGCTAGCCTTTGATGGTCTTGTCTCATCTTCTCTTCTTCACCCTGTCTTCCTGTCTTTCTTCTCTGCTAACACTCTTCTCTTCAGCGTCTACCTACCGTACCTCGGCCCTTGGCATCGCGTAAGGAGCGAGTAGAGCGGTAGAGCGATGACATCACCAGAATCAAGCTTCAAACGCGCTTCAAATGCGGCCTTGGTTGAGGACGAACACAGTTTTTGACAAGCGTCAGCATGACTGGACGCGATCTTAGCTAACGGCGACAGCACGGAGCTCAGACGTTCAGTATCAGGCATCTTGTCGTTGTCCCCCCGCGCTCGCCGCAAAGGCAGAGCGCCTAAAAAGGACACTGACGCGCCGAGAACTTGTTGCACCTTCCTCCGAACGCAATCTTGACGACCATTTTATAACCACGGCTTATGGCCCCTTTTACGGCCCAGCCAACACAGGACGACATCCCTTCCTCCTCCTGCAATAACGACATTACTATGGCTGGCCCGCCAGCGGTTGCCTCGAACGTGCCGCGCGCTCCTGAAGAACGCGTGCTTTCGCGCTGGCACCACCGACAACTATACAACAAAGCCTTTGAGGTTAGCAGGCAGTTGGGGAAGCTTGCGCTCCTTCACCGTCCAGGCCAATGGATTCTGCACCACGAAGACTTGTATCGACCGGACATCGACACGCGACCGCATCTACGCAACCTAGATAAGGAGATCTCTCTCAGTGTTTCTGGTTTAGATCAAGGGACAGTGTGGGCCGGAACTGGGCCGCCACCTGACTTCAACGACATTGCGTTTTGAGAAGTAAAGCGCAAATGCCTTGACGAGAAGATCAAGGAGGTCGAGGCGGGCCTCGTGCAGCCTGGCTTTACGCCGGACGAACTTGCGACGCTCGAGTCATTGGAGCAGAAGCCGGACAATCTCTTTCACGTCGCCATGAAGAAGAAACCCAGCGAACTACGCAGTAGAAGAACCGCCGTGTTTCACATTATGTTTGATTTAGCTACACTCGGGCGTCCCGGCCAGTGGGTTCTACACAACAGCCATCTCTACCACCCGTCCATCGACACCCGTCCGGCGATGCGCGCCAACGGCACCCACACGAGCATCAACATTCGCGGCAGTCCATTCGACGGCTCTCTGCGGCTCATATATAACGTCGTACCAGTTCACTATAAACTGTTCTGGGGGGGAAGGCGGCCTGTACCGGACCTTGAGGACCTTACGTTCTGGAAAACCATATACAAAAAGCTGTCCGACCAAATGAAAGACCTCAAGGCGGGGCGGGTGCAACCCCGTTTCACACCCGCAGAGGTGCGGACGCTCGAGCGAGTGGAGTCCGACCCAGAGCACGCTTTCGCCATCTTCGCCGACAGAGCAAAAACAAACCCGCCCGTCATCGAGACGCCCGAATCGCGAGAGCTCGCACAGTCGTTGTTTATCTTGCGGAGCATGGTGGTGAACAAAATGGAGGCTCTGTGGGAGCATAGCCTTGCTGGAAAGTGGGTGCTGCACACGAAAAAAGAGCTGTATGTTCCTGCATACGACACGCACTTTCGAGAACGCGAAGACGCAGATGGCCAAGACGACGACGGTGCAGTCGGCCATGCTGTCATCGACCGTTCCCTCGACCTCCGCTTCGACACCCGCTTCCAGCCGGCACCACTTGACGTCCTGGGCACGGTTGCCTATTGGGAGAGGAAGAAGGCGGACCTATCCAAAAAGTACGAGGACGTGGAGGCGGGCCGGTTGACGAGGCACCACTTTACCGAGGGCGAACGGATGCGGATCAAACTGCTCGAGCGCGCCATCGTCGAGGAACTCGAGCGGCTTGGAGAGACCGCAGGGAGCGACGGCAACCAGCGAATGGGCAACGTTGCAGCCTGGCTCGGCCAAGGCACGGACGGGGCAGAACAGCCAGAGCGGCCACGGACGCGAACGCCGACTCCACCGTGGGCAGCTTCAAAGAGGAAGCGTGCAGCAGCAGACGAGGAAGAGGAGGCAGACGGGGACCATGCGCCGCCACTCTCCACCAAGCGGAGCAAAGGGCGTGGGCGTGGCCTAGTCGTAACTTACACGTCGATAAAACGAGGACGACCAGCAGATAAGCCAGCAACACCGGCAACACCAGCAACACCAGCAATGCCAGCAGACAGGCCCCCATTACGGAGGAGCGCACGCATTGCTGCACGTCCTGCAGCGCAGGCACGGAATGGGATCAAATAGAGCGAGAATGGACTCTTGTTCTTAATATTTATTTATTTATTAACGGGTCTATGACGACTACTGTGTCTACTACCTGTTACACCCGCCGACGGATGCCGAGCCAGTACTCGTCAATGCTATCTAGTGCTGATACTCCAACGCCAACAAAATCACTACACACCCGGCAGCGTCAATCTGCGACCTTTGTCGATCGAGATCTAGCTTGAATGCAAAGAGTCATGTATAGGTCGTGCTCGATTATGTGTCTGATTGTTTGGTCGTTTTCTAGTTTGTATCCATTTGGATGATGTTTTCTTTCTCACCGATTAAAAAGCAACTTTTGCAGGTAGTTGTTGCACTCCATCTTTCTCCCCGTCGTCTAGGATCACAAGGCTGGCCAGTCACGCTGTTGCTGATCTCATCATGGTGGTTGAATACCAGAGCCTTGTGGCACAACCCTGCCACAACCAATCAATGAAGAAACCAAATGTATTTCCAAAAGCAGACTTATTCATTTTTTGTTTTATAGTGTGAGCTTCGTTTGGTTTATTTCAATCTAATTACTTTCCATATCGTTTGTTTATTAGTTTTTATTTTGTCACATTTTATTCTACAGTCTTGCTTCTCTGTATCCTTTTATTCTACTTCATATTTTGTTTGTCAATTAGATACCGCGCTGACCCCTCCCAGAAAGCTATGCACACCCAAACAATCGATCTTTCTGGACTGCTTGACGTGGACCCCGTGTATGGTGTGTGTCGCATGAAAGATCTGCCGACCCTTATGCTTTAAACGCTTGGAGACAAACCCCTCCTCCGGGAGCGTCCAGATGAAGAGTGCGCGGGGTGGATAACCGATCAAAGAAAAGCACTCTATCTTGCAGTCTTCGATGGCATATTCCCTGTCCATTTCTCCTTGACCTGGCATGACATGGCACGCAGCCCTGTCCCGGCACTTTGTCGTGGGAGCTTTGCACTTTTAAATTTATCTCTCATTAACGTCTCACGATGTGCCATGCAGTAAAGTTTGCGACACGCACGGGGTGTCTGCCTGTGTCCATATTATGTTTCTGTACGGAGCATGGTTTTTTTTTTTTTTTTTTGCCTTTTGCTTTGCCTTTGCCTTTTGCTCCCCCTTTTCTCACCTCCCTAATCTTTTATAACCCGTTTCTCTTTTTGCATCGCCACTGCCGGGCTCGCTCATTTCATCGCCCGCACATCCATCGTTAATCGTAGATCATTAAGTGGCCTAAGCTTCAACCTCTGTCCTTCTCGGCATTGATTTTATTTCGTGTTGTCTCAAGACAACCACTCTATCGATCTTCAAATCAATGCAAAACCGGGGCAGCACGAAGTTTTCAAAGTGAGGCTTCTCCACGGTGAGTTATGCCTACTAACCCAGTTCTCTAACGGCCTGCCTGATCGCCACAGTTCATGCGTCGTGTAATATTAGTTAAAAATAAAATAGGAATTTTATCTAGAACAAAAAGGCATGTCACAACATATTGGGAAGGAAAAAAAAAAAAAAAAAAGAGGGCGAGAAAAGACAAAAAATGAATCTCCGATACGGGGAATCGAACCCCGAGCTCGACGGTGAAAACGTCAGATGTTAACCATTACACCATATCGGACTTAACTGGTTATAATAGGAGTGTGAGTAATCTAAGGTTATATACAGAGGCACGCTAGAGCGACGGACTGTTTTAAAATATCGGCCACCGACTGGCGACCCACACAGATAAAAACTCCAAAATATAAAATCAGAGGACAATGGCCCCCAGAACAGAAAAGAACAGAATGCCACTGGAAGCAAAAAATAAGGTTGATAAGCTCCGATACGGGGAATCGAACCCCGAGCTCGACGGTGAGAGCGTCGGATGTTGACCATTACACCATATCGGATATGGATTTGTTGGTTGGTGGATTGGAGAGCCACCTTGGATGTCGAGCCGGCGTCTTGACCGGCCACAAATAGTCTCGAGCGGTGTCCGTGAAGTCTCAATTTTTATATGTTTACAGCCTGTAAAAAACATTCAAAATTTCTGAGCTCCTACTGCCCGTCCACAATGTCCGTTGCCGGATGCATGCACTTGTTTTTCCTATCACGCAACGTCACACCGTACTCTGTAGATTTTTTGTTTGTCTGGATGCGATGTGCACAGATGCTGCACTCCCGCATATTCCAAGCACATCTGTGTCGTAGAAAGAGGAGAAGAAGATATACAAACTATTAGTGTGGCACACAGACCACGGAACAGGCAGACAACCCCCCAAAGGGTAAAACATGAGGAGACTAACAGTATGCAAACGCAAAAATACAGACAAAAAGAGGGGAAAGCAAAAGAAAAGAGGCCTGTGCGCTGTGCCTCCGACGGCTTTGATTTTGACGGGACGATACACATCACACACACATAACAAACACAACGAGCTTTAGTGCTCTGCGTCGTGTCGAACCTGGACTCGCATCAGTCTGGTTCTCCACTGCCACGAGGGCTCTTTTTCCTTCTTTCAGGCTCAAATCGGATTATTGAATGCTGTTTTTGTTGTGTGTGCGAGATACTGCGGCCGGCTTTTGAGACATGCGTCGTAGGTTTTTACTCTGTCCCCAAGTGCTTCATGACTGACAGTGTAGATCGCCAAAGATGGCAAAAGACAATGCGTGTGCGTAGCAAGAGGGATGGGAGGCCAAGGCAGACAGGAAAGCCGATCCTATCCCCAGAAAAGTGTGACGTCCTGTTTACGAGCGGTCGTCCATTATCCTGTTTGCAACCGGTAACAACATGCATAATTGGACCCCCTCGTTTTTGTTGGCCGCATTGCAGATGGCAGGACGCAAGGGAGATCATAGCGACAAGAACGGTCTCGACGGGATGCATGTTTATGATCACGCCGGCCACAAAATGCACAGCAGTAGCGCACCTCGGGCACACCATCAAAAAGGCCGATCCCACGGGTAAATCCAGATATTTTAAATAGTAGAATTTTCTTTGAACTTCGTCGATTGTGGCAGGTTCGTTTGTAATTTAGTACGAACGTATGTGCACGTTTCTTTTAAGTTGACAACCACTCCTTTTCACGTCAGCCGGCGGGCAAACATGGCCTGAGCGGGAACATGTCCTTTTGGGATTTTCCTTCGATGTGCTATTTTTCTTTTGATCATTTTGCCTCGACAAAAATCTGTCATATTTGTTGGTTTCTTGTATTTTGCATCTTTTTGTATCCCTTACCGCGGAGGTGAGGGGCGCTGGCCGCCCGTGATCGTTTGTGCAGCTCTAGACTCTGGCCCCGAAGTGGGCTAAAATGCTGGTAAGTGTAGAAATCCGGGCCTGATGTCGCACCAGAATACTCCGTTGTCACGATGTTGCTCGCTTTCCGGGCAGCCATTTCCCTGTTTGATACCGGTGTTGCTAACACTGTTCATCTGTTTGCTGTTACCTCAATAGAAGGATCGCTCGTCTGGCCGCCATGGAAACCGGCACCGCATTCGTCTTTCACAGCCAATCCATCCTTTGGTATTGCTCGCTGGGATGAACAGCTCATTCAACCTGGATTGCCTCGACTGTGGATGGCATTTGGGTGGCCCGCCAGCCGGCTTGTATATCTGTTGTACGGCCTATTTTTTTTTTTACCCATTCTTTGTTTTCTTGGGTTTCGCTCAGTATCTGTTTGCCTGCCCCATGCTTTGCCTTCTGTGGCCAAGTGTGGAGATGGTTCACGACTTGCAAATGTCTGGTTCCCATCGGAGAGGCGGCACAGCAGCGCCCTGCACGTCTGCAAGAAACCGGTCTCGATTTATGGTACTCCGCATTATACAGCATGCTTTCTCTGCCTGACAGCATGTAAAGTACCCGAATAACCAGACGAGTCGATGCCGCGTTCCCCAGAATTGCACAATAGGAAGGTAACTTGGCGAGATACGGAGTACATGTATTAGACTTACAACCAGCCACACCTGCAGCCTTCCCACCGGCGGCTGTTCAAACGCACTCCAGACTGTATTCTTGACTCGCTAAATTCAACACAATTTACGGCATACGGCATATCTGCACGTGCGAGAAGCCAGAGACAAACGCTGGCCAGTGAATGCTCTTAAGACGTGCTGTAGAGCAACATCCAGCGCTTATTCATATTGTTTGCTTCCGCTCTGCATATGAGGCTCACGAATCAGGGCCGCAGTCGGGCCTCTGTTCTGTGTAGTGGCATATTGCATCTGCAGTGCAATATCAAATTTCTCTCTTTTCTTAATACCAATTTCCACCCGCGCGAAAAGCGGTTATTTTCAGAACCGTTTGGACATCCCATTCAACGTTCCCATGGACCAAGGAATGAGCATGGAAAACCGTCCCGTGATAAGGTTGGAATGTGTCTCACCTATTTTCTCAACGGCGCAGCCTTCACCGCGCACGGGAGACGCGGGACGGACGAGCACGTCAACGAGGGCGGACTGGAATGGGACGGAACATCTCGATAGAGGGATGGAAGGAGATGCTCTTGGCCTTGCGATCTTTTTATGGAGCAGCAAAAGTTGTGCGTGAGTTGCTTTTTGCAGTTGCACTCGGTGTAAAAGCCCTGTGAGGGCATCAAGCTCTCGTACTCCGTACGGAGTACTCGTTTGTCTTTTGCAAACAAACACAGACGGAAGAGCAAAAGAAAATACCTTGCAGATACGTTGCCGAAAGTGGGTTCCCTCTAATAAAACAGAGTACCATCGTGGTTGTCCAGGGTCTCGTTTCGTTTCAACGGGGGTGCAGAGACCGAGAGGTGAAGAACACACTGAAAAGTCTCTGATCAGTGAAAAAGACTTGAGAGAAAGAGACATCGTCAACATGGTCAACATGGGCCCGACAGCAGCCTAATTTCCGCGCGGACCAATCATCGTGGGCCGCAACCCTCGACGGGACCACATATCATTTTATTTCCAGTGCGTCAGGACGAAGAGACCCCCCAAAAAGTGAGCCTAAAGCTTCGCTTCAGTCTGGCGGTGCAGGGGTAGACCCCTGCTCACGAGAAACTCCCTCAGGGAACCAGGCGGCTGGCCGGGCCTGTCCGTGTCTGTCATTGTTCTATTTTTTTCTTCTTTTCGATACTGAGAAAGAAGGCTCCGTATTTTTTGAGATGTGGCTTTCGAGGAGATTGCCTTCGAAGTTCCGAGGTTCTCAAAACGGTCGCGATTGCACAACACCCACTCAAAGAGGACAAGTCTGCAACTGCACCAACTTGCCAGCGTGCATATCGCCCACGATCAACACCGGGCCCGTTCGCGACTATCGCCTGCGAGGAAACGGAAGCGATGATATGGCGACCGGATGATGTGCACGCTGGACACATAAGATACGTTGGGCACGTTGATACGCACCGTCTTGCCACCGCCGTGCGCTCTGTTTCTCCAACTCTGAAAACAAGAGATAAAACTCGCACGCGGACAGACGCACACGCACGACATCTTCTCCTTGCATACCACGGACTAGGCGGCCTGGTGGGCGACAAATATCTGTTTGCATCGGAACGTGCGGCGTTGTCTTACCATTGTCAAAGTGCGATAGTTCAGAGTCTTGGATCTTGCTTTTCTGGAAAACCGCCGTCTCGGGATCTGGTTTTCAGTACTCCGTAGTATTTTTTGGCTTTTGGCTTTTACGCCAGCGCGCTGTCCATGTGCTGCTGGCTCGTTGTTTTAAACCTGTCTTTGCGCTATCTATGATGCATAGCGTTGTTGGGAAGAAGCTCACATCCTCGTCGCCAGCTAGCATTGCGCCAGCACGCGCCGCCTTTGCATTCGCCTCTTGGTGTCTCAGTCCGTCGTGGTCACGACCGTTTCCCCTCCTCTTTTCCACTCTCAAGAGGGAAACATGCCGTTTCGATAGCCCAGTTTTTCTCGTTCTTTTCGCTTTCCCTAGTTCGTAGAGTTCTCGAACATGGAAAAGACAGTGGGCACGCCTAGCGTACGGCGCGACCCAGGGAAGAAGAGGGGACCGCGCGCGCCCGAAGTCTCTCTGCCGATCCCTTCTGGAGTTTTCGATTTTTGCCTTTTTGCCCTTTTTCTTGTTTCGTGGGCTGTGCTTCTAGAATTCTACTGTCTGACCGCGCCGATGTACTGTCTGACCGCGCCGATGAATATATGTGTATATCGTTATATCGTGTCGTGGGATATGAACGCGGCACAGAGTAGGGACGGCAGCGATATCACGGAAGAATCCTCCGCCGTCTCCAGCTAGCAAACCAACAAACCCATATTCCGGCAGCGGAACCGTGTGTAGATGTTTTGAAATTATTCAATATGTATATTTAGGAAGCCAGACAAGCCTCACAGAACCAGAAACACAGGGCAAGAACACAAGCATGAGGGACATAACACAAAACGGCACACGGCACGACACGAACACGAATGCCTTTTGTGGGCGCGTGTCAACGGCGTGGCGAAGTGCAAACTGAGATATGAAATCAGAAAGATGAGAGAGACTCAAAAGGAGACGGAGATGAAAACTTTTGTCGGCAGAGAGCCGGGACTCCACAGAGATAGCGTTTTAGGGAAGGAACAGCGCTGTGAGCAGAAAGAAAGAATACCGAGTGGGAAATGCTGTAGTATCACGTCCCACAAAACACGCAAAAGCAAGCAGACGCGTTGTTGAGAGTTCGGATGGAAGTTTTGTCAGAAGGAAGTTTGTTTGTTTTTGCAGTCCTTTTGTCTTTTTGTCCTTTCGCTGGCATCGTTTCTTTTTGCCCGGCTAATATGCAGAGATACGGAGTACGGAGTACAGAGATCACAGTCGCTCTTGCCTTCTGAACAGTGCCTTCCGCGCCGTTTACGATGATTGTTCCTTTGCTCTTTCCTGCCTTCCATCAAAAGGACCGCCCGCAATGCCAGCGCGTGGCGCTAGCTCCGCCCACAGCTCTTTCCCAAAGCTGCTAAATTGTTCCTGGCCTGGACTGGATCCGCTCTTGCTATTTTGGCTGCGTTTATACCCCTGTCCGTCCTAATTGGCCCTTTCCTTATTGGGCTAGCACCCGTGCTGCAACAACGTCGACCCTTGCACGGGGGGCAGACTGCGAGAACAGTGAGGCAGTCAGAGAAACGGGGGGAGGGGAGGTGAGATCCTGGGCTGCTCGTGTTCGTGTCTCTCTTTGCCGGTCTCGTCGGCCAGGGCTCGCCAGGGGGACTGTCGTGCTGTCCAGGCACTCCCGCGCTCCGTCGCATCGCTCTTGCTGTTGTGTGCCGCCTGTGTTGTGCCCCCTGGGTCGCTCCTGCCCTCTGACGACGAAACAACATGTTTGCTCCTTATGTATTTACCTCTTTCCGCACCAAAACATGCTCTATTGTTGCCCGTCCAGCGCATTGCCTAAGCTCCTTCCTGTGAAGTGCCTCTTGCGCCTTCCGTTTTCTTTTGAATCTTCACCTCAAACCCCATTCGGGAAAGATCTTTCCCACTCGCTATCATCTCGTCTTTTCCGCTCCATCTCTTTCTGCTTCGACTTTCTCCAATCTCCTTTCCCACTTTCCACTTCCTTTCGCGTGTGTGGCGCATCTCGTTCTTCAGCTTCTGACTATTTGACTTTCTTTTTCTCTGCCGCCCAATTTAATTTCTTCGTTTCGTGCATATTCGGTGGCCCTGTTGCCTTTTCTTCTTTCTTGCGGCGGCATTTCAAGCATACGACAAAGCCCCTATTCGGACCTCAGAGTACCTTTTCTTTCACCGGCAAGAAATTGCATACCGGAAACCGAAATTGAGCCTCATTCGCTGCCAGCCCAGCCATCACTTTCTTTTCGTCCTTTTTCATTTTTCGTCGTCTTTTTTTTCTTCTGCCCACATTCCTTTTTCCTCCACCAAAGAACCGGAGCCCACAAACCCAAACGAGCCCACCGTCTTCATCTTCGCTCACAAAAGCTGCAAGGAAAATCACTGCAGCAGACGCACACGCACACCACATCCTGCAGCAAACCTGCAGCAAACCCACAGCCCGCCAGCCTGTAGCACGCCTTGCATTGGCCCAGACGCACACCGGCAAGCACGTCCTGTCCGGTAACGCGACGAGTGACCAGGGAAACGTCAACAAGCAACAAGCACGAACCCGTGAGATCACAACAAGAAATCCGAATTCAAACTCGCAAACAACACAAGAATCAATTCGATTTCGGTAAGTTTCGTACTGTGTAAATCCAGCCCATCGGTCTCCATACCCTCCACACCTCTTATCTACCCGCTCGTACACCCATCTTTTCCCGTCCCCCAAGCTCCAAGCCCCAATGATCTGAAGAGCGAAGTGGACAGCCGTCTCTCCCGTCCGTCTTTGCGCCGTCATTGCCTCCACACCCACCTGTTTTTCGCTTCAACAACGGTGTGCGCTGGTCCTTTTTTGGTGCCCCGTTTTGCTTGGGCTCGTTCTTGAGTCTTGGGGCTCTTTTTTGCTGTTTGCGGCGGCCGCTTATTTCTGAGTTGGTCTGAAAACTGACTTGGCCTGCCTCTGTTTGGCCTGGTCTGCACTGTGGCCCTACTCTGCGCCTATTGCTACCTCGCCAATTTCTTTTTCTACTACCCTGTACTCCGTACCCCCCGGTCGACTCCTCTTCCTCTCACTCTCCCTATGCTTCTCTCCCCTTTCCGCTCTCACCTTTTCTCTTTCTTCGCTCTGCCTCCTGATTTTCCTCTTTGTTTCTGCTTCTGTATTTTCCTCTTGGATTTTCGGATTCTCGCGAAAAATCGCCAAAGGTCTCACCAGCGTCGACACAAAATCACTGACATCGTCCCTCGAAGTTGCTTCAGCTCCCGATTTTTCCACTCAGCCGGCCAACCTCCAACGACCCGCGCAGTACCTGGTACCTGAATCGTCGACCAATAGGACCCGGACCAACCGACGGGACAAGGCAAAACAAGAGACAACAAGAGACAACCAGCTACACTTCTCTTCTCTGCCCGACGCGTCGACAGCTCAACGGCACCGATCAACGAGCACAATCTCGAATTTTTTTGTCCTCTTCGTCAGATCGTGCAATTATGTCGTTGTGTGCACAGTGAAGCTTCCCTTTTCGACCGCCTAGGACTCGCGCCACTCTCTTTTCGCCCACTCGTTCCTCGGAAGACGGAAGCACCGGCCGTTTGAACACCAGAAATCAGAACACGCTCGCATTTCAGCGAATTGAGAGCTTGCTCACCAGCTTCTCGCGAGCTTGCGACGGCCGTTACACACTCAGAAATCGACACATCTAGCCATCATGTCGTCAGACTGTATTTCTTTGCAGGGTTCGACAAGGTGCCCGGCCTTCCAGTCGGCCTCCATCTCACCATCCGCAGCCAGCGGTCAATTGTGAGTTGCCCTCTTGAGCTTCCGGAGTCAATGCGTTTGTTATCCAGTGCCTGGCTACTAACCATGTGTGCAGTGACTTTCTGAAGTTTGTTTCCGACCGCGCGACGTTTGACTCGGAGCTCGCCGCTTACATCTCAACGACGTTTATTCAAGAACAGTAAGGCTGCCTCTCTCATTCCAGTCCCCCCGTTTCCCCTCGTGGTAAGCTAACACCCCGATCAGATTCCAAGCCCGCATAGGATGCCAGGGCATAAATCTTGCAAACACGAGCGAAATCTATCCGCGCTACCTCACAAGCACCATCTGCAGTGCCATTGTCCAGTCTTCCATCTCAGCATGCAGCCTTTCAGCAGCAGACTCACAACCTCTGTGCGCGGACACATGCGCAGAGTATGCCGAGAGTGAGCTCTACATTGTCGACGACAGCGCTCTTTGCGCCAACGCCAGTTCAGATGCCGTGAAGTTGATAAGATCCGACTTCGCCGTCTGCTCGTCTCCCGATAGCGCCCTGTCCAGTGAATGCGTGGCTGGCAGCACCAACGAACCCGACAACTGTGGCTACGGCAACAGCACCATTGGCCTGTGCTCCTACTGCGCGTCTGGCGGTGTCAACTCGACTGACACCTGCTGCTACAACTCTAATGCCGAGAGCCGGTGCGTTGGTGTTGTTTTACCGACTATCACTCCGACCGTGACTTTCACCGCATCTGCCTCACCAACAGCGCCCGCTGCATCCTCTTCTGCCGCTGCTACTGCCGGCACCCACCATGGCTTATCTGGTGGTGCCATTGCTGGTATTGTTATTGGCTCACTTGCCGGTGTTGCTCTGCTAGCTGGTCTGATTTTCCTCGCTATTGTTGCCCTTCGCCGGAGGCGCACTGGCAGCCAGAACGGCAGCATCTTCAACCAGCCATCTCCAGCTCGCAAGGGGGTCATGCCGCAAATGTCCCACTCGCACCAGGCTTTGCCGTCTTCCCACGGCAACCAGCCCTTTGAGGTTCTCCCTGGCGGTCGCATTGCGCGCATGTCGGCACTGGAGGGTCCTGGTGTGGATGGCGGCGATTCTCCGAACCCCCCAGGCCGGGGTGCTTCTGCCGGCGCAGGTGCCGTTGCTGGCGCTGTTGCTGGCTACGCTGTTGGCAGACGGCGCGGTGACGACCACTCTTCGTCCGATGGCTACAACGACAGCCCCGACTCTGAGAACCGCACCGGTATTCTGCGGCCACCACCGACGACGCGCCGCAACGGCTCGCTTTCGAGCGGCTCTGTTCTGGCAGGCGAGGACCCCCAGTCGCCCTCGAGCGCCGGCATGTCTTCACCGCAGGCCATTACTAGCCAGCAGTCAGAGCAGCTGCCCTTCTTCAAGGACTACTACTCGCAGGACGACATTCACCCTGGCGACCGTGTGGCCGTTCTCTGGGCCTACCAGCCGCGTGCTGCCGACGAGTTTACTTTGGAGCGTGGCGACATGCTCAAGGTCGTTGGTATCTGGGATGACGGCTGGGCGACAGGTGTGATGATGAACGAGCGCGCTGATGAGTGGGAGGCGCGGCGCCAAGCACAGCGGGACAGCGGCGTGTCTAACACATCCGGCCGTGGCCGCGACATCTCGCCAGCAGTTAGCGGTGAGATTAAGGCCTTCCCGCTTGTCTGTGTCTGCCTGCCAGAGCACTGGCGGAAGACGATTGAAGGCGACAGCTCGACCGAGACGGCATCAAGCGCACACCCCATGCACGGATTATAACCGTTGTCTCTACGACAAATGTTACAAACCCATTAATCTGCATTTCTCTTTCGCCTCTTGAATAATGCCTTATGAAACGACGTCCTCCTCACCCTCATCATCCTATACAACATACCAGCCTTGGAGTTTGGCACTTTTCGCCCGTACGCCCGACCATTAAACAGAACCACAACCTTTTACTACGCTATTATCTCGACTGCTCATTGTTTCCTTTGTTTTTCTCTTTGTTTCGTTGGACTTGTTCATCGCATACCGACACTGTCGACTGCCCGCGATTTCGGTCACCTTTCTAACAATACAATCGTCTACTTCCGCCTTCAGCATCTTTTCGTTTTCTACGCAGCGCTTTGATCGATTTTGTTCATATTTTCGCTTCACGACTCTCCTTTCGATATCTGGCCTCTTTTCTTTTTTACCATTTTCGGCCGACCGGCTACGGCGCATAGACACGATCCGAAGCTATTTTGCTACCCACTTTCCTTGATTCCACAATGCATTCACTTCATCTTCTTGCTTCTATCTTCCTTTCTTTGCCATCTCGCCATCTTACGATACAGCTTAATGTCTCAATCCTTGCCATCTTTCTCTTGATGACCTCCTTAATCATTGAGAGCTTGTGTCTTCCGGTTAACTGCTGGACACACGCTTTCTCGAGCTCGGTCGCCACTTTAATATCTATTTCCTTTCCTTGCTCTCGAACCATCTTCAGCCACGATACCCAAAAATCTCCCGAAGCAAATGGACAACAAACGGTTGCGTGGTGATTTTTGAGGAGGACTTTTTTTCGTCTTTATTTTTGTTCATTTTTGTTTCGGCATTTTTCTGACGAAACCAACTACTCTGTTCTTTTCGATCATCTTCTTAACTACTCTAAATTTTTATTTGTTCTTTTATTAGGGGGTCATGAGGGAGGTATGAGCATTCAAGGGCAAGGAAAGGGAGATGCTGAACAGTACGCATATATTTCGTTGTCGCTAGGATGGCTGTGAGGAGTCCTGGAGATGATGCAGCTGGCTCTCGTAAAAAAGTAGCTTTAAAATAAAATACGTTATTCATTGTTTATCTTCACTGTGTCAGATGCAGTGCTTTGGAGAAAGTCGACGAGGCTATCAATGTCTCACTTGTTCCTTGTTCGCTTGGCTGGATCACGTGCATCACGTGGTCATTTATTCGCAGTGGTGATTATCTTATCGCACCTACCTCGCTAGCGCCCGTTCTTGGCTGCGGGCACCTGCCTCCTGTGTAATCAGACTGGACCACAGTGGAGACCGCCCCAAAGACGTCAGGCAGCTCCAAAGCAACCTCCATCGAAGCTTCCAACGGCGAACAGCCGCAACTCCCTTCCCACGACATCACCCTATTACTCCATCACTGGCCGTCGTGGAATGATCGGAGCTACCACCGTCACAACTATACCGCTAGACCACGATTCCGCCTCCATTACCGCGCTCCGCCCTGCCATGATTCTTCGACAGACCTCGATCGAGCAACGATAGCGAGCTCCTAAGCTCTCGACACCTTTCCTTCCCCCTCCATCGCGACAATCTACCCTACGACATCACAACACCTGCTACCCATCTACGCCACCCCCCTCCTACAACATGGGACAGGGCTACTCGCTGACGACCCCGTCGGCGGGGTCCGCCGGCATCGACGTCCCCGAACTCGGCGACCTCGTCTACGAGAAATCCATCGGCATCGCCCGGTTCATGAAGAGCATCCGCGCGCGCCATCACGACGGCGTTGTCCTTGTGAAAGTGCTGGTGAAGCCATACACACCCATGACTCTGGCCATCTACCGCGACCGCCTCGTCCGCGAACGCCGCATCTTGGCCGACGTCCCCAACGCGCTCGCCTACCAGCGCATCGTCGAGACCGACACCAACGGATTTCTGGTGCGGCAGTTTTTGTACAGCTCGCTGTACGACCGCATGAGCACACGGCCCTTTTTGGAAGACATTGAAAAGAAATGGCTCGCCTTCCAGCTGCTCTGTGCCCTTCGCGACTGCCACGCCCGCGACGTCTATCACGGCGACATCAAGACGGAAAACGTGCTTGTGACGTCGTGGAACTGGTTGTACCTGACCGACTTTTCGTCGGCGTTCAAGCCCGTACTGCTTCCCGACGACAACCCGGCGGACTTTTCGTACTTTTTTGATACTTCGGGGCGGCGGACATGCTACCTGGCGCCGGAGCGGTTTGTACCGTCGGCAACAGCAACGGCAGCCGCAGCGGCTGCTGGCGACGACGACGACGACGACGGCAGTCCAGAGCTCGACGATCTCGATGATCTGGACGATGATAATACACCGGCAGGACAGCCAGGAAAATCATCACGACGTCACCAAAGTGGTCGCCGCGGAGCCCCACCAGGCACACCACCCAACCACATCACCTGGGCCATGGACGTCTTCAGCGCCGGCTGCGTCATTGCCGAGCTCGTCCTGGAGTCGCCTATTTTCAGTCTGAGCCAGCTCTTCCGCTACCGCCGTGGCGAGTACGACCCGTCTGTCGCACACCTCAGCCGCATCCCCGACCGCGATCTGGCCGACATGATTGCCCACATGATCCAGCTCGACCCGCAAAAACGCTACGCTGCCGAAGAGTACCTCGACTTTTACCGCGGCAAAGTGTTTCCCGACTATTTCTACTCGTTCCTGCATCAGTACATGGAGGTCATCACGGACCCTGTGTCGGCACACTACCCTGCATCCGGCGCAACACGCAATCTGGGCGAGGCCGACGAGCGGATCGACCGGGTGTTTTACGACTTTGACAAGATTTCGTACTTTCTAGGCTTCCAGGATGATGGTGCTTCTACTGGCACAGACAAGGCGAGCGAGGCAAATGCCAACAAGGAGAACAGTCTGGTGGCCCGCGCATCCGAAAAGGTGCCTCCACCACCACGTCTCGGCCTCGGCCTCTTTCCTGTGCGCCTCAGCATACCGACCAAAGAGCACAGCGTGCGTGCCGGTGCACAGCCGACGGCCGACAATGGCGCACTTATTTTTCTGACGCTCATTGTGGCATCGATCCGCAGTACAGCGCGCTCAGCGTCTAAGATCCGCGCTTGTGATGTGCTGCTGGCATTTGCCGAGCGGCTGACTGACGAGGCCAAGCTGGATCGCGTGCTGCCGTACTTGATGGCACTGCTCAACGACAAAGCGGAAATGGTCGTCGTGGCGGCAGTGCGGTCCATTACACAGCTGCTGGCCCTCGTGCGCACCGTTAGTCCCGTGAATGCGCACGTCTTTTTAGAGTACATTTTGCCGCGCATGCAGGCGGCTCTTCTGGGCACATCGTCCAACGGCCGCGAAGCCAGTCCCGTTGTGCGTGCTACGTATGCTGCTTGCCTGGGCACGCTCGCCACGACAGCCAACCGCTTCCTTGAAATGGCCGCACGCGTCGACCGGATGGTGGGCGGTGTCAAAGACGACGATGCCGACCTGGAAGATCCCAAGTCTGCGGCGGCTGCTACTATTTCTTCATCTGCAGACGACAATGACATTCTCATGGACGGCCTGTTTGACGCTGCCCAGCGTGAGCTCGTTGATCTCTTTGAACTCCACACCAAGGCCCTCATCGAAGATGCCGACCCCTATGTGCGGCGCGCGTTCCTTACCTCGGTGCCCGATTTGTGTTTGTTCTTTGGCGCCGCCGACGCCAACGACATTATTGTCACGCACCTCAACACCTACCTCAACGACCGCGACTGGATGCTCAAGTGTGCGTTTTTTGACACGATTGTTGGCGTGGCCACGTTTCTGGGCAGTGTGTCCCTCGAAGAGTTTATCCTGCCGCTCATGATCCAGGCCCTGACCGACCCCGAGGAGCATGTCGTGCAGGCCGTGCTCCAATCGCTGGCGGAACTGGCGGATGTCGGTCTGTTTTCCAAGCAAATGGTCTGGGAGCTGGTCGAAGTAGTCGCTCGCTTCACTGTCCACCCCAATATCTGGATCCGCGAAGCCGCTGCCCGGTTTTTGGCGGCCGCCACCAAGTTCCTGTCACCCGCCCAAGTGCGCTGCCTCTTCTTGCCGCTCGTTGCGCCGTACCTCAAGCCGCCCGGACTGCTGCTGCCGGCGTTCTCGAGCGCAGGCTCCTCCCCTGAACTTTTGTTGTTGGACCACCTACAGAAACCGCTGTCGCGCGCCGTCTTTGACCAAGCCCTGAACTGGGCCATGAAGGCCGACCGCGGCGCGTTCTGGAAGCCAGTCCAAAAGCTGCGGGGGTTCCCCTTTGGCATGTCTACATCCTCATCGTTCCCGTCCGCAGCCGGCCAAGGTGGCAGCGGTGGCAGTGGTGGTAGTGGTAGTGGCGGCCCTTCCTCTGCTGCTGGCCGCGCCATTCCGCGCCTGCTCAAACGTGTCGAGCGCACCGAAGAAGACGAGCAGTGGATCAACCGTCTGCGCAATCTGGGCCTGTCGACGGACGACGAGTTCAAGTTGTTGGCCCTGCGCGAGTTTATCTGGCGTCTGAGCCGGCTCAAAATGCATGACCATGCAGAATCACAACACGGCGATCCCAACCTCAACAACATTGTCCCGTTGCGCAGCCTCGGCATCACACCGCAAACTGTCCTGTTTGACGAAGAGCCGCAGAAGCAAACCCACCTGCCCGTCCCGCCCCCGCCTTCCGGCCACAGCATGGCCGCCGCCGCCGCCATGGACTTTGACGTCGGTGCCAATGCACCCCGCTCGATTGAAGACGCGCTGCACGATGCGTCCATGACGATTGACGACCCTGTTGCCAAGCGCCGGCGAGCCGCCCTCAATATCCACCGCAACCGTCTGGGTCACCGTGGCGGAGCGTCGCCATCGCCGGCTGTGCGGGATGGCTACTTGACAACGACATCGACGGGCAGCCGCAACAACAGCCCACGGGGGGAGCGTGATGTGGCTGGATCGCCCACTGGAGGTGGTCCTGGCGACGATACGGCGTCACTGCGGTCGCTCCAAGTAGCCCTGTCACCGCCCGTTAGCGATGGCGGTGTTGGGAGTGGAGCTGCTACTGCTGCTACTGCTGCTGCTGCTGCTGCTCCTACTGGTGGGACCAGCACGCCCGCCTCGCTCCGTCATCGTCCCAGCGCCATTTCTTTGCTGAACCGCAAAGACAGCGCCGCCCTCAAGAGCAAGAGCGGCGCGGCCGAGACGACCACGACCGAAGCCAATGCCTTTGGTCAGGTCGAGGGCCGGTCTGCCTTTAGCGGGAGCGTGCCTTCGCGGTCGCCCGTGCCGTCCGACGACCAGAGCATCAGCGAGCAGGATGAGATGCCCTCGGGTGCCACGTCAGGCAGTGTCAGCGGCGCCGCCGGAGGTGGTGGTGTCAGCAGCAGCCGCTACCGCGCCCACCACACGTACAGCGGCAACGACCCCAGTGTTCTGAGGATGCTCGATGCCATGTTTGTCGACAACTACCCGCACGATGTGGCCGAGTTCAGTCCCATGGTGACGCCCATCTCGCGCAAGAAGGCCAGCTCGTCGCCGACGACGGCCAGTGCGGGGAACAGCAGCAACACGAGCAAGAGAGGCCCCGATGTGTGGCGCCCCGCGGGCCAGATGGTGGCCACCTTCTCCGAACACACGGGCACCATCAACCGCGTCGTCGTGTCGCCTGACCACGCCTTCTTCTTGACGGGCGGCGACGACGGCACCGTGCGCGTCTGGGACACCCAGCGCCTTGAACGCAACATTGCCCACCGCTCGCGGCAGGTGCACCGGCACACGACGCCCGGTGCACGTGTGCTGGCTCTCTGCTTTATCGAGAATACGCACTGCTTTATTAGCTGTGCGAGCGACGGCAGTGTGCACGTGGTCAAAGTCGAGTACTCGGTCCCGCCGGGCTCGTCCAGTGGTGGCGGCATGCCGCGCTACAGCCGCCTGAGGCTGCTGAGAGAATACCAGCTGCCGCGCGACGAGTGGGCCGTCTGGTGCGATCACTTTAAGCAGGAGGCCAGTTCTGTGCTGGTTCTGGCGACCAACCGCTCGCGCGTTCTCGGCATTGACTTGCGGACCATGACGCTCCTGTTCGCCCTCGCCAACCCAGTCCACCACGGCACGCCCACCTGCTTCGCCGTCGACCGCAAGCGCAACTGGCTCGTCGTGGCAACGTCCCACGGCGTGCTGGACCTGTGGGACCTGCGGTTCAAGATGCGCCTCAAGGGGTGGGGGATCTCGAGCGGCAGTGGAGGCAGTGGAGGCGCCGGAGGCATTTCCGACCGGGCCGCCTCCCCCATCTACCGCCTGGCCATCCATCCGAGCAAGGGGCGCGGCAAGTGGCTTTGTGTGGCCGGCGGTACTGGCCAGGGCGGGGAAGTGACGGTCTGGGATCTCGAAAAGACGCTGTGTCGGGAGGTGTACCGGACAGGCGCGGCTGGCAGCTGGGGAACAACGGGAACAACGGGAACGACACCAGCAAAAACCGCGTACGAACCATGGGACGTCGACGAAGACCGCCCCGAGGGCATGCTGGGCCGGTTTGCTACGAGCATCGACCCAGCCAACGTAGCCAACGGACAGACGTCGGCCACGACCACCACCGCTCCGGGCACATCGGGCGACAAGGGCGTTCGCGCCATGGTCGTCGGTTCCTCTCCAGTCGACGAGCAGCGCGATGTCCGGCATGCCTTTATTGTGACCGGTGGCAGCGACAAGAAGCTCAGGTTCTGGGATCTGGCCCGGATCGAGAACTCGACCGTCTACAGCGGGCAGGACGACCCGACCGCGGCCACCAGCAACGCGTCGTCCGGCCGCTCCGCGTTCTCGGCCACACAAGTCACGACCGCCATGGCCGTCAATACGGAAAGGCCGCCGCGGTCGGCCGGTGACGCCAGTGGCAAAAAGGGCGGCGCTGCCATGACCCCAAGCAACTCCTCCAAAGGACGGTCCGGTAGCGCTGCAGCTCCGGCCGACTCGCCCCGCCCGTCACGCTCGACCGTCATCGCCGCCCAGCAGCAGCAGCTGTTGCGCAGCCACCTGGATGCCATTACGGACGTCGCCCTCCTCGAGAGCCCCTACACGGCCACCGTCTCAGTCGACCGCATGGGTGTCATCTTTGTTTTCTCGTAGTGTGGAGGGGGGTAGAATAATATAGGATAGGTGTAGAATACCCAAAAACAAGCCTACTTTGACAAAACAAAAGAAGGCAAACTGAGGGCAATTGCAGTATTTCACAGCATGCACGAATATATCATAAACTCCATCTTCGGCCGGAACGATCTCAAGACTGGGACAAGGGCTTCTCTAAAAGACAATGGCTTTCCCTGAGAAACACGGCGCTCGTCTTATTTCCCTTGTTCTCGAACACTGGTGCTCTCATTTCCATGCTTTTCTTGATCGCCCATGTGGCACATTTCGTTCCACGCTCCTGGGATCTTTTGTGAGAACTGTACAACTAGCCATCCCCTGTTCATGTTCATCGAACTCTGTTTAGATCACTTGTTTATGGCAAACACGGCATGTCAAAAAGTAAAGAGGCCGATGTTTTATATTGCCATCAATATAGGTGGCCGCGACCGGGGAAAAAGACAATGTCTGATCTGTTTTGATCGGTCCATATTGTCTCTTGTTTTAGAAAGAAAAAAAAGAAAAAAAAGTTGATACTCACAACTGTAGATCCTTGCCAGTCTGCTCGCTCCACTTCCCCGCTTGTCTTTCTCTTCTTACTTCTCTCTGGTTCGCAGCCGTCCGTTCCGCATTACGCGCACATCCTTGTCTCTCGCTTCGTCCTTTTTTTGTCACTTTTGGCCCCCAAGTCGTACTGTCACTTTTGTCTGTTTTTCTTCTTATCCTGTTCTTCCGTCATCCTGGGTCGTCAAGTCTGGACCACGTCGACTTTCGTGCTTCTTTGAAAACGAAGCGACCCGCCGTACTGGACCGCCCGCAATGATACCACACATTTTGAGGAGGGAAAAACCCGCATCTGCCGCCGACGTGGCCATTCTTTTCCTGCACACCATCCTGTCTGTCCCTGCGCTCTGGTAACTGGTAGCTCGTAAAAGGTCCCAGAATCTCGGATCAGGACGGAGCCCTCCGTGGTCGGTAACCTTTTCAATGTACGAAAGCACACAGTCCACGTCGTAGTTGTACCGAGAAACATCCTTTTCTCTTTGTCAACGCCCTCTGTCGCACCTTTTTACTTTTCCTTTTCTTTCTTTCTTTCTTTTTTATTTTATTTGCGGATGCATCCGAGTACGTGCATTAGCAAAAGTATTCCTTCCTGGTTCCCCCTGTTACTTCCTTCCTTACTTCCCTCCAAGTAATGTGTCGCGTTTATGCGTCCTATGCGGGCCTGCCATATGGCCACCGCCTCTCACTCTCTTGCACTTTCGCCTTCTTTTCAAAGTCTTTTTTACACTTGCACGTTCTGCTTTTCCTTTTATTCTGCCCCGTGCTGGCCAACAAAGCCCGGGCCCATTCAGGTAGTCAACAGCTTTATGTCAAAATAAACAAGCACAAGCACAACACACATACGGCTAGAAAATAAACACTCGGCCGAACTTTACTCTTTCCCACAATCTTGGGATGCCTTTTCACAGCACAATGTACCGCTTACATCTAGCTGGGATGTGACTTTCCTTCCTTTCCCTTTAATTCCCTTTAATTCCCTTTAATTCCCTTTAATTCCCCGGATCCCCATCACTCCGCTCTCGTTTAAACTGCTTCTAGTCTCCTAGTGTCAACCGTCCAAACGCCAAACGTCTACTCTATCGTCTAAACCCGTTTGTCGTTTGTCTTTTAGACAAGACCTAGTTCGATGCCTCCAATCCTTTAGTTATCGACTTGTACGGAGTAGCTCCTTCCCGTTGGCCCCAGAAAAACAAGTGATCTGCATCAACTCCCCTCCTCTTGATATCCCCCCTCGTCCTTTCTCGCTGTCTCGTTCCATTCTTGTTAGTGCGTCGTATTCTTTCCCCTCCCCCCCGGCCCTGCATCACATCGACCCCCTCGTCTATCCACTCTGTCAGGACTAGGTTTCAATTTTGGGGACCGCTTGTTCCCGCTTTGTGGGATATTCCGTCGAGCCTCCATTCTCTCTCTCTTTTGTTTTGTCTTTAAATCCTTCTTATTAACCCTTCTTTTATTCTTTTACTTTCTTCTCTCTTTTCTTCTGCTTTAACTTCTTTCTTTTCTTCTGCCTTTTCTTTTCACTTTCCTCCCCGACATGGACGACATGGACGACGACGACATGGACGACTCGGCCGACTTTATCGAGCCGGCATCGGCGTCGGCGTCAGCCTCGGACGACAACGACAATGCTTCCGTCTTTACTACCGACCGCCTCGCCGTCACGTCCGACTACGACCCAACCCTCAACCATGCCACTGCGTCCCTTGTCGGCTCCGTCACCGACAGCGTCAATCAACACATTTACGAAAACGGCCGCCGCTACCACCGCTACAAGTCTGGGCGCTACCCCATACCCAATGACGACATGGAGGCCAGCCGCGAGAACGTGCGCAATGCCTTGTTCAGCGAGCTGCTGGGGGGCCAGCTGCACTTGGCTCCCATTGGCAACAGCCCGCAGCGCATTCTGGACGTCGGCACGGGGTTCGGGGACTGGGCCATTGACATGGGCGACCGGTACCCCTCGGCCCGCGTTGTTGGCTTGGACTTATCGCCCATCCAGTCCGTCTGGATCCCGCCCAATGTCGAGTTTGTTGTTGACGACGTCGAGGACAATGCCTGGATCCACGGCAGCGATTTCGATCTGATCCATTTCCGCATGGTCGCCGTTGTCCTCAAAGACCCGGCGGCGGCGGCGCGTACGGCATTTGAAAACCTGCGGCCGGGCGGCTGGGTCGAATTTCAAGAAGTGTACCCGCGCATCGGCTGCAACGACGATACTCTCACGAACCCGGACAGCTACGTCGTCACCCGCTTCTACCGCCTGGCCGCCCGTGTGCTGCGTGGCCAATACGGCTGGGACCTGTTTGCGGCGGAGCACCTGCCGCGGCAGCTGGAGGCGTTGGGCTTTGTCAATGTGCAGCGCCGCGTCTGCCATGTCCCCATAGGGTATTGGCCAAAAGATCCGCGGCGGATGCAGCATGCCTTTCTGTTTGAGGAGACGCTCACAGAGTTCATGGCGGCGATGCAGGCGAAGCCGTTCAGTGGCGGGATCGATGTCGTCGACGAGAGTGGTGAAAGGATCGTCATGTCCGCCGACGAAGTCGATGCTCTTTGCGACGAAGTCCGCGCCGCTCTGCGCGTCAAGCACGTCCACGCCTATATTCCCTTCCACTTTATCTGGGCCCAAAAACCGGAGCGGGCGCCGGCTTGAACCGTGGACCTGGGCCGCATGCAGACTCTAGAATGTCCAGACACACATCCAAACGTCTGTCATCACCCCTCCCTGGTCTTCTTCTCTTCACCACATCCTGTTGGTTAGGGCTGGTGCTGCACTTCAACAAATTCAAAGAGGTAGGGCTGCAGTGAAGAAGAAGCTATTGCCTTCAAGCCCCTTTTGGACTGCACCTTGAAGGCTTTCCGCCGGGGATGAAAAAGGGAAGATGGGGCCCGAGTTGAAGAAGGGCAAGGAAAAGCCACCACCGGGTGTTACACAGCAGCGAGCTAATGAGCACTTTTGGAGCTACTGTATGCCGTATGCTTGCTGCGTCTTGACGGATGGCGGACTGGCCAAGCCGTTTGCAAGCCGTTTGCAAGCCGTTTGCAAGCCGTTTGCAAGCCGTTGTGACGCCGTTGTGCAAGCCGCTGCGAGGAGGGTTTCCCCCCAAAGGTCCTGGCATGTTTTCTGTCACTTTTTGTGTCTTTTTGTGTGCCTTTTGTCGATTATGCCAGAGATACTGCTTGTTCTCACAGGAGCAGTGGATGGCCATGAGGTAGTGGTGCAGCTGCACATGAGCATTGGCTCCGAGGAGCCAGTCGCATCAAGATTGCACTGAAAAAAAGACTGGCCGGACAGAGGGCTCTTCAGCAAAAGGAACGGAACTCATCAAAGATGTAAAATTGCAGGCCATAAATTGCAGGCCACTAGATACCCAAAAAGCATCCAACATATCATAAAGCCAAATACACAAGAGTATAAGAGTATACCAGCACACGCAGAGACGGCCATCGCCGTCCGTCAAGGAGCTGCCGTGACTGTCTACGGCTTCCGCCCATAGGTCACGTACAGGTCAAAGTACGTGTGGTAGTTCGTGTTGCACATGTCAGACCGCACATCCGCCGTAAACGCCTTGACATCGTCCACGCTCCAGCCCAGGAAGCGCGTGTACAGCGCCAGGCTCATTGTCTCGGCGCCGCCATAAAAGTTGTCCCGCACAAGCCCGCCGAGCTCCTTCATCCGCTCGTTCTTGGGCCACCGCCCAATGGGCCACTTGTACGGCACGCGCACAATATCGACGAACCCAGCCTCCTTCATGAAGTCGGCGGCTTTACCGCAGGTGTTCAGGAGAAACCCGCACTTTTGACTCGCCTCCATCATGGTGTCGGACCACTTTTGGAGCGCACTGTCGGCGGGCAAGGACCCGTCGGCGCAGCGAAGAGGGAAGTCAATGTCCTGGATTTCGACCCAGCCGCCCTTGTTTAGGAATTCAAACGCCTGTTTGTAGAAAGTGGGCCAGTCACGGAAGGCACCGGTCATCATCATGGCGTGGATGTAGTCAAACTTGTACGAAAAGGTCCACTCCTCTTCCAGGTCGTCAATCTCAAAGGAGACGTTGGGTGGAGCGCTGTGTGTGTGTTAGGGACGGTGTATTGTGTATTGTGTATTACGCACACAAGATAATCACGGAGAATTGGTGACTTACTACCGCTGGACAGGGGCCAAGTCGACTCCAACGACATGAGACTCGGGATGATAGTCGGCTGGACGAGAAAGAGAAAGTGTTAGGATCATGCTTGCGCTTGCGCCCGTGATGCCAACAAAGCCATCAACTTACCAAAGTCAATCACCCAGTGGCCAGGGCCGCAGCCAACATCAAGGACTCGGTCGGCCTTGGTGAGGGGAGCGAACGAATGCGCTCCAAAAGTGTGGAGACACAAGGCATACTGGTACTCCTGGCGATCAAGTTCTTCCTGTGAGAGTGTCAGCTGTGGTAGTTACTTTCAATTTCATGCTGTGCGCTTCCTGGCTTACATCGTCGGTCGGCAAGAGATACTTGCCATCCTTGAAGGCATGGTACTTGCGGCCATTCTCGTCGCGGTGCTTGACAAGGCTGGAGCGAAGAGATGCAGTCGATGAGAAGATCGACATGCTCTACAGCAAGCACACAAATTATCAAATTATGGTTAGCAACAGTCTGGAATCTCGTGCTTGTTCTGTCTTGTGCGCTGGCAAAGTAAGCCACTCAAGGGGAGGGGTATCCAAGGGGGCAGTCATTTTTTTCCTTGTCAGATAAACTTACATCGCCCAAAGCAGAGTCCACGTCAGTGTGGTCACCAGACATCTATTGGGGTTATTAGCTACTGTACCACAACCCAAAACCAGAAACACTCTCACAAAAGCTTCACTTACATCACTGTCGGCCTCCAGGGGATAGTCATCGTCCAACTCGTAGCCTTGAGACATGGTTGCTAGTTGCTAGTTGCTGGTTGCTGGTTGCTGGTTGCAGATGGAGAGTCGCTGCTGCGTGCTGAGAAAAAAAGAGAATTTTTTTGAAAAAGACAAAAGACAAGAAACTGGGTATCAAAAAGTTCAAAGGAAACTGGGCAATGCTGATTGTGATGATTCGCCGTGGTGTCGGTATGAGCGAAGCAGCAGCGGCTGCTATGCCTTGGATGGACGCTTCCAAGCAAGGTTGTAACCGTCTCTCCAGGTCCCCTAAGTCCCGATAACGCGTAGTTGCGAGATGAGATATGGCTGAGGGAAGAAATGAGTATGAGAGAGAGAGTACGGATCGTAACGATGTTGACTGAGAGAAGAAGAAAAAAAGGGAATCAAAGGAACCCGTCTTGATGTTGTCCGAGGTGGGTCATCGATGCTCTTATGTATCTTTTTCTTTTTCTCTCCCTCTCTCCCTCTCTCTCTCTCTCTCTCTCTCTCTCTCTCTCTCTCTCTCTTGTCCTGTCAGTCTCTTGTTCCGTCCAAAAATAAATAAATGAATAAAATGAGAGCTGCCTGCAAGAACAGACGAGCAGCAACACTTCTTTGGTCAAGGTAGGTGGAGGGGTACGCAGCCAGGGGGCTCAGGACAACATTGGCTGCACAGACAGCAGCAAACGAGATGCCCGAAGTATGCGTTGATCAGAGAAACGAGAGACAGTGATTGGCTCGGTTCGGGTGAAACCATGGTCGCCGGGGAGCAGCAGCGGCGAGAACGGACAGCAGCAGAAGGTGCTCTTCAAAGGAGTAGTAGAAAAGAACAAGATCAACACAACACAGCAAAAAAAAAAGAGACAAAAGAGACAAAAGAGGCAACAAGATGAGGCTCGGGCGAGTTTCGGCGGGTCGACGGAGGTGGCCAACGCAACGCTGAGGTATCGGCAGAGGAAGTGCCTGGGCGAGAGAAGAAGAAGAAAGAAAAAGAAGGAGAAAAAAAAAGAAATGAGGGAAGGCAGAGCGAGGGGAAACGAGGACGAACACGACAGCAAGAAGAATAGAAACGATACGAAACAGGAAATTTAGACGAAGACAGCAACCACAAAATAGACACACAAAAACTACAGAAAACGCAAAAAGTAGGCCAAAAATTGAGTGCTCAGATTTCTTCCAGCAACACCAGCGGCACCAACAGTGGAGGTGCATATAAGCGATAGGCCGACAAGAAGTCAATAGCGGTTCTAGTAGCACAAACGACCAGGTGCTGAAAGTGTCCATCAGCGGGCACTGGCCCCCCTCTTCTTGCTGTTTGTGTGCGCTGTTTGCGCTGTTTGTGTCACGGGGGCGTCTTCATGATAAAATAAAAAAAGAGAATGTTGCGGTATGTAGCTGGTTGGCTCACTAGATCTATCTTGCTTGTGGGTTTGATCTTTGATCTTTGATCTATGGTTGCTTTGAGCTCTAACGCTTTGTCAGATTTTGCGGTACGGTGTGCAGCGAATGCGGACGCGGGGATTTCTTCGAGTATATGAACGCCCGGTGTGACACATTTAGCTGAGATGGGAGAAGGGAAAGAAAACAAGATACCGGCATAGAGTTCTCACACATCCGGGATAAGAAAGGAACAAGATAAATGCACAGTACATTCGTAGCCGGGGTGAGAAAAAAATAAAGAAAAAAGTAAAAAAAGTATAATAAAGTGTTTGGGCCAAGAAGAAATCGTGGAGTTTGTCGGCGAGCACGAATGGGGCTGCGAAAATGCAAAGGAGAAAAACTACGATGAGAATATGATGTATTACGACTCGTCTGCCGTCTGCTGGCCGGAAAGGAGCTAACAGCCTTCTTAGCAACGCACGCCCGGCGAGACAGCGCGCGGTCTGGCCACCAAAAGTTGCTTGGACGAAACAGCGTTGCAGGCCATGTCGTTTGCAGTTTCCGCGTATACGAGAGTGCATGCTCCGTACAGGTTGCAGCACGGCCGGCCGCCATTCGCTGCTTCTCAGCCTGCACGAGATGCTGCATTTGTCCAGGCAGGAGCGGGGTGACGATGGGGGCCGGCGGTTGCAAGAAAAGAGGGAAAGAGGGAAAGAGGGAAAGAGGAGAGAAAGGAGAGAAAGGAGAGAAAGGAGAGAAAAGAGAGAAAAGAGAGAAAAGAGTCCGAGATACGGCAAAGTAGATGAACGCAAGAAAGAACACTACGGATCAGAAAAGGAAAAGAAAGAGAAAAAGAAACAGATACGACGTGAGAGCCCCACGTATCACAAACCGGGCCAGGCCACGAGGAAAACGAAATATAAATAAAAAAGGTCGGCCGAAAGAGCAACAAGGATGTGTCTCGAAGGCAGGGATAGTAAGACAGGAAAGGCACGGGGGGTTCTTTTCAGTCCCGTCAATCCTCGCAGGCACTGTTGTGTTGGGGAAAGATGTATAATGTTGGCAGGAGGAAAGAACAACGGCGAGGAGAGAAGATTGCGGTCGAAAGAAAAAGAAAAGAAAGAAAAAGAAGAGAAAAAAAGAAACCCTTTAAAAGAGGCGGCCATCCCAACAGTTTCCATCTCTGTGGCCCACCGCACTTGTCAACCCACCTCTCGTCAAACCCTTCTCCCCATATTGTCAGCCAGAATACATCAGACCGCCATGCCATGCAAATCTTCTTCATCACGGCGTACAAGACACGGCAGGCCTTCCTTCGTATCACACATTTCAGGTTCAACACTCCGGACTGTTTCGACACTTGAGACCCTTATCTGTGAGTACTCGGACACCGCAAGTTATGTGCCTTACGAACGTACGAGGGGCACGCTTCTGAGCACGCTTCTGAACTCGCTTCTAGAAACACCCAAGTGGTTCGGTTCGTGAGCGACAAAACAGCAAAAAATGGACCTGCTGGGAATCAAATCCGGGACCTTTCCCAATATTTCCCAATAATGGCTCCTTCAGTGCTCACACTGTCTTTTAATAATAAAAGCGGCAGTCGCGACTCGATGCTCCTCGATGGATGCTCGACACATTTTTGTGAACCCATGGCTGATACCCTAATTTCTCCAGTCCCTCAATGTCTCTGAGCGTCAAATGTCTGTGAAACAGAAGACACAAATTCTGTGTAGCGACAGACAATCGTGAGCAGACATCAACACGAGCAGATTATGGCAGCCAGTAAATCGTTGCTCAACACGAAGGAGAATGAAGGAGAATGACGGCAATGACAGCCCGATCTACGTGGCCTCACTCTTTGGACAGTGGGAACGAGTTGGCCATGCGGCAGCCACAATGGTCAAAGGCATGTTTGGCCTTTTGCCTTGAGAAGACGAGGCGACCGCCGTTCACGGCATTTTATGGGCAGAACACCAGCACCCAGAAACCTAGGGGGCTATGAACAAGAGAGTGCAGAGGCTGACAGTGAGGAAAAGGCAGAAAAAAGACAACAGAGACTCGGGCACAGATAACTGCAGTGGACGAAAAGGAAGAAGAAAACGGCAGCGAAAGACAGAAAACGACAGAAACGACAAAATATGACAGCCCTCGTCTATCAAGTCCGTCCGAAGCAGTAGCTCTGCCACTTGCGCCCTTGCCCGCCCAGCTAAAGAAAGTGATGATGTCCACCGGCAAGGGGGGCGGAACGGGACCCTATTGGATATCTTGGGGGCCTTTTCCACGCTGTCACTTGCTCATGGCAGGTCTCGGCCGCTTGTCATTGGTACAGCCTGCACCAGGACCACACAAACCAATGCAAGCCCAATGCTCACAGTATTATTGCTTGTGCGAGCAAAACAGTCTACTTTTGCGCCACAAACTGCTGCAGAATACGGAGTACGACGACACACAGAGGGTGCGGAGATGAGCCTTGCGCCGAGAACAAAACGAGAAAAAGAGACAAAACTCGGAATCAAAGCAGATATGCAATTGCTGTCGTCTCCGCTCCGAGAGGTGGCCAAGTAGCCAGCGGATAGCGGAACCAGTTCAAGAACTCGGGACCCGTGCTCGAACAGACTACTTCACCAAAATGGTGGGCGATCATCACGCACGGTGCGTCGTATTGTCCATTGCACTGCTACTGTGCGTGGATGCGGAAGGAGGGCGGGAGGAGCAGTCGGCAACGGGCCTATGGTGGGCTACCCATTTCCGTTTCCGTTTCCCATTTCCGTTTCCCATTTCCATTTCCCATCCTCTATCTTTCAGTCCCCAGTTCCCATTCACTGGATTCTGGGTTCTCGCAGTTCTCCCAGTTATCATTTGAGGCTCTCACTTATCGTTCGAGGCATTGAAGGGACCCGAAGAACGTCCCTCCCAGCTCTTGACTTGTGCGTCGTGGACTCGTGGCCAAGTCCGACCTGCAGCCAACAAAAACACTGCCCTGTTCTGGCGGTGTCATTGAGGTGTTCCTGTGGTGCCCCTTCCGTTACCCATCCCCCCCGCCTGCTGGCACCGCCCCATAGCCAATACCCAAAGCATCGGAAACTGGACCTGGCATGGTTGTGTGCGGATGGCAGGGCGGCTGTTGGTTGGCAAAAGCAGATGCTGCCGAACATGTCAGCCAATTTTGACAAGGCGACTGCAGAATCGGCAGCGAAATGAAACAAAACGGCCCCCAGTTCGAGGTCTGCCTTTTGATTTTGCAACACAAAACATCCGCACAACATTGCAGAGGACAGAACAAGACACGGAAAGATGCGGTTGCCGTTGCCGTTGCACTTTAGCACATGTTTGCAAGCATCTTAACAATAAAAGAGAGAACAGTTCTTCTTTCCACTTTACCTGCATGGCAAAAAGACACACTAAGAACAAATCGAGCCATCGGTTCTGCAGACTTGCGGGACGGGAGCGGGACCATATTTCTTTTTTCTTTTCTTCTTTTGTTCGTCTTCTTCTTCTTTTTTTATCTCTTCTCTTTCCTTTGGTCTATCCCTTCCCTTTTTTGCACCTGCCTGCCGCTCGTTGGTCGCCGTTGTACTCCGTACTCCGTATATGTAGCTCCATTTTTGACAAACAATAAGAACAGTACGTCGTATAGGGGCCATAAAGGAAAGAAGAAAAAAGACAATGTCTGTCAGCCTGGGCTTGCTCTGGATGTCGACCCCCACAACACCAACCACCACGAATCGAATGCAACGACGTCCCCAGACCGAAAGAAACGCACTTAACACCCAAAGCAAAGAAGAGAGAGGGTGGAGAGCTCTCTCATCCCCTCCTCCCGTTTTTGACTCCAGCTCTTCCTACGAGTACGACGTATGTGTCTGCGTTGTCGCCAATCACATCCCCTTTCGAGTCCAGCAAGAGCAAGCCCTGTCACATCTAGGCGGTGGACTTGTGGAGGGTGACGGCCTGGCGATTGCTGGGAAGAGGACATGGATTGTGACGACGGGTGATGCAAAGGACTTGGGCATGGCCATCGCCATTCGGGTAGGGTGCAACGCAGTTGAAGAGCAAGTGCGTCCAAGGACGGATGTGATGTCAAGCCCTCTTCCGCATGTATGCCCCGGCCCTTGCTTGAAAATGCTCGTTGCTATCGCCCTGCATTATTCTTACGACGCTGCCGGGCTCGCCTGCCTGATGCATGCATCCAGCCACATCCAGAGTGACAGCAGTACAGCAAAAAGGCAAAAAGGCAGAAAAGCAAAAAGGCAAAAAAGGGTGTACGCAGGTCGTCAAATACGCAAACGCAAAACCGCGCAAAAGCGTAAACACTCAAGAAGAACTTTAGAAGATAGCCAGTCAAAAACAGGCGGACTGAGCCAAACAACCTACTTTGCGTCCAGGTCGGGGTACTCGTAAGTTGATTTCTGCCGTCCGATACGCTCTTCACTTTCCAGTCACTTTAACTCACTCACTTCAGAGTACGGAGTACTCTGTACTCAAACACAGGCTGTCTGTCATTCTCATCACTCCCTGCGTTCCCACAAAGTGTTTCCGTGGGTTTGGTCCGTTGTCTTTTCTTTTGTGCTCGTCCCAACGCACGGGTCGTATCATCTTCCCTGGAAAGACAGAAAGAGAGAGAGAGAGAGAGAGACAGAGACAGACGGAGCAGATATTAAGGCCGTGCATGCTCCTCCTCCACTTCAGTACTTCACGCCCCCCTCTCTTGGGAAAAAGACTGCTGTCCAACGCCCACTTTACACTTTGTGTTTCCTTTCCCTATTGTTTTTTCTTCTTCTCCTCTTTTTTCCTGCTGGCTTTCGCCATTGTGTTTCGTTGGCAGCCTCTTGTTCTTCTTCTTCGGCTCACGCAGACTCACACACGCTTCACAGAGAGTCGAAAAGGCGAAAGATACCGTACGAACGGTACTCTGTGGGTACTCTGTGCTCCTTACATCCTCTTCAGCTTCCACAACGCCTCGCCTCCCCGATTCAACAGAACCGCTGGCAGGCAGTCAGCACTCGACAGCACGTCAAACAAATTCTTCACAGAGAAAGACCATGATCCTGGACAACTTCTTGTGGACAGGCGCTTCGGCCTGGACATCGGCTGGCCTGGGTCTGGGCCTCGTCCTGCTCGCCTACATCGCCGCATCCACCATCAAGTCGTGGAATCGCCTGAGACACATTCCGGGTCCACCAGGTGCTGGGTTCAGCAAGTGGTGGATGCTGCGTAACACGTTGGGAGGGAACATGCATCTAGCGACCAAGGCCGCGTGCCGAGAGTACGGTAAGTCGAGGTGCACAAGCGAGTCTCTTTCTTTCCTGCGAGAGAGGGGGGGGACCGGGGCGCATCTGACAGCTCAGGCTGTGTGACGCTGCAGGCGGTTTCCGATGGATCTCGTTTACTCCCGTTGCTTTTTTTTTGTGTTTCTTTTGAGACTGGGCATCACTAACACCGTTAGGCCCCCTTGTCCGCCTCGGCCCCAACCAGCTGGTAACCAATGACCCCGAAGTGCTCCGCCGGCTCTGGGCCGTCCGGTCGCCGTACAAAAAGGGACCCTTCTACGAGGCCGTCCGTTTCAACCCGGAGCGCGACAACTTGATCTCGATGCGCAACGATGCCCTGCACACCGAGCTGCGTGCCAAGATGGCACCGGGGTATGGCGGCAAAGACAACGAGAGCCTCGAGGCGGCCATGGACAAGGAAATCCTAGTGTTTTGCGACCTTCTCGAGCGCAAGTACATATCGACCGACACCGACTACCGCCCCGTCGACCTCGCACGCAAAGTACAGTACCTGACCCTGGACGTCATCACGGCACTCGCGTTCAGCAAGCGCTTCGGCTACACCGAGCAGGACACCGACCTGTATTCGTACATTAAAATCACCGAGGACAGCATGCCCGTCATGATGTTCCTGTCCATCTTCCCAGGGCTTGCCAAAGTGCTGCAGTCGCGTCTGTTCCGTCGTCTCCTGCCATCGGAGCACGACCACGTCGGCTTTGGCCGGTTCATTGCTGTGGCCAAGCAGATTGTCGGCGACCGCCTGGCATCCGACCAGCCGCACCGCCGCGACATGCTCGGCTCGTTTCTCGCCCACGGCCTGACGCGTGACGAGGCCGAGGGCGAGACGCTGCTGCAGATCATTGCCGGCTCCGATACAACCGCCACCGCCCTGCGCACCACCATGCTGTATCTCATGTCGTCGCCGCACTCGTACCGCAAGCTGGCCGACGAAGTGCGCAGCGCCTCGGCCCAGAACCGCATCTCATCGCCCGTCGTCACCGACGCCGAAGCCCGCACCCTCCCTTATCTGCAGGCCGTCATCAAGGAAGGGCTGCGCATCAACCCGCCCGTGGCAGGCACCATGGACGTCGTCGTGCCCGAGGGCGGCGACGTTATTTGCGGCTACACCGTGCCGGCCGGCACCGAAGTCGGCTGCTCCGAGTTTGGCGCACAGAGCCTGTCGACCATTTTCGGGCCGGACGCCGACGTCTTCCGGCCAGAGCGGTGGATCGAGGCCGAACAGGCCGACAGCAAGGACGGAGGTGACCGCATCAAGCAGATGAGCAATACGTGGAACCTGATTTTCAAGTACGGCAAGTGGCAGTGCCTGGGCAAGGAGGTGGCTCTGATTGAGCTCAACAAGGTCTTTGTGGAGCTGCTGCGGCGGTATGATTTCACGCTGGTGAACCCGTCGAAGCCGTGGCACTCGATCAATGCGGGCATCTTTATCCAGTCGGATCTGTTTGTCAAGATTACGCGGGCGGAGGCGGGGGAGAAGGCGTGAGAAGAAGTGAGAAGAGGTGAGAAGAAGCGAGACGGTTTCGGCGCTGGCCGCTTTTTGTTTATTTTTATCGTTTCTCATATATCTGTGTTGTTTCGTCTTTAGTTAATATCCAATGAGGGTGTGTTTATGTGTTCGTGCCCCATTCAAGAGATACTCTATAACAATCCAGCTTATTTTGATGTTTGCAAATCCTTCCGATTGACCACCTAGTAAAAGTACAGCAAGTAATTATACACACAATACGCCGCTTTTTGACCGTACGCCTTTGCCTTTGCCTGTTGAGTCTTGCAAAACCCAAAAATAAAATAAAAATAGCCCAGCACCTCAACCCACAACTCAACTCACAACTCAACTCACAACTCAACTCACAGAGCAACATCAAAACGCAATCACTCGGGACCGTACCAATTCTCTCTCCTTCCCCGTTCTGTCCCCGCGTGGAGTTCTGTTCTCTTTCCATGGCCCGCCCCCTCATCGTGCCCCGTCTCCTTGTCGTATCCCATCCTCTTGTCGTGCCCTGCCCCCTTGCCGCGTATTCTTGTCTTGTCTGGTTTCGTCTTTCTCTCTGTTTCAATTTCCGCCACTGATTGTGCGTCAAGCGATTGGCTGCCGCATCTGGTGCGTCCGGCATGGGTGTGCCGTCGGTGTCGGTGCTCTCTGTGTCACTCTCTGCGTCCAAAGTGCTCTTTGGCTTGACTGCGACCTGCGCCTCTCACGCAGTCCCGGCAGTCCCGGCAGGCCCAGGAGTTCCAGGAGTTCCAGCCCATGGCAGCGCCACTTTCACTTTTGTAGTTGTCAGGTCCCAGTCTGGGTGCTTCTTCTGGCAGCTCGCCAGCGCCTCGTCCAAGGACAGCACATGCTTGGCAATGTCGGCCGCGGTGTAGGCCACTTTACGGGCGCTGCTGTAGGACAGGTCGCCGCGGTCGTCGCGGGAGTCGGCGCGCATTTCGCGGTTGGGCAGGTGGACTTTTTCGCGGTGGCGCTGGAAGTCGCGGCTGGCACAGCGGTCGTGGCAGTAGACGGTCCCGATACTAAAGGACAGCACGCACTCCCGGCAGAAGTAGTAGCGCGAATCTGCTTTGGACGATGAGGAGGGCGACGGCGACGGCGACGCTTCTTTTGAAGAGTCCAGTTTGCGTGCGCAGCGGTCCCCGGCGGCACAGGCGTGGTTCGCAGCAAGATGGGCGGCATAGTCCTTCTTCATGCACGCAGTCGAGCACCAGACGGTCTGGTTTTCGCGCAGACAGTAGTCGACCTCCAAGAAACAGACTTTGCAAAAGGGGCTCTTTTGCGGGTCGGACATTTTGGCGCAGGTCGCGCAGGGCGTGTCGTCTTGCAAAAAGTACGGCACGTCGACGGGCTTCATCTTTTTCAGTTTCTGGGCTTCGTGCGCCGCCTTGGCCCGTCTGAGTTCGGCCAGCCGCTTCTGGTGCTTCTCGATTTTCGCGGCGCGCGCCTCGTCGTCTTCGCCGCCATAGACGTCGCGCAGCAGGTCGGCCAGGCCCTGGTCGAGACCGACGCTGCCTTGCAAAAGTCTGGACTCGATGGCGCGCACAGCCGGCAGGTCCGACACGACGCCGTTGGGGAACAGGTTGTCGCGGTAGATTGTGCTCTTTTCGGCGTCGTCGGTGGTTGTTTGCCGCAGCCTTTGCGAGGCGGTCTGGACATCGGCCACCACTCGCTCGCCATTGACTAGGGTGCCCGCCTGGGCCGAGATAGCACCCAGCAGATTGGCCAGCTGCACGGACGGATCCGACAGCTTGGCCTCCAGGGCCGCCTTGTCGTCCTCGGCCTCGAGCGACTTGGCCAGTGCCTGGACGGCCGCCGCGTCCTGCAGCTGGCTGCGCAGCCACGTCTGCTTCTGGCGGGATATCCAGCCGTCGACCGATGCCAGGGGTGTCTTGAGAGTGCGCACGTCGTCCAGCAAACTGTCGAGCTCGGCCACAAAGGACGTCTGTTGTGATGCGTACCATTGTGGCTGTGCGGGCGATGCGTAGGTTTGGTGGATGAGGGCGAGGAAGTCGTTGTAGCAGGACCGGCAGAAGTAGCATTTTGACAAAGGTTTTGGTTTTGATGAAGATGCTGGTGCGTCCGCCATCTCGACGTCCTCGCCGTTTGTCGTCTTCTTTTTCTTGTCGTCGGCATGTTCAGAATGGCACTGGTCGGCTATCCGTTTTGCTTCGGCTGTGAACGTCGTCTTCTGCTCCTGCATCGCCTGCAGGAGCCGGAGTATGTTGCTTTCGAAACTGTCCGTCATTGTCGCATGTCTTGGGGGTGTGTGTGAGGAGAGTGTTGTGGTATGGGAGGAGAGAAAAGTCGTCGAGTTCGACGAGGCTGGTCGGCTTTGTCAAGTCGCCTTTCGAGATCGCCACCAGGGGCAACCGCAATACTATTGGCTGTCGGAGAGCCTTGCTGAGAGGTAGTGGTAGTGATAAAGTTAGTCGTCAGGTAAAGCTGAGCTTTGGATGTCGCCACGAGTGGGTGGTCGTCCGGCGCAAGATGGTCGTAGGTTTGAGATTCGCGGAGCGAGCAATTGGAAATCGATGTGGATCGTAAAGCGCGAGGAAAGGGTCGTTGCAGCGAATTGGCAGGCGAGTCCTCTGAAAGTTAGCGTCTATCTGTGTTATCTAAGCAGGGCTGCAGCACGCATTAGTGCAGGAGGCTGGCACTTTAGCGTTAGTCATCCAATCTTCGCCGTCGATCGCCAGCCTGATTTTCGCGACCAGCCTCGCCTCGACGTCTTTCGACATTGTCAACGACAACCACCACAACAGCCACAGCCACCATCCCGACCATCACACATTCACAATGGTAAGCCGCGCTTCTACAGTCTCTCTTTGTTCTTTGTCTCCTTGCAGCTTGCTAACCCTCTCCCCCTTAGGCCGATAAGCTACGCGCACAGCAGGAGCTGGAACGGCTCCAGCAGAAATACATTGGCACCGGCCACCCTGACACGACGAGCTGGGAGTGGAAGTCCAACATTATGCGCGACACCTACTCGAGTCTGGTCGGCCACCCGCCGATGCTGTCGTTTTTGTCGCTGGCACAGGGCGAGCCCGCGGCCAAGACGCGCTTCAAGCTGCTCAAGAACATGGTCCAGCCATGTGGTCCGCCGCCAGCAAGAGACGAGGACGAAGACTGAGGATGGGGATGGGGATGGGGATTAGGGGAGCACAGCCGTTTATGGGAATGATTGATGCTGGGCTACACTGTTTGTTTATCGCATTGGCGTTTGGGATATCACGAGGGTACGACGTACATACACTATTTTGAGGGGTGTAGAGGACAAACCTTGGCACAATCGACATACTACACGTACAGCATTGAATTAATTATGTGCTCTTTACTGCTTTTATGCCGTACCTAATGTACTTCATATAGCTCTGCAAATTATGATGGAATTTCTGGAAAGACTCAGTACTTTGGGATTTATGTTGATAAGTTGGATTTTACTACAAAAAATAATCAAACTAAAAGGGAAATCAAAACTAAATCAAAGTTATTTCATACCATACCACAAAGTCAACAATTACAACAGGGTGAGTGGCTCAAAAAGTAGCCCAAAACAAAATGATATAAATTGATATAAATACCACATGGCCCTTTTCACCAATATTCCTCTTCCTCCCACGCAATATCATCACACCGACGACCATCTAATGCCGGTCGCCGTGGCGGATCTCCGAGATACGCTCAATGGGCTTTACATCGTCCGGCACACGGCTGATGCACAGCTCGCGGCAGAACAGGCCCCAGTCGGAGCTGCCCGTGGCTTCGCGGATGGCCTCTTGCATGTCCTTGTTGTAGCGGCTGCGGTAGGCAGCCTTGACGGCGACCATGTGGTGGCCGTCCCAGTGGTAGCGGACGAGGCGGGAAATCAAGAGTTCGCGGCGCAGCTCGTCGCGTTTGGAGGTGGTGAGGGCGTGGTGGATCAACAAAGCGTCGCGGACGGGCTTGTTGATGACGCCGTTTAAGATGTGTGCAAGCATTTCGCCCTGGTCGTTAGCAAACAGTAAGGTAACAGCAATGTACGGGGGTGAATTTGATTTTTTTTTTCTTGATTTTAAAAACTTACGACGAGGTTGCCACTCTTCTTGAGACAGTCGCGGGCAAAGTTGGTCTGGTACTGGGCCGAGTACACTCTCAGCACCTCCCGCAGGTGGCTATCGCTGCGCTGGACGACCACATTGATCATGGCCGTCTCGCCGCCCTTTTCGGCGCGGACAGCTCTGTGTAAAGTGACAGAGTCCTCCTCGACAAGCGTGCGGTCCAGTGGCAAGGGACGGCCGTCCCGGCCAACTTCTTCCATGCGCTGTTCGTCCAGCACAAAGAGCACGGCCCGCTTGAACTTGTCTTCCTTGAGCTCGGTGCGCATGCACTTGACAATGCTGTCGCCGTATTTTTTGTCGCTGAAGCTCTGCTTGATATGCCGAATTTCGTCGTTGGTGCGGCCCATGAGCGATTCTATGAGCAGCTCACGGCGTGTCTTGTCGCCGTGGTACCAGAAATTGGCCCAGTAGGCCTCGCTCTCCCATCGGCCCAGAGCGGTGGCATAGCACGCCTTCATCAGCGCCGGATCCTCGTCCTTGAGGCGCGCGCGGATGTGCTTGGCAATGTTGACACCCTTGCGCTCGGGACCGGTCTTGACGATGCGCTTGTACTCGGTGCGCAGCTCCATGACCTGGTCGTGCGTCAGGCCGGGCAGAATCTCAATCAGCGGGCCCGTGTCGGGAGAATGACGCTCGCCTTTCAAGGCTTTCGCCAGACGCTGGGCATCCGTCTCGGGATCGTAGAAGCGGGCGCGGCGGCGGATCTTCTCGCTGGCCTCGCCCCGGGCAGCGGGGGCAGAGGGCGACCCTTCGCCGTCCGATTCGGGACCGTTGATGTCCATGACCTGCACATCGCCAGCACCGTGCGGGCCCTGCGAAGCAAGCATCAGCGGCGACGGCATGGGCGACATGGACTGGTAAGTGCCGTGATACGCTTCCTGCATGGGCGAGCCGGGGGCGGCCGAGAGAGATGCACCAGCGGCCAGTGTAGCACCGCCGACGGACAGCGTGTTGACCGACAGACGTTCCATGCCCTTGGTCGGCATCGGCGACCGCGAACGTTTACGAAGGCTTGGAGGTTCGGCAGACAGAATATTGCTGCTGCTGGCACGAGGCTCGCGAGGGTCTCCGGGGGCGGCACGGGGGTCGCGAGGGTTTCTGGGATCAGCTCGTGGGTCACGCGGATCTCTAGGATCCCTGGGATCGCGAGAATCTCTCGGGTCGGCGTGGTAGAACTTGGGTGCCCGTTCGTCTTCATAGCGAGGGTCATCGCGGGGGTCTCTGGGGTCACGGCTGTCTCTCGCGTCTCTAGGATCTCTAGGATCTTTGGGGTCGCGAGGATCACGAGGGTCTCTCGAATCGCGGGCACCTCTGCCATCAAAGGACTCTCTCGAGCTGCGAGGATCACGAGGGTCACCACGAGGGTCACGAGAATCTCTTGGGTCTCTGGGATCACGACCGCCACGACCATCGAAAGATTCTCTGGAGGACCGGGGATCTCTGGGATCGGCTCGTGGGTCGCGTGGATCACGGGAGTCGCGAGGGTCTTTGTAGCCTCTAGGGTCTCTAGGGTCTCTGGGGTCTCTAGGGTCTCTCGGATCTCTCGGATCTCTGGGGTCTCTCGGGTCTCTCGAATCGCGGGCATCCGGAGGCTCGGCCGTCACAATATGAGGATCACGACCGCCGCCGCCACTACCGCCGCCTCGGCCTGCACCGTGTTCTCTCTCGTCATCGTACGGCGGGTATCCGTAGGATGGCCTGCTGGAAGAAGGAGCCGACTTGCCGCCACTTGGGATGGCGCTGTGTCCATATGCCAGACCCTCATCGTCATCGTCGTCCGTGTCGTCCGTTTCGCTGCCGCTGTCGCTGTTTCGGCGGCGACGAGGGCCTTTGCCGGCAGGCGGGCGTGCCGATGCTGACGGGCGCTCGTCGTAGTAACCACGTGGATCACGGGGGACACGGGGGTCTCTGGGGTCGCGTGACTCTCTGGGGTCTCGAGGATCGTGCGATTCACGAGAATCTCCTGGGTCTCTTGGGTCTCTCGGGTCTCTCGGGTCCCGGGGGTCCCTGAGATCTCTGGGATCACGCTCTCTCGGGTCACGACCATGCAGGGGCGACGACTGCGGCTTGTCCCGTCCTCCCGCCCCGCCCGGCGACGGCGGCGGCCCGCCCGCATCCACTTTCTTGGCGTACTTGGCCGGCAGGAATGCGAACTTGTCGGCGGCAATTGCCGGCTCCTCCTTTTCGTCACGGCTGTCGCGGCTGTCACGACTGTCACGGCTGTCACGGCCCTTTTCACGTTCATACCGCTCGTAGTCGCGGTCACGGTCGCTGTGGCCTCTCTCCTTCTCGAGTCGGTACTCTTTCTCACGGCGGCCGTCGCCGTAGCGTACGTCCACTTCGTCGTCGTCATACTTGGAGGGGCGGTATTTTGCGTCAGCGCCTGTCGGCGGCCCCCGCGACGGCGCAGCACTGCCCTGGTAGTCGTCGTAGTCGAGGATGCGCACGGATTTGCGCGGGTCGTCGTTGTCGGCGTCGGGGCCGTCGTCGTCGCCGGGAAACGAGCCGGGGTAGGGTGCGGCTGTCACAATGTGGGGGTCGTCGTGGGATGGGCCGTCTTTCTCGCGTTCGCGTTCGCGGTCGCGGTCACGATCTCTTTCACGTTCACGCTCCCGTTCGTACTCAATCTCTCTGTCTCTATCACGCTCACGGTCACGTCCCGACGGCGACCGTTCAATCCGCGACGACGAACGGTCCCGCTCTCTTCCCGAGGGCGACCGGGACCGGCCACGACGGCCGCTGTCGTTGACCTGGAGGGAGGACATTAGATGCGGTATGTGTACTGTCTTGTGTGTCCCTGCGGTTGTCCGCGTTGTGTGTTTCTGTTTGGCTGGTGAGGGGCAGAAGACGGAGAGATGTGTCTGACTCTGGTGACGCAGGTGGCACGACAGGGAGGGGTAGTCGAAGCAAAAACAGAAAAAAGACAACGACAAAATCAAACCAAACAAAAAGCAAGCAAAGCGGGACTGGGGCAGGTGTCTCGCAAGCTTGCCTGTCTTTTTGTCGACTGTCTGTGTTTTGTTTTACGGTGTTTTAGGAAAAGAGAAAACAGAGCGTTTAAAAACAGGAGACGCTTTACGAGAAAAGGAGAAGAAAAGCTCTTGTTACAGAGGAGGCTGGAAAAAGCAACGAAGGAACAGGACGAGTACTCCGTAGAACAGGGAACAAGAGCCTTATTTGTGGAGACTGGGAATCATGGCTGGGCTCGCAGGCAAAAGAGAAGACAAAAGCTGCCTGAGAGTGTTGATCTTCACTGCCCAATTGCTGTGAGTTGCTGTGAGTTGTCTCTTCCTCTCTTTCGGTTTGCGGCAAAAGAAGAGGCAGCCCCTCCATGATCCTTGCAAGTTTGTTGCTGTGACAGGGGTTGTGGAGGGTTGATGGAGGGGGCTAAAGCGGGATTGGATGGCGGGCCCGAGAGAAGAGGGGGCTGCATCACCTCCATCACCTCCATCTACGTCCCATCACTGGGCTGGGCTGGTTGGCTGCAGGGCTGCTAACGCAAGGTTTCTGAGCCCTGCAGCCTTTTCCCTTTCTCTTCTCTGTCTTTTGGGGGGCACTTTTTTACTTACGAAGAAGAGGAGGCTCGGGAAGTCTTACAAGACAAAGAGGTTCCCTTGGGGCTCGTGCATGTGCAGGCACAGCCGAGCCAATGGGGGCTCCCAAGCTTGGCTGCAGCTTGTGACTCTTTGCCGTTGAGAATATCGAGGCTATGGTATCTTACAGCCTTTCTGGGTCGACGGCGACGTCCGTGAACGACACTTGGCCAGCTGAATCCCACTCAAAGGGGGGACAAGAACGTCATTCGCGATGATGTGTGCATTTATGTCCAAGGTCGTATTGGAAAGAAAGTAAACAAAGCTACTCCGTACGAACGTACTCCGTACGCTTGTAGTGCCTCCCTTCTTATCGGGCCGGCGGGTAGCTCCGTCGGTTTTCCGCCTTCCAATCCACCGAGTTTTCTTTGTCGCCTTGCGAAAAAGGTCTTGTCTGCCCGTCTCCCGCAAAAAAAGAGCTACTCCGTACATAAACATATACAAAAGAGCCACTTGGCTCACCTTGCTTCCCCAAGCTCACCCCGATTTTCGTTGGTTTTGTTTTTGATCGGTTTCGTTTCGGGGGTCCATGGTCCCACATCGGCAGCTCACTGGAGCTTAAACCGTTGTGATGGGGGCTTTCACGCCCACAAAGCCCCTCTTCTCTGAAACATCGAGGCATGTGGCTGTCTGTGGCAGTTTCCCTCTCTTGTGAAACAAATTCAACTTTGAAATGCAACAGCAGGTGGGCGTGTTTGCGACGGTAGGTTAGGTAAAGCAGGGTAAGGCAAGGCTTTCCCTGCTTGGCATTGCTTGCCTTTTACCTTACCCTTCGTACTCTGCTTTAGTCCGTCCCCTGTCTGTCATAAGCATATGCCGGCATACACCATGGCAAGGCAATGGCGCGGCCCTTGGATGCAGCAGCCCGATAACGACTTGCCCTGTTCGGAGTACGGAGTACGGAGTATGGCACATTATAAAACTGCCAAGACGTTCGAAAAAGAGGTCAAGAGGAGCCGAAGGCCTGCTAAAGGAGTACGGCAGATGGGCATTGGAGGATCGATATGTTGGGCAAAAGGGTGAATGGCATAGCGTCGTTTGTGGGCCGTTTCTGGGCCGTTTCTGGTTGCTGTTTCGACTTTTCGAGAGAGAAAGAGGAGAGAGAAAGTGGTTCACTGCTGTATGTCGTGTCCTGGGTTGCGCAAAACGAGTCAGCAGGTCTCATTGTGTCTCTGCAACTTGTTTTCAGTGCGATGAACTGGTTGTGCTCTGCCTTGTGCGAAGATTTGTGCTTCGAGTCAGCCCGCCGCGTGGGAGACACGAACGTATTCTGTATACGTCGTATGTAATTACTCTGTAGATTGCGAGGCGGTCGGACTGGATGGCAGGTCCACGCGCAGATAACTGCAGAGGCCCGCGATATGCATTGCATTGCACCGACCATGCCATGCTTTTGCTTGCGCCAAAATGCGCGTTCGTTTGACAAGGACAGTTGTCGAGGAGAAACAATATTTGATATTATCTGTAAAAAAAAAGAGAAAAAGAGTCGAGAACGAGCAAGCATGACAGAAAAAGCGACATGTCTCGTCCCTTTATTCTTGGCACAAGTCGGTTAATTGCAGATACCCTACATATACACGCTTCCCCTTTTCTATGGCATGCTCGCTTGCAGACTGTCTTCTCTGTCAATTAGTGGTTATCGGTGTGCGCTGGTGTGCTGGTGTTCTAGTAATGTGCGTTGACAGTTCATTGCCCGTTTCGGAACGACAGTGTCGATCTGCACCAAAAAATGATTGAAGACGGCAAAGATACAGGCCCCTCCGGCGGACCTGACTCTACTGAGTACAGAGAAAAACAAAAGTCGGAGCACTTCAGCCGGCCGATTGATCTGCTTTATCTTGACACGGGGGCTATCATCCAGCTTCAATTTCTTTTTGTTGAAAGAGTAGCTCTTGGCAGGGCGGGTGCTTTCTCTCCCAGGGCCCCAAGGAATGAACATTTCGACAGTGATGGCTCGGTGGCCCGATACCAGCTGTCAAGAAGCCGTAAAAATTGCCTTTTACGTGCAAAGTGCAAGAAAAAGGTCTCAAGAAAGGGAGAGAGACGACGCTTTATCAAGGGGTAATGGGTTAAGAATGGGGAGGGAAAATGGGTAGGGTACAAGACGCATGGGAACGAGACACTCTAACAAGGGCGACGAAACTAATCAAGGTCGGAGAATTTGCAGATAGGCAATACCAATACCAATACCAAGCCTAACAAAACATCAAGACTATTGAACGATGGCGAGCCTGTTGAACAAAGACTGGGCGTGTTGCATGCAGGAGTTTGCCAGAAAAAGACAATTGAGTATTGACCTAGGCATAAGGTGTGTTTTTCGCCGTGTTGTAGACTCTCTTGTACCGACGGATAACGCCAGTGCTGATATCAAACTTGCAAGAAAAAGTGATGATAAAAAATGAATAGAAACCTAAAGGATGGTATTGTAATGCCCAGTAAAAACACCCCTCGTTCCTGTTCGCTCAAATGGAATCCCGAGTAAAAAATAAACATAACAAAAAAGAAAGAATCAATGTGTATCCAGCCCATTTTTGCGCCATAACCCCATGCGTTGTGTTGCTGCAAAAAAATGTGAAAAGGAAAGTGTGTGTCCCAGAACCTGAAAGTTGAGGACAAGTGCGTTCATAGTACAGTACAGATGTCGACCAGGTGCCGACTCTGCGAGGCCGTGATTATTGCTGGCTTGACGCCAGAGTCACAGGTGATGCCTGCACCGACAACGGGCGCTTCTCTGAGACCTCGTCGTCGGCCAGCTTAATAGCGCCTACGGGAGCATCCTGGGCAGTTGATCTGCTTGGCATGTTAGTGGATGCTGTCGAAGCGATGGATGTTGTAAAGGGCGCAGAAAGAAATAAAGAAAAGAACAAGAAAACGTACTCAGTGCTGCTGTCATAGAGCTCAACGGACACAATCACCAGCAAAAAGATGGCGACCAGGCCGATCACCATCATGTCGTTTTCCCGGCGCAGCTGTGCATAGTGGCACGGCACTTCGGTGGCGGGGCGGCTCTTGTGGTGGGCCGGCTGCGACTCCATCTTAATGGACTCGGGAACGTTGGCGTCGTCAATCTGCTGCAGGGCGGCGTGCTCGGCGGGTTCCAGCGGGTCGACGGCGACGGGCGAGATAATGGGCGTAGAGTCAGGCGTGCCGGCAATGGCCTTGGCGGCTTCGAGAGCCTCCTCGACATCGGCGTCAACAATAACGACTTCGATGCCCTCATGTGTGTTCTGGATACGAATGGGCACGACCGAGGCGTCCTTGGGCGAAGAGGCGTCGTTGTCGTTGTCGTTTGGCGTACTCGGCTTGGAGCCCAGACCCATCAGATACGTCGTCACGATCGGTCGGGGCGTGGACAGAACGGCAGACGGCGCAATGTTGCCAGAGGGCGTGTAGTGGCGGTTGTCAATGACAATGGCGTTGGGGCCAGTCTCATCGGCGAGTGCGGCCGCAGCCTCAGGCGAAAGCGTGTGCAGACGGAGCGACGTGCGGCTGACGACGGCGGCGAGACGGCGTTCCCACTCGGCGGACAGGCTGCTGCCCGGGATAGGAGCAGCAAAGACGGCGGGCGCGCTGGTGGCGGCAGCCAGCAGAGACAAAAGCGTTGTTGTTGACCGCATGGTGACTGTGTGAGATGTGTTGTTTTGGCGAGAGGATGAGAAAGAAAGAGACGGAAGAAGCGAGAGGAGACGAGAAGAGACGTGTCCCTGGCGAAAAGAGGGACGCTGTTTGATATATACCGGTCCAGACTCCAGGCAAAAGGAAAGACGGCAAAAGCGGAACTGTCTTAAGCTCTCGAAAACACACTCTCTGATTTCGGGATCAGCCGCGAATGGAGTTGGACCAGGAGAGTGGTCTGCAACTGGTATATAGACGAGTAGACGAGTCCAACCCGTTCAGAAAAGAGTCCAGAGAGGGTTCAGAGAGGGTCCAGAGAGTCCGGGAGAAGAGATATGCGTCTTCTTGGCAGGCTTTAATATTCCGTATAAATTAAAACGCCGGGTCACAAATTGAGAGAAGAAGCGTGCCGAAGGGCGGATAGGAAATTGAGGGTGCTTGTTTTGTTCCCTTTCTTTCTCCCGTTTCCTTCCTTCTTTTTCTTGAAGAGAGGGGGTGGTGGGAATGAGAACAGCCGGTTCAAGGTTGCAATGTAGGGTCCAAGGTCCAGACGAAATAAGTGAGCACAAGAGGCGTTGCGAGGGCGAGAAAGAAAGGGAGGACAGAGAAGAGCTGAGCGTTGGGACACAAAGTTAGAGAGAGGGAGAAGTGAACATGGAAAGACAAAAGGGGTGTTGTTTTTCTGATTTCCAAAATCAAAATGAAAATCAAAACCAAAATCAACAAATCTAAGAAGGAGGACGAGAGGCTTGAAAGAGCAAAAGGAAAGAACAAAGTTTTGGAGTAACAATGGAAGCCAAGAGGCAGGAGCGAGGGAGCGTGTGAGAGGAGGAGCGCGGCCGGCCGAGATATATGATCGGCCAGACCTTCTTTGGCCGTCAATGCCAAGAAACGGTGGTTTGGGTGGTTTGGTGCTGGGGAGTCTTGGGCGTTTTGGGCGTTTTGGGGAGGGGACTCGGCGCAGTTTGCGAGTTTCAGAGGACCCGCATTTGAAATAGAGCTAGTATCTTGTAGCGGTTTGTAGGAGTGGGCAAGTGTGGAAAGTGTGGTTAGGGTCGTAGGATAGCGAAGCTTTCGGGGATACTCCGTATTGGTTATTGGGTGAGGGGTGTGTTAGGGGTGTATTTTGGACTTCTGGCTTTGTTTTGGTGTTTTAGTGCCTGGCGAGCTTGGTGCTTGCCGTTTGGGTCTTTCTGGGTGTGCCTGCCGTTGTTCGGGCTTGTACTCCAAGGGGGCGTGTGTACAGGAAAGGGCGAACAAGGCAAAAGACTAAAGACCATAAAGATGGCAGGTGCTGGCAGGTTGCTGGGGTTGAGTGGCGGAAGGAACGACTGCGGCTGCAAAACACAGAAAGAGTTGCCAAAGTCAGAAAGCCAAAAGTCAAAAAGCCAAAATAGGAAGGGACGAGGACGACAAGAAGAAGCGGCGCGGGAGGACGGGCAGCAAATGGCCTGAGATGGCTGATATGGCTGATATAGAAGAGGCTTTGAGCTGCACGATGGTGAAAGATTTGTGTGTGTGGGGGGGGGGACGGAAGAAGTGTAATAGTAGTAGAAAAGAAGCATTGACAAGACAAAAAGAAGCAGCAGAAGCAACAGAAGCTTTACGATGAGGCAAATATTACAACAGAGGAAAGACGCAAATTGTGGCGTTTAGTACGCAAGGACGATCGTGGTCGATCGGTGACGAAACAGCAAGTGTCACCAGCCAAGACTGCCCTGAGGCACGGCTGGGAAAGGCGAGACGAGGAAAGAGCGTTCGGGGGCGGCCAGCGGGAATAGTGACTAGTGCTTGAGGGTGCTGGTTCGTTCCTGCCTGCGCCTTGTGCCTCTGACGCGAGTACGAAAATGGAAATGGAAATTCTAGCAAATAAAAAAGAGAAAAACACAAAGGGCGATTCGGGCGGCGACGAACAAGGGCAGTGGAAAAAGGGAAAGAGCGGAGAGCCGTGAACAGTAAAAACGGGCACGAAGACAAGCTGGAAAGAGCGACGGTCCCGAGCCATAAGCAACAAAGAGGCACATGTTAGGCGCGAGTAGTTCGTAATGTGCTGCTAGAGCCAGACTCGCTCTGTGGCACAGTTTTTGGAGAAGATTTGCACTTTCATTTGCATTTCTCTCAGGCCCCTCCCTGGACGAAAGAAAAGAGACAGGTAGAGAAGAAGCGCGGCAGCGCGCCAGGATACGAACTACCGGAGCCAAACTTGCCAAACTTTACTCGTATGCCACGAGCGAAACCGCACCTACTTTTGCGCTTTTGCTTGTGAATTGAAAGACAGTCCCAGCCAGGATTTATTTCTGTTAGAGCTTTCATTGGTGGCACAACATCGCGGGCGCGGCAGGGAGCCAATGACACACCACGGCCGCAGCCCGTGCAGCCAGGTGCAGCCAGGTGGGCGGCGACGGTCTAGACCCTTTTGACCGTCCATCGACCGTCCATCGACCGTCCATCAGGGAGCATGGAGCCCTTTGAGTCGATGGGGAAGTCTCCTTCAATATTGGGGGATACGATGGTGTGCGCCAAACCCCGAGACGAAAAGGGTCAAGCCTGCATTTGGTGCTGGCCCCATTGGGAGTTTACGAGTATTTGTTCATTCTGTAATTACGTCGTAATTACCACTCTCGCCATTCTTCTTACACTCTGCTTTGCTTTTCAACTGATTGCATTGGCTCGTCGGCGCTGGCGCTGCATCCGCGCCTTTCTAGATGGTCTCCTCCCACGCTTTTTAATGCTTTTCTTATGAGCTCCCCACACACATCCGTCAGTAGCCCAGTTGACGAGCTTTCTTTCATCGCTTTTTCCATGTTGGCGTGCGCGGGCTTGCAGAAGTGCGTGTCCAACTGACGGAAGGATGTCTGTAATTATCCGTCGTTTTCAGTCGGAAGGTGTGCCTCACCAGCCACGGACGGACAAGCTTCATTTTGAATATGGCTTGACATTGATTCGTTTCTCCATTTGGCAAAGGCCAGCCAGCTCCGTCTCGTGAGGTCAAACATCGCCTGCTTGCTTCCGTTTCACTCGGCTTATTGTACGACGTATTATCCTCCGTTTCTTCTTTCCAATATTGCATGATTAAATTACAAGTCTCTGTACAACTACTCTGTACGGAGTACACAGTACAGCCATGCCAGGACGCCGCGACTTTTAGTTAGCGACGGTGAGAAACGAGAAAAAAAGGAAAGAGTCTAGAGCACAGAAGCCCAGATCTCGTTATTGGGTCTTGGCCTCTTGGGGACAGGCCGAAAGCGTTGTAGAAAGAATCCCCAAAGTGCTTGCTTGGGCTTGGCCTGGCCTGTGCATACGATGTGGCTTGGCCGCCGAGACGGGAAGGAATGGCGAAGAACGAATGGTGAAAAGAAGGTTGACCGAGGTTGACCGCAACTATTCGCCTATCGCAGAAACAGCAGAAACAGAAACAGCAGAAACATGTAAAACGAAAAACAGAAAGCAGAAACATTGAAAACATTAGAGACAGCGATATGAGAGGCGACACAGACAACACAGACATCACAGACAACACAGACAAAACTTCAGACACTGCAGCAGACGGACCTGAAACACGGTTGCTGCGTCAAAGGGGCGCGCAAGGGCCTGGGCCTGGCGGCGCGGGTCGACCGTCTCCAGTCGCCAGGAACCTTCTTTTTTGCCAAATTCAGATTCGAATTCAACTGCCTTGCTCTCATCTCGTCAACCTTTCTTTTCCTACGCGCGCGTGTTACGAGCTTGTGTTTTCTGTCTCTCAGTGGGCCGGCCGGCCCAGGCCTGGGCCCCTCTCCAGACAAATAAGGTAGTAGGTTTGATCTGGATTTGTTTCTTGACTCTTGGCAGTCCAGGGTCCTCTTAACTCTTTTGGCCCTGTAAGTGCTTCTTTCTGGCACTTTTTAGTGTTTTCACTGAACATTTCTCTCCGCTGGAACGTTTTGGAATCCTCGACCACTAGTATATCGGGCCTTTGTGTGCCAACAGGGGAACTAGAGAGGATTGTGACGACATGTACGGTAAATATGTTTTTCTTCTTTGCCCCCTTGTGGCTTCCTTGCATCACTGTGATTCGGGCTTGCAAGGGATTTCTGTTGGGCTTGAACCACCCCTTTCTCGGTGACACTTTTCTCGGTGACACCCGTCTCACCATTGGGAAAGTAATAATACTGCGTGCCTATGATCTGTGCGAGGGACGAGTCGGGACAGAGAGGAACGCAGTGCAAATAAAGTCTGCCAGTCTAGAGCTGGGGCTACCTACGGAGTACTTCTTGTCCGATCCTCCCGCCCAGAACAGCAAATGCCTCGGCCGTGGAGGAAGGAAGCTCAATGCGACCAGTACGATATACGAAGTACGAAGATGCTTGACCTCAGAAGGATGCGGCGGGAGGATTGTGATTGCAACGACATCTCCTGGAGGCCGCCACAGTCAAGGGTCGTCGTCTGTCGTTCTCTCGCCATACAGCAGTAGTACAAGCACTGAAGTGACAAATTGACAAAAAAAAAAAAAAAAAGCTTCGCCTGTTCAGGGTCTAAAAGACAGATAATGGGAGAAGCCAGAGACACGATGGAGAGAGAAGTGCCGTTGTGGCCCTGTCGCTCCTTCCCTCCAGCGCCTGGAGACCCCTGGAGACCCAGTGGGACTCTCTTGGCGCTCTTTCCTAATCCAGCAATTTATCTAGTTTGTAGAATTTCGTGAATACGAGAAAGAAAAAAAGGGTCTCAGGTCTCACCCAGCGACTGTAAGTAGAAAAAAGCGGTCACTGTCGACCATCGCGCCTTCCTCAACCTATGAACTGTGAAGCCTGTGCTCTTGCCTGTACCCATGCCATGGTCGCGCCTACCCGCGCCACCACAACAAGATTGTCTCTTTCCTGTTCGCGACTTGACTCCCCAGCAAAAGGAAAGTACGAACGTGCACATACCTTCCTCGTCACTCCCTCGCTGGCATTCCTGCATGGAAGGCCCACCCAACTCTCACGCCCGAGCAGGTTAAGCTTTTTTCTCGCGCCGTTTTCTACTGCCCTATCCCACTAAGACCGTAGCGTGCTTATTTTTGGTTCTCTCGCCCCTGCGTTGTAAATAGTGGTATCCACCCCTGGAAGGGCGACTTTCTTCCTTCCTACCAGAGAGCAGACCAACGCAACTGTGACGCCCACCCTACCCATTTTGTGTTATTCGCTTTCTCTATTTTAAGTTTCAGTTTTTGCTTCTTGTATTTGCTCGCGTGTCCACCCCCGAGACTTCAGGCACAAGTTTAAAGTTTAAGGAGTACATCTGACAAAACATCTCCAAGTCTTCAAGCTCCAAAAAGGAGGCAAAAGTACACACACATGAAGTATCTGAGAATTTCTCACTCTAACTAAAAGATGACCCGGCTCCAACGAATGCCCAGGATGAACACCAAGACCTCCAAGACCACGCCAATCTACACTAGCAACACTTAAATACCCGGGCGTATGTCGATATGTACGTAGAAGGAGGCCAGTGAGTACGCCCTGTACGGAGTACTGTATTTCGATTGGCTTTTTGGTGCTCTTCGCGAACACGAGCTGGCCAGGACAACAATGGGACGACGTGGAAGTTTGAGTAAAGGGGAGTCCCGAGACAGACATTGTAGACGCGAAGCATGTGCAAGTACCGTGAACTACATATACAAGCAGTAATAAGAAAGCCCGGAGATATGAGAACCAGCAAAAGAAAACCAAGAGCCAAAAGGAAGCCAAACATTTGCCGCCAGCGGGTACGAGACTAATAAGCAACCGAACTGCATGCTGCACCAAGCTGCAGAGATGCACCTTCCATAATGCTGCTAGTCTGTGGCCCAGCAGGGCGCGAGTTGTCCTCAAACAATGGAGACAGGCATTTGTTCTATGGAGACTTTGAGACTCCATAGGAGAAAAGGGACACAACGAAAAGAAAAGGTGCTGCCTAGGAGGAACACGTCTGGGGTCACGTCGTGCTGATGGATGGCAGTGCTGATCTAAAGTTAACAGTGGACAAGTGAACGGGCTCTGTTCCGGTACTTCTGATACACCCTGAAGGGTGATTTCCATTCTAGAAAACCTCCTGTGCGTTCGTATCACACAGGCTCGACAGGTAGCCCGGTCGAGTCAGTCTTCCCCCGCACAGATAGTGAGCTCCAGTTTCTTTCTCCTCGGGCACTCGGGCTCGGGTGCCAAGAAAAATCCTGTTCAACAGCCGTTCGGGGTCGAAGGGTATGAGGGCGTCTAGGTGTGATGACGGCAGAACCGTTAAAAAAGACAGAAACAAGGAGAGCCAAGCAGGGGAAAGAAGGGGGACAAAGTACTAGCTAGCATCCCAGGAACCGGGCGTGGCCTCTAAACTGGGCGCAAGCTGTCGATCATCTGCAAGAAAAGAAGAGGATACACTGAGGAAGAGCGTCTACTGTGTACTGTGGTCTGCTACTGGGTAAGGAGATGAAAGAAACAATGTAGAAAATCAAAAGGAAAAAAGGGGTGGGTATGCTGCTGCCTACTTCTACGCTTAGCTCGACTCCTTTTCCTGTCTCGAATATACGAGGTCTCTACCTCCCTAATCTTGTGTATATCAGCGACGCCCTTTGACACGGCAGTACGGGGTATAGAAATACTTTTCACGGTATGAGGGCAGGTATTGTACAGAATGTCATAATGGTACAAAAATTTCAGCTCATCGAGTACGATTAAACTGAGAAATGAAAGAGTCAGCTTGGAAGGCGGAGGTACCACCACCACGAGAAGACCGAGCAGTAGCTCGTACATCGCGAGATCTTTTTTTTGGAGGACCCAGCGCACGAGGGCTGAAACAGAGCTTCCCACAATGGGCCAAGGTGGCCAAGATGCCGAGGAAGGCGGCCAAGATCGGGTGGAGGTAAATCAACAATGGGCAGGTAAAGACGAGATGAAAGCCACGGAGTAGTGCATATCAACTTTATGTGAGGGAGGCCGTGCTATGTGGAAACTCGAAGGCTGTCCAGTGAAAGCTCGCCAGTGTCATTCATTCTTGTAAAAATGCCCATTGCATTTCTCCACATGAGTCTGTTTTTGTCTTTGAATGTATAAAATATACCAGGTCCGCCCTAGTGCCATGTTTTTCATATGCCCGGCCTGATCTGCCTCCCTTACGATGCCACTTTTCTATAAAACTTTATATATTTTCCAATTTTACGTTGCATCTACATGTGTTCGCGCCTTGCGTAAAGCCCCATGAGAAATGAAGTGTGGAATAAACTTGAAAAAAAGCTTTTATTCCAAGCCCGTAGGTTCCTTTGCTCAGTCTCCCTTCTCCTGTATTTATTATATTTCACTTCGCAAAGCTGCATCTCTGCGCGTTTAGCGCCCGAGAGTTTGCGCAAGTGCCGGAAATAGAAAAGGATAAAGAAGTAACGAGGAAAATGTAAAAGATTCAAGGATCATATCTGATTACAATAATTTCCGCAGGAAAAGTGTATACTGTAGGAGGCACGAAATTGAGAAACAAGACCAGAACAAAATAGGAATGAGGTAATCAGCAGATGGCACAAACACGAGAAACAACAAGATGATATATTCAAAATAACCCCAATTAAGGGGGTCTCGGCCTCGTGAAAGAAGAAAAGTCTAGAACCTAATCGACCGAGTCCACTTCGACAGCCGCTGGCACGTATGCCGTGATGGCCAAGCGATGCATCCGAGCAGGTGCATCTCTGTCAGCCTCTTTCTTTCAGGGGGCGGCGCGGCCGTAAAGGCACGAAAGAGGAAGCTGCAGACTCCGTACAGCGGTTGTTTTTGTTGCCGAGCGGCACAGACAGCGACGTGGTCTGTGGTCTGTGGTCTGTGGTCTGTGGTCTGTGGCGGTGGCGGTGGACATGAACATACGAGAGGCTACCGGGCAAAAATGAGAATCAAATGCAGAGCAAGTTAAAGCATCAAGTGCAAGAGGATAAAATAACGAAACAAATAAGAGTAAAACAGAAAAGGCAACCAAACAACAACGCCCAACCAGGAATGACAAAAACGACAAATAAGGACCCAAAAACGACTATAATGAACCAAATTGACCAAACATCGGAGAGCCCGACATAACACCAAAATAACTCCGACCAGAAGGATCCAACATAAACTCTTGGATCCCCGAGGCGGCCGATAGGGCCGACAGTAATGCCGGCTCGCCTGGATTCCCATCGAAAAACATTTGGACTGTGGGAGATGTGTTGGGAGAATATACTCCGTAGCCCCTTTTCTTTTACTGCTTCGCCGCAGTGGATGGTGGATATGCAATGAAATCATAGGCCACCAAAAGGCCAGCATATCAATTATCAAAGTCTGCCAACGTCTGCCTTGTGAGGTAAAGGTAGAAAGTGAATGAAGAAAATAAGAAAATAAACCAAAGGCCAGTTAAGCGCCTGTTTCCAGGCTACCATTATACCATATTCGTTCTTTCATTAACGCCGTCTTTCTGGCACCATCCATACACCCATACATGCAGCCGTCCTGAGTATCGCAATCCCCTTTCTATGCCCTCACTATTGATCCGTAAGAACATTTACTAATACATGGGATGAGAGCCCTCGCCGGGGACGTAGGTGGCCGACGACGACATCAGAGGCTCTGTGACAGCGGCAGGAGTCGGCAGAGGTGTCACCATGGGCGAGACGGCAGGCGTGATGTGCACAGGCGGAGGGACGTTGCCCATGTTGATGTTGGTGAAGGCGCTGTTGGGCGAGTAAGGAGCCGGAACGGAGGCGGGTCCCACACTAACGGCCGTCGTGCCGCTGCCGCCAGTACCGATGGCTGCACCGCTGCTGTAAGGCTCGTACTTTTCGTTGCTGTGGTTGTACTGGTGGCCCGACCGGCCGGCCTGACCCGAACCGCCGTCACCGTACGCAGCTGATGACCAGGGCTCCTCGTTGATGGTGTCGTCGGTATTGTTGTTGCCACCACCATACGACATGCTGTCGTCGTAGGTGCGGCCGTTGAAGCTGCGGCTGCTGCGGGCGTCCCTGTCTTTGGTGTCGTATCCACCGGCGGGTGTCACTTTGCTGTACGACGTGGTAGCCGAGGCCTTTTTGCCGCGACCCAAAACAGAACGGACACCGTTGGCGATGGCGGCAAAGACCCAGAAGAAGAGGGCAAACTTGAGGCCGGCGAGGACGGCACGGGCGTAGCGGGGCTTGCGGTTTTCGGCGCGGGCACTACGGCGTTCTACACCATGCGTAGCAGCGAGGTTAGTCGACGTCTGCGTGGTAGAAAATGATCACAGCGAGAGCCTGCTACGGGGACTCACCATGAAGAGCATTAAAGATGGTTGACAGGACAAAGGCCGCAACAAGAGCAGCGCCAATACCGACAAGAACCCAGGCCCAGATGGGGACGTGGCGGTTGGTCGTGTCAAAGTCGTCGTTGTTGTTGCCCGTGTTAAACGTTGCGCCGGCGCCGTTGCTGCTGGCCTTGCTGCCAATATTGTCGGTGTTTCCGTAGTTTTTAGTGCTGTCGTAGGAGCCGAGGCGGCCGGAGACGGCCATGGGTGTGGAGCCGACTGGGAAGAACATGATGGGAGTGGAGGTGGTGTCGACGTTTAAGTGTGTTGTAGAAAGAGAAGTAAAAGAGGACCAAAAGAATCAAAAGAAAGAGCAGGAGAAGAGTAGATGTATGAAAGAAAGGATGGTGAGGATGTGTCTTTCAAGTATTACAGTAAAGAAGAGGACGGACGTGGCGCTCCTTCCGTTCGGAGGGTTCTTGGTCCGGGAGCTGGGATCTGGGAATGGATATGGGATGTACGGAGTAAAGGGGTAGGGATGTGTGGGTGAATGGGGCTGGGGTTTGACAAACAGAAAGAAGGACTTCTCCTCGGGACAGTTGGTGAGAAAGAAGTGGCCATGGACAATGGTAGGCTTGGTAAGGCAGGACCTATTTTTGAGTCTTTTCTGAATAATACTCCGCACAGCGCGTATGGAGTGTTGTCGCAAGGAAATAAGCACACCCCAGTCGACCTTCGTGTCCGTATGTGTAAAATGCAGCCCTGGCAATGGTAAGGTAAGGGGAGAAAACCAGACGGGTGTTTCCTATTGATCAAACAAAGGGACGCAATATCAAAGAATTAAGGCTAACAGGGAAGATGGGAAGATTCTTGTAAACACGTGAACTTGAAAGAACCATGAGAACACGATAATTGTCGGGGCTGACGAGCAGGATGAGATGTGGACGAGGAGACACTTGAGCATCATAAAATGCAGACGACAGCGGACAACAGCACGCCTCTCAATTCTCCGATTTACAGAGCACATTACGACGTACTCTAGGATGCTCTCATCCTCGCTCCCCTTCACTTTCTCTTCTTTCTTATTATCCTCTTTTCTCGTTTAGCGCAAGCCTTTTGTCAGATAAGCTTACTGGCGTGTATTAGAGGTAAGCATCAAAAGTGGAACTGACGTTGCTTTACCGTCAGCCACACCAGGGACGGTTAAGGAAACAACAGAAGAGAGACCAGAGGACCAGCAGCCCAAAATAGAAAAGAGACAGTCGAGACGCGGAGAGCGAAAAAGTAGCGAAGCGGAGGACGGTGTTTGTGTGAGTGAGTGTGAATAAACACTGTGATACTCCGTAATTACGTCGTAGAAAGAAAACATAGCCACCAAGCGGCTAATCGAGAGGAATCCAACCCGTCCCGGGAGAAAAAGGTAGCGGTCGCTGCATGGATCCTCTTCTGGGGGCTTGGTTGGCCCTGCGTTGCACGTATTACTTGCAGTTTATTTTTGGACTTTGCAACGGCTCACGGCTGGCCAGCTACCCTTTGTTTGGTTTCGTTTCGTGCGCTGCAAGAGCACGCGGGTTGGGGTGGTGCTGCAGGGCAGTGCAGGCAGTGCAAGGCCGGCCGCCCTTAGTCTCTGTGAGTCTGCGAGCCTCTGTTGGACAAACTCAGAACCAGAAGAGTGCAGGGATCACCGTATATCTGAAAGTAGGCCATCTTATTATCGCAACCTTATTTCTCACCAATGCAGAGTACATAGACTCTGCCTCCCCGGATCGTGGAAGAGCCGGGAGAATAAGGTCGAAGAAGACTGTTGTCAGCCTCAACGGAAGCTTCACCCGGGCCAACGATTGGTGGCCATTCGCGTGTAAAAAGTGTCTCACAAAACAAATGCTCCGTAGCCAAAGCAGAAATGAAAGTCAAATTCAAATTCAAATTGAAAATCAAAATCTCACGTCATATTATGTTTCTTCGCTTGCATACGAGCCCTGCAGTTTTAAGAGTGGTTTAGCTGTGATTTTCTGTCTGATTTGCCTTTTGGACGCTCCGTTGGAGATTTTTTCATGGCGCGAGCGGAAGGTAAGCAAAAGGAAAGAGAACATTCGTACAACCACACTGACAGGGCTGGTCCATGGATCTCCGTCGTATGACGTTGTATATTTGATCTATTCGTCTCCGGATGCAGAGTTCTTGTGAAGCTCTGTTGACTTTGAACGATCACTGTTATCACGTTGTTCGAGTAATGATTGTGGATTGCTATTGCAGCTATTTGATGAAAAGACTGTTGTGAATGCCATGATGGCGATGTCCCGGAGGTGAGGGAAAGAAAGAAAAAGAATAGAAAAAAAAGAAAGAAAGTCAAATCATATGATCATGAAGAAGAGTAAACAAATGAGTGTACTCCTTATCTCATCATATCATGTCTTCATGCACGTCCTCTTAGAAACCATGCACCTTGACAGTCTGCGCGTCCAGCTCCAAACCTGACTTCTTGTCCGTCAAAAAGGCCTGCATGTGCCTCCGCTGGTCGCCCTGCAGCTGCAAGATATCGCCGAGATCCTCGTCGTGGATGGTGGTGCCGTTGCAGGCAAACTTCTTCTTGACGACAGCCAAGATCTTCTTCTGGGAGAAACGGGGCGGGATGCCCTGGACGGTGGTCAAGGTCTTGCGGCCGTTGCGCTGCTGGATGCGGATATGAATATTGTCCGCACGGCGTAGATGGTTGGACTTTAAGTCTGGCGAGCTGGAGAGCGCGTCCTCAGCATCGGCAAAGGGATCAATGGTCTTGAGGTTTTCGATCGACATGTGATGTGCCTGAAGGGATGACGGAGAAGTGATGGTGGGAGAGGAGGAGGAGGAGAGAAAGATATTGTACGTCGTAACGTAAGACGAAAAAAGAGTCTAGAGAAAAAGACAACAAAAAAGGAAGAGTAATTGCTGAAGAAAAGAAAAAAAGAGGAGAAGAAAGGAAATCCACATCAAGGGACAGCTGTATCTCTTTATATCCAGCTGGTTATATCTGGGCAAAGATGATCGTCATAAAAGAGTCACCCGACACAAGGCGATGGCTGGGGTAGGCCTTAAAGTGAGGACAACCCGATAATGGGTGGCGAGAGTGGCGAAATGACGACCCCGAAAGCACTTGAAAGCTCAGAGCAAACAGAGAGCCTGGCCCAGCCTGCTTGGCGTGTTGGCGACCATCACCCAAGTTTAGGCGTGGTCAGGTGACGCCAGGCCGAGGCTCCAGCGCAGTCCAGCACCTCCGTACAGTGGGCTCAGCACAGCAAACGGGCGGCCGCTGTGGCTGGGTTGTCTCGGCGAGGCAGGTCCCAGCTAGCGCTAGGCAGTGGCCCCCAGGTCTCTTTGTGCCTGAACGGCCCATCAACGGACACCTTATAGCTTTGTGCGTTAACGCCGACGTCATCCATTGGCAGCGAAGCTTCAGGGTCGCAGCTTCCCCGCGAAAACAGCTCGACATTAACTCCGGCGATGTGCAAATGTGCAAGTTCGACCACAGCGGCTGCTATAAACTACATTTTTGGACAAGACTCCGACGGTATTTGTCTTCACATAGTTTAAATGAAGGGTTTTTTCTGACTGAAGGGAAGATTTGCAGCGGAAAACATGGCAATGCCCGGCTCGAGACCGGCTTATGCCGGACATACCTACTATCCCCGGTCAGCCATGAATGGAAGGCGCGATGGGCAACGCGATGCATAATATCCGGACGTAGACCAAATAGACGTAAATAAGCAGTCGCTCCTGCCTCGACTGCTTGATTTCAAACAGCAGGAATCAAGCGGTCGTTCTTTCCCTTGAGCAATCTACAACACGTCTTCACGTTCCTACAATTACTACGAGCACCACAGACTACGATAGCATCGCCATGTCGACACCCACTCACCAGTTTACCACCCCCGACCGGCCCCTGACCTGGCTCATCACCGGCTGCTCGTCGGGTATTGGGCTTGCGCTTGCCCGGCATGTTCTTGCCAACGGGCACCGCCTCATTGCCACGTCGCGGAACCCGGCCAAGACACCCGACTTGGTGAAAGAGGTGGAGTCTTATGGTGATGGAAGCAACCGCTGGCTTGCCCTGGACGTCGACGACCCGGCTGCCGCCGACGTTGTCCACAACCTGGGCGAGACGGTCGACATTCTTGTCAACAACGCCGGCCATGCCGTCCTTCAGACCGTCGAGCATGCCCGCGAAGAAGATGCCCGCGCGCTTATGGAGACCATGTACTTTGGTCCGCTGCGGCTGGTGCAGGCCGTCCTCCCGCAGATGAGGAGACAAAGGTACGGTGTGGTGGTCTATGTTAGTTCCGGGGCCGGGCTCGAGGCACGGCCCAGCATGGCCATGTACGGCGCCGCCAAAGCTGCTGGCGATGCCCTGACCAAGACGCTGGCCCGGGAGGTGGCGCCCTTTAATGTGCGGGCCATGTATGTGCCGTTGGGGTCGTTTCAGACGAACATGCCGAATGTGACGGAGGTGCGCTCTCCGGAGACGAAGGCGAAGCCGGAGGAGAGCAAAACGTCAGCGGCTGCTAGCGGCGATGGCGATGGTGCCGCGGACGACTACGCCGGCAGCACCGCCCACCAAATCATGTCCTTCATGTCCAGCGGCGGCCAGGCGGCCTCTGCGCAGGGCGACCCTGCCAAAGCGGCCCGGGCCATCTTTGAAGTGGCGGCGGCCACAGGGATCGGCCGCGGCGGCCAGTCGGAAGTGATGCTGCCGCTGGGTGTGGAATGCGCGGTGCGTGTTAAAGAAGTGCGGGATACGTTGACGCATGCGCTGGACGTGTTTGGCGATTTGTGTACACACGTGGGCGTTAATGATGAATGGGTGGGTGAGAAGTGATCGAGAAGTGATTGAGAGAGTGGCCGAGGGAGCGGCGAGTGAGCGAAGCGAACGAGGGAAAAAAAGAGAGCAGATATGAGTTCTTTGGGGGGCCCTGGTCTTGGCTCTTGGCTGCTACTGTAATTGCCCGGCTCGCTTGCGACCAAGTCCTCCCTTGGGACACGTTGATCTCATTGCTCGCCGTACCTGAACATCGCTGTGAAAGTGAAGACCACTTTTGGTACTTTTGAGATTGTCATTCTGTTCCTTGGTCGTGAAACACGCGAAAAAAAGGGGACCTGGCCAAGACAAGACGGAGAGCGCCGTACAAAGTAGGATAAATGGTTTGAATTTGTACGTCGTAAGGCGGCAGGATCAGAAGCATCCAGGAACCGGGTCTGCTTAGTTCGTACAGGGGGACAGATGACAACTTGCATTCACTGTAGGATAGTTGGCCTCTGATTCCACAGCATTCTCACGTCTGTCTGACAGGCTTCCTCTTCGTTTATGATTTGCGTTCCTGCTGCTTCCTCTCTCCACTGCATCCTTTGGCGCTCACGCGTTTGATTTCGAGAATTTCTTCGCGATCAGAGCGACAGTGAGATACTGAGTAGAAAGGACAGCAGAGGACAAGGAGTCACGGGAGTGTAGGGAGTATGCTCCGTTTTGATGAGCCACCGTTTTGCTCCTTGCATTCTCTTGCATTCTCTTGTTCCTGCATTTTCATCCCTTTCTTTTGTAATCCTATCTTCGCCCTTTCTCTCGAGGTCCCTTACTCGTACGTTCGTATATTTCGATAGAGTGATCTCTCTTTCGTTCAAGACAGATTTGTTGCTCTTTGTATTAAAGTCACCCACGCCCGACACTGACTAGACAAGGGTAGCATCCCACTGGGCACGTTTTCCCACCAAAGCTGAGCGAGCACACCGAGCCCACCTGTTTCCAGTTGCCAGCGTTGCATCGCTATCCGGGTTTCATTGGGAGCAGCGGCCCGAGTAGGGCGCGCCTGGTTTTTGAGTTTGGGAAGAGCCCCGCGCGTTTGCCCGTTTGCAGTTTGTACGGAGTAGCGTAACGTCACATTGGACCTCTCGACATCTGCAATTTTTGTCTCCATTGGGATGGATACGAGACGTCTATAAGTAATCCGTCTGCTCGGTAAAGCGACAGGATGACAAGCGAGTGAAGAAATTCGACTTGAGAAAGGATGCTTATCAGCCCTGGGCTAGGCGCAGAAAGAGAAAAGGAAAAACGGAGCATCAAGGCAGCTATTAGGGAGGAGACGCTAAAAATATGCCTATATCTCACAATGCTGACGGCATTTGCGCCCCATTTTCGCAAGCTGTAAATATTCGCTAAGTTTGTAGCGAGGAACAACAGTTGTAGAGTAAAAACGAGATACGAGAAACGAGAAACGAAGGGGCTAAGAAAAGGGGGCACATCTTTATTAAATAAGCTGGAGATAGCACTCGCTTCAGCATTTGCTGAACTTAAAATGTTGCTCAGATGGGAAACAACGCGTTTATGGTACCTTGGCTTCTGCTGTGTCGTAATTGCCAGCGTCAATGTTGGCGGAGTGCACAGCTGTCAAGCCCACAAGGGCGTACCTCCGTACTGGCTCCGTTATCTTTCGTCGGCTCCGTTTTCGAGGTCCGCTGTATTGACGCGATGCCCGTGGACAATCCACTGGACAGAACTTCGTCCCGGTTTCCCTAAAATCCTCCAACGCCTCCCGCCGTTTGTTACGGCGAGCCGCGCTAGACATTGACCAACAACTGTAGCACCCAGCGAGAGATCTTACCTCCACTATTTTGAGAGAAAAAATCGGACCTACGACTGGCAGGTTTTGGCCCTTTAGATCAGGGCAAATTCGTGTCTTTTTGTCACTGTCTCGCTTCAGGAACCGTTAATTGCCTCGATTGTCTCGTGCCTGTGTCAGTGGTGGCGAATGGCGTGGCACTGGCAGAACTGACGGACTGGCCTAGCCCCCTGTCCTGGCTCCGTTTGATACGGGCCCCCGTTCTACGCATTATACGCCCTGTGGCGTAAGCTCGTTCGTAAGACATTTTTTTCTGTGGGCTCGCTCGTCACCACCAAAGTCCACCACAAACTTTGTCCCTTTTTGTCCCTTTCATTCGTTTTTCTGGGTACCCAGCCCTGCGGGATGGGTGGGGAGGATACTTGCCAGAACCTGCCAAACAAACTTGGCACTGTCCTGGCAGCAAGCCCTGGATCCTCCTCCCACCGTTCTCTTCGTATTACGGAGTATTAGTTTCTTCTCTGTCCGACTTGGTTCTCCCTCACCAAGGCAGGCGAGTTGCCAGGCTCCGCCCTGCCGCCGCCGCACTTCTTTCATTCCGTCAAATCAATACTCGTAGTGTCTTTTTTCTTCTTCCCAAGACGCTGCCCGATAAGGAGCTATTTTTCCATCCTCGATGTCCGTATTCCCTTGGACCCTGGCCCAGACCGCACGCCATCGACCGTAATGAAATCAATAATGTGAAATCTTGACTCGTAGAACGGTAGTGGGCTTGGGGCGCGTTGATTGTTCTCTCCCCCTTCCAGAACAGGAAGTATCATTCTTCGCTTTTATCTCCTCATCAGCCGCACCGCACACAACGCTCGTTGAGGCCATTGATCTTTTTCCGTTCTTCCCTCTGTATCCCCCTGTCCGTCACCTTTTTGTCCCTCGTCTCTCTTCCATCATCTTGTCTCTGCATTGTACTCCTCACACCGTCATCCTTTGAGCTTTCTGTCTCTCTCCTTCTTGTCCTTCGTCTTATCTTCTTGTCCAGGCGATCACGTCTAGTCCACTCTTTTCTTCTTCTTCTTTTCCTTCCTTCACCAAAAAGAAAGGCGACCAGTACTACCGGCCCGTCCCCCGCCCTCCTTCATTGACACCCGAGAGACCGTCTACTGGACCTCTCTCTCCACTAACCCGTACTTTCGGACACTGTTCCTTCGTTCTTTTGTTCCTTTCTTTCCGGGTGGCAAGCCGTTCATTCTTGGTTCTTTGGGGGCAGCGTATTTTCTTGCTTGTCTACCTGACGCGGTCTTCTCTCTCCCTTCACACGCCATCTCCATCATACACCACACTCAAGCACTGATCTTGTCACTCACCAATTCAAGCTCAACCCGCCCGGGGTTCACTTGATCCTCCGACCTCGAGCACCCCTGCTCTTCTTTGCTATCGTCGTCATCGTCCTCACGCACACACACACACATCCCGCCATGTCGTCAGGCACCGGCTTCCCCTCGCTGATGCTACGGCATGTCCAGCAGGCCTACCGTGCTGGCATGGCATTCATCGGCGGCGGTAGCGGCAAGTCGTACACATACCAGCCACTCGACCCAGAATCATCACCATCATCACCCTCCGCACCAGCCACTGCCACTCGGCGTGGACCACGAACGCTGCTGCAGACACGATGGGGCAAGCTCGTGCTGGGCGGCAGCCTGCTCGTCTTTTTCATCTTGATCACATCGACAACCGATGTGTCGTCAACAGTCAGCAGCCACTTTGCTACCGGCCAAGGCGGCAAAGTCACCAACCCGGACGTGCCCCCAACACCAGACACCTCCAACTCCGACAAGCCACCGGCCGACGCTGGATCCGCATGGCCCGACAAGCCGCCGACGCCCGAGACGCCCGCCGATGCCGCGCCCGACAACAGCACACCCCCACCCGATGCGCTTACACTCGAGTCCGCCCGCGCCTCTATTTCGAAGCAGGAGTACATTGACGCCGTCCTGCGCAGCCCCGTCGAGGGATTGTTGGATGCCCGCCCCATCCGCAAGATGTGCGACGCCATCAAGTTCCAGGAGGGACTGGTGTGGCACTGCGAGATGGTCAATGGCGGTATTGGTAACGTCGGCAACATGTGGCTCAACTGTGTGCGATATGCCATGGAGGCGGGCGCCACGACCATCATCATCCCGCGCATTGGCGCCCGTGCTGAAGACAACCTGGGCGACTTGGGCGACTCGGAGCACAGCGTCGAGATGGACACACTGTACGATGTCGACTACTTCATTGCTGCGTGGAAGGAGGCGTGCCCGAAGATGCGTGCCGTGCGCAGCGACGCCGAGGTGCCGGGTCTGCCGCCTGTCGCCAAGTCCCCGGCTATGCGGGCCAACGAGGTCGGCAAGTTCCCTCGTATGAAGGAGCTCGTCATTGACCCGACGGGCTGGCGCGCTGCTTTCGATGCCTGGATGAACACCAAGGTGCCCGCGAGCAAGACCATGTCAGCCAAGACACCACTCCGCATCCGCCAGCGCCTGGCACTGTCCAACTGGAACCGCGAGTCGCAACCCCACGATTTCGCAGTTGCTTTCCCCCGTCTCTTCCAGTTCCCCGAGCCGATCCGTCGCTTGGCTGCCGCCACGCTCTGGGCCATGGAGAAACAGGCCGGTGTGCCCATGGTCAGCGATGCCGTATTGTTCCCCGAACTCACCATATACGACGACGACGCCTCCCTCGTGACCACGCTCGGCCGCAAACGTTTGGCGCCCCAGGGTTTCCTGGGTGCCCATTTGCGTGTCGCCGAAGACGCCGCCAAGGTCGGCTGGCCCGGCTACGACGCCCAAGCCCCGGCCTACCTCGATGAAGCCCAGCGCAGCAACTTGAAGACAGTGTACCTGGCCACGGGCTCCGCAGAGCACCGCAAAATGTTTATTGCCGACGCCGCCAAGCGCGACATTCAAGTCGTCACCAAGGAGGCACTCCTCGATAAGGCTGAACTCGAGGAGCTGCAAAAGATGTCGTGGGACCAGCAGGCGATTGTGGATTTCGAGGTGCTGGTGCACAGCAGCCAGTTTGCTGGGTTCGTGCGGAGCAGTTTTAGCTGGGTCGTGGCGATTCGGCGGGGTATCTTGCCAGAGGCGGGCAAGCCGGTAATCACGAACCCGTTGAACCTGCGGAGTGTTGAGGCTGAGGAGGTTGAGGAGGTCGTTGCTCGGAAGGAAGGCCACACGCGGCGGGCCGAGGCGGTCAAGAACAAGGCCGCAGCGGCAGCGGCAGCATCGTCGTCGGCAGCGTCGTCGGCATCGTCGTCGGCATCGTCATCGGCATCGTCATCGGCATCGTCGTCGGCATCGTCGTCGGCATCGGCCTCGGTATCATCGTCGACAGAGGCGGTCATTGCCATTGCAACGGCACCGGCAACACCACCAAAGAAGCCTGCTCCAGCAGTCGCCCCTGCCAAAGCGGCCAAGCCGCCGCCTGTTGTTGAAAAGTATCGTGACTCCTTGAGCGTGGTGATCGGCCGCTTCGACGCCATGACGATCAATGCCATTTGGCCGTGAGAGAATCGAGGAGTCAAGGAGTCAAAGAAGGATTCTAGCTCTTTCCCTTATTTCGTTACGTTTCTTTTGTATTTTGTCGTCTCACTTCGGGAAGGAGTTTGTGGCGTTTATTGGGTTGTATACTATCCTCTCAAAAGGTTCTTTCCCTTTTTCTTGCTCTTGGCATTGTTTGTGTGTCTTGCATAGCACCCGCTCTTTCTGATTTAGGCCGGCGTTCTGGCTGGGGAACTCCTGCCCATCTTTACGAATTTATTAGCATTTCACATGCCTCACGATGTGTTCCGGTCTGGGCGCTCCTGCCCGATTTGGTGTCCCCTTGTGTCGTGACTGATGTTTATCTGTTGAGTCGGTTTGCCGTGCTTTCTGTTCGTGAGCACTACGGAGTAGAAAAGTGCGGGACATTGGACATTTAACATTTTCTACGACAATTGGGAAGCTGCCTTGCCCATGGGAACAGGAGCAAATAGTTGCAGAAAGGTAATTACGTCGTACGTAAAAACTTAATGGAACGTTTAATGCCAAGAGATTGGGGGGAGAAATAGAGGGAAAGAACGACCAGGTAAAGAAAACTAGTAGGACAAACAAGAAGGTGCGAGCGTAAAGTCGGGTACTCTTCGGAAGGCACGATCGGGTAAAAAATCTAGAAATAGAAGGCGCATACCGTCTCGCGGTGCACAATGGGCAATCGCACGACGTCAGACGAGAATGGAAAGAGGGAAACAAACCCGCCGACGTAGGGAAAGGGAACGTCGCGCTTTCCGCAAAGCAATCAAAACCTGGGGAAGGAAAAGAGGAGAAAGAAAGAGAAAAGGGAAAGCGGGACAAAAGTGAACCATGGCTTAAATTGATTGGAGGTTTCCCCACAATCTTCAGTTGCTAAGTGTGTGGAAGGTGCTTCGCGTGACTGACTCGGCCCAACGTCCGGATCTGCTCAGATCTCGTTTTTAGATCTGCAACCAAGCTTTGACCTTTTTGCACGGGAAGAAAGGTAAGATAATTCTGTAATTTAACTGTATTCTTTAGGTCTTTAAATGGTCTAAGAAGCAGAAAGATGATTATCAAACGGAAATGAAATGGGTATATATGGGTATATGTAGACAAGGCCGAAAATGCTGCAGATATTATCACCACTCTCTCCCATTCGAGCCTCTTCTTTCAATTCCACCAAAAACTCACACTGAAACTCACACTCAGGCTGCGGACATAGTGCCACCATCCCAGCGGAATGTACAGCGTGTCACCGGGCTCTAGGATGCAGTCCACGTAGGGAATGTCGCGGAAGCGTTTTCGTTCAGTGCCGTCGATCTCAGCATCTGCTCCCTCAACGACATCCCAGCCTTCCATTACGCCCACATCCACTTTGCTCGTGTTGCCCATGTCCACGCAGCCCGCTTCCAAGCCGCGAGGCTGGAGTGCCGCTGTATGCTCAGGCGAGTAGAGGCGGACATACTTACGGCCCACGACTTGGGCCAGCAGATTGTGGTGCGGATCGGTGTGCAGTGGCGTGATGGTGCCGGCAGGTCCAAGCCAGGCGTTAACGGGGACCTCGGGGGTGCCAACGTCGCCGTCACTACTGTAGCCGTTGTCGTCACCTTCTATCCATGTAGAGGTATAGCAAGCATCGGGGATGGCGAGGTCGGCCTGGAGCTGGGGGATCTGGGTAAAGAGGGCGTGTTGGGCGAGGTACATAGTCTGGGACCGTGGCTTCGCATGGGGTTCTTCCTGGCCCTTTTCCTGGAGCTCGTCCTTGGGCTCTGCCTTGTTCTTAGACTTCTTGGACCCCCCGGCCAACTGAGCGAGGACCTCTTCGAAAGGGACAATGGTTTGCGACCATCCTTCGTCGACATAGCTTCTGCCGACTTCCACAGGAACCAGTCTTCTTCCCCGCAAGGTGCGATGCTTTAAATACAATGGCGACGACCACAGCCGCTGGCCGCTCTTGTCAAACGCTGGCCAGTGCTTGAGCATATCCTTGAGGACAAGAGGTGTGCGGGACCGGCCTTTATCGCGGTCCAGGTACGCTTGGAACTCTTCCAAACCAAGTGGGCCAGAGACGGGAATGGGTCGATGGACGGGTGGTTCAAAGACACTCTCCACAGCGCTGTTCTCCTCGTTGAACTGTTGCCCATTGGCAAAGTCGTACTCATACTGCTGAGGTCCACGGCGCTCACGGGTACTCGGCAGGTCGACAATATCAATCCGCGGCCGCTTTGTCGGACGGCCGCCATCGCCTCCCGTCGAACAATCATCCTCCTCCTCCAGGACCCAGTGCAGCATTTCCAGCGTCTCGTGAATCCAGGCTCGTCCCCGAGACGGAGGGCCTGCGCCGCCTGCCAGAATCAGCGCCAGGTCCAGCGGCCGGATCAAACTGTCGAGCTCGGCCGTCGTCAGGTTTTCTTCCGAGTCTCGATGTTGGCGAGTCTTGCGCCGGCTAGGGTCGCGCCGGCTAGGGTTGCGGCGGTTGCGGTAGCCCGACCACCGCGCGGCAAACAACAGAATACTGGCATCCGTGTACAGATGCCGCCAGCAGGCGGGCACGTCGCTGGGTGCGTAGGCGTAGAAGCGGGCATGGGCAATCTCGACGAGGTCGTTGAGGCGGCGGCTTATGAGCGGCGGTGCTTGTGCTCCTGGGAGCCCATCCGTATCGACACGCACAATCTGGGCGGCCTGCCGCTGGAGCAGGTTGACGAGCGGTGCATCGCAGTCCCGGAGGCCGGCGAGCGTCGAGCTCAAGTTTGTTTCTGAGTTTGTTTCTGAGTTTGCATCTGCGTTTTGTTCCGAGTCATCACCAGAGTCGGTCGTCCCTGCAATCTGGCGTGCTGCCTGGAGACAGTGGTCCCATACGGCCGCGTGCAGAGTGGCCATGCGGGGGCACCTGCGTTGGGGCAGACAACGATGCGAATTTTCGTGTAGATTTGCTGGGTGTCTGTTGTAAGTGAGAGAAGACGAGTTGAGCTAAAATCGATCGATGTTGAAGTACTCCGCAGTGTGGAGAAACCTCTGAAAATAACGTGGGAGGAAAGTACGACGTACCATTCACTAATTAAATTACCTCCCATCGCCGCTCTCTTTGTCTTCGTCAGTGATAGGCAGAACGTGTTGATTTCAGAAGAGGCATAACTTGCTTCATGTTCAGGGTCAGAGTCTCTTTTTTAACCGCAGGAAATATGATTGATCATTTGCCTGAAGATTGTTTGGCGAATTTGAATTTGATGTCGAGAAAAGAAAGAATTTAAAGCATTTTGATACTGAATCCCCCCTAAAATTCTTACTATTTGGCCGATACGAACGTAAAACTCCTACATAAATGTAAGACATTGAAAATAAACATGTTTTTAGGATGGTAAATTCAGCGGTCTCTCACAATATTTGTAAAGTGGTGCACTGAATAGAACGATGCCTTTGATACGTTTTGCTGGTCCACGAGCGCTAAATTTGTCTCTAATTGTTTAGCGGTCTTCGTACACGCTATCACGTCAAACGCAGTAAAGTGCTAGCGGCTGACAGAACGCGTTACCGGTGAACTGACACGCGTTTTGGGGGAGCCCCGCTCCCGCGACCAAATTGACAATTGACAATTTGACGACACTCAGCTTTTACTCCAAGCTTCAAACAACACTCCTCTCGTCGACATACACCACCAACTACCATGCCTACATTATCGCAACGACCACGACGACGCCCTGCGTACGAAGACGAAGAAGAGGAGCGGCCACGGCAGCACCGGCGCCGTCAACAGCAAGTCGAAGAAGAAGAAGAGGAGGAGGAGGAGGAAGAGGAGGAAGAGGAGGAAGAGGAAGATGCAGAGGGTGATGACGAGGTAGAGATGGAGGAGGAGGAAGGCGAAGAAGAAGAGGAAGAAGACGAGCATGCGCGCCGGAGAGAACAGCGGCAGAGGGAGAAGCAGCGGAGGCGGCGCGAGGCCGAGCGGAGACAGCAACAACAAAGAGCAACCCAACAAACACAAAATGGCGACGATGGCGACGACGGCGACGATAACGACGAGGACGGCCAAGAAGACGAAGAAGACGAAGAAGACGCGGCCAATGGAGCTGCTGCCCAACAAATGGCCCGCCAGCGGCTGCACTGCGAGCTGCTGGCCAAGAAGCTGACGCGGTACACACTGGCGAGCGAGCCGCGGCGACTGCCGATTCGGCGGCAAGCCGTCAAGGAGCAGGGTGAGTCCCCCGTGTAGCAGCGAGGTTTAGGGTGCGCGTGCCGCTTATTGAAAGATTGAAAGCCTGCTAACGGCAATAGTCCTCCTCAATGAGGGAAAGCACTTCCGCAAGGTGTTCCCCATCGCACAGGACCAGCTCCGCGGCATCTTTGGGATGAACATGGTTGACTGGCCCGCGCGCGAAAAGACGACGATGACGATGCGCGAGCGCCGCAAGGCCTTGAAGAGCCAAAAAGCAGCCAAAGCAGCCAATGCGGCAAAAGCCACCGCGGCCAAAGCAGCCGCCGTCGACCGCTATCTGCTCGTCTCGACCCTGCCCAGCGAATACCAAGAGTGCGTCTTTACGCCGCTCATGACCGACCCAGACGCGACCGACCTAGAGGCGGCCATCCCGCCCGCGCCCGACTCGGCCTACATGGGCTTTGTTACGCTGGTGGTGGCCCTCATCACACTCAATGGCGGCGAAATGTCCAATGAGGACCTGGAGAAACTGCTGAGCATAGTTCACGGCGGCCGCAACGCGCCCGCCCGGGCCGACGAGGATTTCCTGCAGCCCGTGGCGGCGGCCATGGGCGACCACGTTGACGACGAGGACGGCCGCAGTGCCGGTGCTGGCCCCTCGGAGGACGGCACACCGACGGCCGGCGGTACACTCCAGCAAATGGTCCGCCAGGGCTATCTACTGCGAGTCGTCGAAGTGCCGACGACAGCTGAGGGACGTGGTCCTGTGGGCGGCCGCGGTGCTGGTGCTGTGGGCGGCGGTATCCCTGCAGGCGCCAAGGTGACCTGGCACGTCGGTCCGCGCGGCCAGCTGGAAATTGGGCCGTCGCAGGTGGCCGATATCGTCTACCATATCTACGGCGAGGATGCGAATGCTGATTTGGAGCGGCGGCTGCGGTCGAGTCTGCAGATGACGGCCGGTGCTGTGGGAGGAGGGCCGCAGCTACAGACTTCCAGAGAGCGTAGTGAGGATCTGTAATGTACGGGGTAATACGGAGGACTTCTAAAATTGACGATGCTACGAATACCATAAATTGCTATGCAATTGTTGCGCTGTAAACCTTGCTTTTTATGTTTCGTGCGTACTCAGGCTGGCCATGTCCATGGTTTTCGCCCCTTCCAATTGCAGGGCAGCCCAAGCTTAGGCTGTACTTTTAATATGTAATAATGATGATCAAATTTAGTGATTTGACAAAGGAAAAAAACCCGAATATATAGAGGATATATGCAAATGTGCAGAATGCAAAACGAAAAAGAAAACAGAAATGAATGAATGTGTCGTAATGTACATGGGCTGCTCTGTACAGTCTAAGAAGACGACCTGTGCCTTCCGCTGATAGACAATATTTGGCTTCTGAGAGCCGGCCTCCTGGAGATGCGATGTGCAGACGGCATTCGTACTGATGGAGATCATTACTGTTGCAGCCGTCGACGTGCGGGCCTCGCCTTGCTCGAGTATATCGTACTCTTGTGCGATACGGCGAGGCGGCGCCGCGTTTGCTTTGGAGAGGGAGAGAAATGAGAGACATGAGAGACATTATGAGCCCCCGCCTCAGTTGATCACGTCGCCAACGTCACCCAGTCCGGAATTTGCTTGTGCCCAATGTCGCCAAACTTGTTCCGCAGCCGGCGCAGGATCCGCTGGGCCTCATCGGACTGGCCGACAAAGGCGAGGTGGCGCACCGTATCCAGGCCCATGAAGACGAAGCGGGCGATATGGGCGGGCCGGCGGCCAATCGCGGGCTCGGCGGGCATGCGGTGGTTGAGTACGCGGGTCAAGAGCTTGTCGTTGTCGAGCAAGGCTTGGGCGGGGGCCGGGCTGGGCTTTGTGGGGTGTCTCAAATCCAAATGAGCCCGTTCAATCAAGACACTCGGCCGGGCATCATTGTCCATGATGCTGGCAAAGCTTTCGTAGAGAGCAGGGGTCGGGTTCGTCAGGTTGTAGGTCTTGAGGGTCGACACCCACGAGAGCTCGAGCCACGGCCAGTAGATGGTGGAGGAGGAGGAGGAGGCGGACAGCGAGGAAGACGGTTCGGAGATTTTGGACAGGTCGGCGGCCTGGCGCATGGCGCGGTAGGCGTCGTCCAGCGTGTCGGCACCGCCGGCTTTGGCCCGCACCAGGGCATTGAGAACAAACGACGCGCTCGACACGCGGCACTCGGGCGTCCAGCGGGTGCGCACCGTCACCGTCCTCGGATATGGCCCTGCCTCATTTTCCTGTTCCTGCTGCAGCCGGTCAATCCACGTCCACACGACGGCGTCCATGCCCGGCTCGGCGGCCAGGAACTGGATCAGCACGGCCGTAAACTGTGTGTCGGCGACAAACGACATGTCCCGCTCGAGTCCCGACGAGCGCAGCCACTGCAAGACTCGCAGTCCAGCACCGGTGTCGGCCATGAACGTCTTGGCCAGTGCGTGCGACGACTCCACGGCCTCGCGGCGTTTGGCGAGCAGACAGCCGGCGGCACGTTTGGTGGTCATGAGCCCGCGGGCAACGGCCCAGTCAAAGATGTCCATGGGGTCGCGTTGGTCGGCTGAAGGCGTGCCGTCTGTTGACGTTGACGTTGACGTCAAAAGAGTGGTTGCGGCTGGGGGCACCGTCTTGGTGATGGTGGGCGTCAGACTCGGCCGTCTGGCGAGCTGGTCGTAGGTGAAGAGCGGGTTGGACAGGATGGCGCCCAGATGGCGATCGGTTGGTCGGTGGCGGTAGGAGGAGGAGGAGGAGGAGGAGAGGAAAGGTGAATCGGTAGTGGTGGTGGTCGACGCCGGTACGACGGGCTGCGTTGCTTTCGCATGAATGTTGGCGGCCGTCTTCTTGGCCGCCGATGTCGCCGACACAATCACATCTTCCGACTCATCGCCCAGGCCGTGCTCGCGGTCGAGGTGTTTGCGAAAGGACGTGGTCAGCGTGTCGAGCAGCTTCTTGCGGCTCTTCTCGTTGAGCGGCAGAGGATGGTGGATAGTCGGCAGCATCCCCTTGAGGGAGCTGTACGGTCTTGAGGGGAGCATTTTGTGTGTGCGAGTGTTTTATCGGTGGGACGTACCCAGGTGCGTGTGTGTTTCGTTTCAATTGCAGCCAGAACTGGTGTGTCGAGGGATGTCGAGCATTGAGTACGACCAAGGTGACAATGTTATCAGTGAGGAATGAGGCCACCCCGAATGGTCCCAAATGGTCAGCAGGTTTGTGCAGCTACCCCACTGTGGAGTCTTGGCTTAGTCGATAAGTACACGTGACGGGTCATGTGCGCTCTCGCCAAAAGTGGGCGTCTCGACTCATTGACTTACAGCGCCTAGACCGCTAGCGTTTAGTGGCTGTAAGTTGCCTGAGTCGCCAGCGGGTAGAAAGCATCCGCATCGAGAGAGGTCGTCGAGAGGGGTGACGGAGATCGATACGCGGCAGTACGGCAGCACAAGTATATATGCAGCTTCTCCCCGCGAGGCTATTCGAAGCGTAAGTAGACAGTAGAGCACACTACGACGTATATACACACCCACAGCACGATGGCCCCCTCCATCCCTCCCGTCCACAAGGACGAGACGTACTTCCGCGTCACAACGTTCTTCAAGCGCCGCCCCGACATCACCGAAGAGCAGTGCCACGACCACTGGGGCTTTGTCCACGGACCCCTCGTGGTGCCCTGGGCCCTCAAGTACGGCATCTGCGAATACACACAGTTCCGCACGCCGTCGGCGCTACGGCAAGCCTTTTGTGCGCGCATGGACCCCGTGTTTGCCCAGGGGATCGAGTTTGATGCGGCGGCCGATTTCTATGTCAAGAGCTACGAGGACTACCTGGCCGCCTACAAGGATCCGTACTATCTCGCAGTCATTGAGCCGGACGAGCACAACTTTGTGGACAAGAGCCGACCGGAGGGACAGACGACGGTGGTGCGAGCGATGAGCACATTGGGTCAGTGTCGGTACATGATCCGGGACGGGCAGCCAGTGGTCAACGTGCCGGACGAGATCTGGGCGCGGTGGCATGAGTTTTATCCGGAGGCAGATACCAATAAGCAGGAAAAGTAGACGCGGCGGTGTTTTTGTTTTGTTTTGTTTTGTTTTGTTTTGTTTTGTTTTGTTTTGTTTTGATTTGATTTGATTTGATTTGATTTGATTTGATTTGATTTGATTTGATTTTGTTTAGTTCATTTCACTTTTTAAGTCAATCATTATATTATGGCTACATTACAGACGAGCTCGTTTGATTTTATTTCTTGTCTGTGGCATAATCACCTCTCCAGAAGATCAGCCCAGTCCCAGGGATCCTGGTCAGACCACGTCCCGGCAGCCGGCATGCCGCCAATGATGGGATGCTGTGGCTGTTGGTGATGTCTCTGTGCATTCTGGTGCTGTTGCTCGAGTTCTTTGACGGCAGCCAGCGAGACAACGGAGACACTGCCATCGACACCTCCTGCAACCGATGCAGCATCTGCTTCAAAGAGAGATGGCGGTGCATTCACGCTGGTTGCGTTGCCAACAGTCGTAGCTCCCGTCGAGAGCTCAGGTGCAGATGGGACATTCGATGATGTTTCATCCAAATGGTGGAATGATGGGTGATGTTGGTGTTGATGCTGATGGTGCTGATACTGATGTTGCTGTTGGTGATGCTGATGCTGCTGATGATGCATTCCTTGCTGGGTATACGCCTGCGAGGCCATGGCAGTCTCAAAGGACGGTGGGGGTGCCTGTGTTCGTTGTGCCTCCGCTTGCTGTTGCTGTCCACCCGCTTGCTGGCCATTCGTCTCCTGCCCGGTCAGCGGTGGCGGCGACTCCGCCCCATCGATCCGTCGCTGGAGCATTTTGAGGGCATGGTTCGTCCGGTCGTACGGATAGACGGCCGGAAAGAAGGTGCGCGTCATGTCCCTGAGGGTACGGCTGAGCGACTGTAAGTGGGCCACCGCCTCAATGGCCCCGTCAATGGGCAGCGTCTCAATGTACCAGGTCAGCGCCTCCGAGGCCATGGCCGCCCACTGCATACCCGTGCACTGCAGCGTGCGGATGTCTTCTCTTCGTCGAAACGTCTCAAACAGTTTGGCCATGCAGATGGACGCGTGGCCCAGCGTGGCCATGCTGGCGGCGGCGGCGTAGTCGGTGGCGCCAGACGGGCTGTGCGAGTGGTGGTGAGAATACTGAGAATGCTGGCCCTGCCCACTACCTGGCGACGGCATGTTGGGTGATGGCAGAGGGTAGCTACTTGGCGAGCTGCGGTTGTGGTTGTGCGACGGCGGGAACGCCCGCGTGCGGTGCAGGATGATTTTCGTGGCGTTAAAGTGCAGGTGCAGCACAAACAGGAAATGATAGCAGTCGTGGCCGCTCACAGGACCCTGGCGCACACGCTCCGACAGACTGTTGAACCACTGGTTGAGGCGGGCATCGAGACTGGTGACATCGGGAAGCTGGCTATGCGCATGGCGCTGAGCCGCATGCTGGTGGTAGGCATGCGGCAGGCCGCCGCCGTTGTACGGAGATTCTGCTGTCGACGAAGAAGATGCAGCAGCAGCGGCGGCGGCGGCAGCATTCTTCTCAGCTTCGGCCGCTTCGGCCGCCACAGCAGCAGCCGCCGCAGCCGCAGCCTGTGCCGCTGTCGGGCGATTCTGGAATGGACTGCCCGCCCCGTACAGCTCATCGGTAATCTCACGGGCCAGCTCCATTAGGTCCATCAGGTCGTCATTGACCTCGTCCTCGAAGCTTGGCGGCGGGCGGCAGTCGTCATCCCCTTGCATACCATTGTCTTCGTCATTGGCGGCATGGCCACCGCTGCTGCTCGCACTACCAGATGGGATCGTGCTCAACGAACTGCCTACGCCACCGCCACCGTCACCGCCACCGCTACCACCGGCAAACCGCCATGCCAGACGGGATAGTTGTAGTGTGCGGTTTTTGATGGCCAGTGGTCTCCTCAGGAACACAGCCCAGAATTGATCGTGCACCGATGCTGCCCACACGAGCCAGTGCCGGATCGCCGTCTCTTCCGCGGTCAGTGCGCTGCTACATGACGCTGAGCCTAGGTCCAGGCCCATTTCAAAGATGAGCTTCGACGCCAGGCACGAGTACATGTAGCCCGTCATCTGGTTGTCGAGACTCGTCTCGACCTCACACAGAATCAAGACGGTCTGGACGGTAGCGAGTGTGGGCCGGCCGACCTCTGTTTCGACAGCCCGACGTGCGGCCGTGGCCAGCCGGTTCTCGCCGTCTGGCCTTAAAAAGCGGTCGGTCACGTCCGCGCGTGTCGAGTAGCGTAGGCCGGCTGCCAGCATGGCCAGAAACAGCGCACTGCGGTGTTTGTGGCAGCAGTCTTTGCGGAGGACGGCCGAGCCGCGGCTTGGGCTGTCGTAGACGCTGTCGTGCAAATGATCCATTTCTGTTTTGATTTGTGGTTGATGTTGATGTTGATGTTGATGGCTGGTCGTCAGATGGCCCGTCTGGTGTAACGTCATAAAGTCCTGCTGGGAGACAAACTTCATCATCGTCTGGTAGCGATGGAAGAAGAGGCCCAGCAGATAGTCGACGATCGGCGGCGATAAATCTAAATCGTCACAGCAGGCCGCGCGGGGACGCACTGGAGCCGGAAAGGGCGCGGCAGCGACAGCGGCAGCAAACGTGGCGGCCAAAGCAGCCGTCGTAGCAGCCATCGTAGCAGCCGGTGCTGTCGGCTCGACAGATGCTCGTGGCATCGAGGTGCTGTGACCCGTATTGTGGCCCGTATTGTGGCCATGGCCATGTCCACTGATGGACTGCGTGAGGTGGCTCGGCGCATACACCGTGTTGGGCATGTAGGCATTGTGTGCCGATGGCGACGGTATCGACGACGAGGCGGCAAACGACTCGGCAATCGTGGCGGCCACAGGCGGCGCCGTACTCGTGCCGGTCGCCGACAAAATCATGCTGTGCGTCTCCACGTCGATTTCTGTGCCCATGGCAAAGACCGACGGCGGCGCCACCGATGCTCCGTCGTCCATGTCCATTTGCTCCCATGCCGGGAACGGGTTGTGCTGGAAGTGTTGTTGTTGGTGTTGGTGTTGTTGTTGCTGCTGCTGCTGCTGCTGCGGGTGTGTCCTCTGAAGTTCCTGGTTGGCTGCTCTCGCTTCTGCCAGGGCTTCCTCAAGAAGTCGGACCCTCTTGGCCAACGCTTCCGCCTGCGGCTTGTAGTGCCCGCGGTTGCGCTTGCCGTCCGACATCTCGCACTCAATGCCGCGCTGCAGGCACTGCGTGCATGCCCGCTGGCCTGGGATGCCGTCGCATTTGGAGCGTTTGCTGCGACAGTGGCTGCACGCGACGACGGCACGGATGCGCCTTTTTTGCGGTTGTTGGCCGCCTTGGCCGCCTTGGCCGCCTTGTATTGAGGGTGTTGTTTGTTCTGAGGTGACGGAGGGAGCTTGTTGTGGTTGTGACTGTGATTGTTGAGACTGAGGCTGAGACTGAGACGGCATCGCCGACGTCGCGGCGGACGACTTGCCACGTTCTGACATTGTGAAGGTCCAAGATGAAGAGGAGTGCCGTGTAGTTGAGTTCTGTAGACTTTTGAATGAGTCTTCTCTTTCGTTATCATGAAAGTCTCTTGGACATGGACTCCAATGGCACGTTAAAAAAAATCAATAATCAAAAAATCAAAGAACCAGAAAAAAGAAAAAAGAAAAACCAAAAGAGGACGAGGGACAGATTGACAGCAAGAAGAGAAACACAAAAGACAAAAGATGGGCGGCAGACAATGCGGAGAAGGCGTTGTGGAGACTCCACGTCGAGAACCTCTTCTCAGTCTTTCCTCTTCTAGCCTCCGTATCAGCTCCGGGCCTGCACCAACTCTGAATGGTCTGGAGACCACATTTAATGTCATTGGTCTGGGCAAGCTGCACGAGAGGCTCTTTTCGTCTCCTTTTCTTACTCTTTCTGTGCCCATTGGCGTAATCCGACTCATGGGGCTCATGGAGTTAAATGGCTTTAACAGGACTCTTTGTCTGGTCTGCCCCCTTTCTCCTCTAGATCCCCTCTTCTCCCCGTGTTTGGCGTCCTTTTTTCCATCTTTCCCCATGGGCGGCCCTCACTCGTCGGGCCTCCTCTGCTTGTTGACCTCCACGCGGACTCCACTTGTTGAGTTCCTCCCTCGGTCTAGCCTGGCGCTAGCAGGAAGTTGACAACCGAGCCTGGGGCCAGGCCCACGCCTTTTTTTTGAGCCATGCCTCTTTCTTCCACGCCAAACGCTGGAGAGGGGAAGATCGGACGAGAGTGCGCTCGCGCAGGAGAGGGCCCCGTGGTTGTGGAGGGGCCATGTGTTTGTGAGAATTGGTGAAAGAAAGATAAGAAGAAGAGAATAAGTGACTATCAGCAAGAAACTGCGTCTGGTCACTGCATTTGTCATGCAAGAAGTTGAAGAAGAATGCTGCATGCCGGGGGTTTTTGGGTGCTGGATGTACGGAGTACGACGTAATACGGAGTACTTGAAGGCGTCTTGCAATGTAAATTACGTAAGCCATATTAGTGCCGCTGGACTCCACACACTGAGCCAGCCATTGAAGTGGCCTTGCCCGAACCCTGGTTCAATCCTCTGCTGTACGGAGTACGCCGTATTACATACTTCGTAGTCGTATATTGCCATGATATGAAAAGGGCCGTTGTCTTCAACTTATGTTTTTTATTTTTATTTTTGTTAATGTGGTCTCTATGATATTCCTCACAGACAAAAAAGTAGACCTACGTAAAACTGATACAATTATTCTGATCGAGTATGTCTCTTTCTTCCTACAAGAATCACGGCAGAAAGTAGGCCACATCTCGAGCACGATGCATCCTCGCTCGCCTCACTGTTTGACACTTAAAGCGGAGTTTGTCTTCGATGCGCGTGGTACGGCATAGCCTGCGTGCAGCCTCGTGAAGGGCAACCTCATAATGGAGATGGCGACAATCACGTGTCTGCAGCCTTGTTATGTAGAAACCGGGAATCACGTGTCTCCAACGAGCATATAGTAGTATAATCAAGTACAATCCGCAGACCGTGTTGTCGTTGTTATTTCGTTGTTCAGTTTGCTGCTTGTCTACCCGGATTTTCTGGGTCTGATGTTGTACACTCACCCCGGCATCATTTTCCCCTCACCCTCTCAGCCCAGTCACGATGAACCCTCTGTGCCATCCTGGGTCGCAGAGGCCATACAGACGTTCTCCAGACGAAATCCTCCGCTGGAGACAATCGACGCATTACGATCCTTTTTGCGTGCCCCTGTAACTCGCAAGCATTTTGGGGAACATCAACGAACAGCCTGAGAGCAGCAGATCGAGACAGTGGGTGAGCCGCAATGCCGCGCAAAAAACCAAGGCATGTATACTATATCTTATTAGTAATTTGACTTTCTATTGGTATCCTCCCGCACGGTGATGGTAGTGGCGATGGAAAAGGGCACAACCAGAAGTTTACCGTCCTCCTCGTCTTCCATTGGACCTGCGTCCGTGTCGCTGCCATGTCGGGCGCTGCTGGTCCCCAGGACCTGAACGACGACTTCTCCGAACTCGATGAAGATCGCTATGCCTTTGAGCTTGAGGAGACTTACAGAGGCCGATTCGGACCGTGAGCAGGGACTGCTAGAAAGCTAAAGTCAGTAAGTTGCCAAGCTAGTCACTGTCTTGCAGTGGACGGAGACCGGCTCGATGAGTCGACTTGAAAATGGAGGAAAGAAATGCGTCTGTATTTTTACGGTCCTCATTGTTGTTCGGTTTTTTCAGGGCTACGAAGTTACGAATTTACGATGAAAAAAAAAAGTGATGTTCAAGCCGAGTAGTCAACGTTGTGACCTAATGCTATTGGACGCGTTTGCACTCACAAAAGCCACGTCGTACATACGTCGTACGGAGTACTCCGTAGACAATTTACTTTTCTTCGCTGCATAGCTCGAAGCTCCATAAGACTGCTTAGCGCAACTTTCTACAAATTAGTCACAAAGACTTACATCTCTTGTAGTATAGTGGTCAGTATACGGGCTTGTCACGCCCGGGACCCGGGTTCAATTCCCGGCGAGAGAGATTTTTTTTGGCCGTCATGTTTTTCTTTTTTTTTTTGCTCTTCGTCCAGCCATCTTTTTTTCTTTATTGTTGAGTATGCGGGGCACGTGTAAATGCATCCCAAAAATATGTAGTCAAATAGTCGTACTTTGTATCAAACCCATGATCGGGAGAAAAGTTGGTCAGTTGAATATACGGTTAAAGGACACCCTGACGCTCGAGCTCATTGGCTGGCATCAATGGGCCTGATCAAGCGGCATCTTCTACATGCCTCAGCTGCGCGAAAACACATCCCGTACATTGCCACGAATGCTCAGGGATTTCTCGCAAAGTTTCCTCCACGTTCCCCCCAAGCTCTTCTTCTTGGTGTCCATCTGCACCTGCCCGCACATCGTTCTGCTCGCTACTTGGCTGGCGTCCAGTTTGGCTTGCTTCGGTCAGGGGGATCGAGAACCTGCTAGTCATCCGCCCCCTCGTATTCCGTATACACCGTAGTGGGTAGCCTCTTCTGGCGTGAGCCCGGTCGCAGCGATCTCGCGGAACTCCACCAGCTCTTCAATGTCGGCGCGGACAAACGACTTTGCCCACAGCTGGGCGGCTTTGCCATCCATCACCTTTTCTTCCACCGCCGCATCGAGCAGCATCTTCCACTTTGGAGGCAGCGTCATCGTCCCCATGGGCCGGCCGTCGTCGTCGGGTGGGTCCTCACTGAAAATCTCAGCGAGTGCTCCGGCCGCGCGAATCCCGGCCATGAGCCGATGCACCGCGTACTGGATCTCGAGCATGCCGATGCTCGGCAGCGGGTGTAACTCAGGACTCGTGGTCGAAAGCAGATAAACTTGCCCTTGGCGCACTGGGTGGAAGGCCCCTTCGGCCGTCATGTCCCTCCAATTCGCAAAGCTTCCCTTGCTTCGGTGCGGCCAGTCGTCATACACCAAGCCCGTCTGCGTGCTCATGCCCGTCAGCCAGACGAGTTGCAGGTACATGTTGTGAGCAGGGTCCGTCGCATGCTGGATCGGGCGCAGCGCAAAGCAGAAGCGGTCCCACATGCGGTGGGCCTTGACGTCGAGCGGCAGTATGTTTTTTGCTTCGTAGCCCGGCTCGCCGAGGTCTCTTATCGAGGCCATCGGCCACATCGTGCTGAGAAGCTTCCGGAATTTTACCAGCCGGTCTGTGTCACCGCAAATTGCCCGCACTGGCACCACATGCGCTGCCTCGATAGCGACGGCGCTGCCGGACAAGACGCAAGTGCCGCCATACCATGTAGGGACGAGCGACTGCGCCTCGCGGTCTCGAGTGGTACGGTGTCGAACGCCGCTGTTGTCTTGATTGTCCTGCGCTGCACCAGGCAGGGGATGCTCTACATCGTCGTGAGCACCTGTTTCGGAAGCGCTTTGATGCGTGGACCACGCGTAGCTAATTTGGCGATATATGTCCCGCAGGCTCGCAACTGCTCGATCGAAATAAAAATCCAGCTGAAAGTCCGGGTCATGGCGGGCATGCACAGACAGGATTTCAGTCGTAATTTCGCGAAATTGGCTGTTGTTGTCGAGGGCTGCTACAAGAATCCATACCAAGACGGTCTTGTCCTCGCAGCGCTTGTCCGCTGTCCTTGGGTAGGTCTTGTCGGCCTTGAGGCGGCCCAGTTCTTTGCGCAGGTAGACCGCGAAACTTCTTTTGAGCTCTGCGTCCGACTGAGGTATCTTTTCGCCAGACGCGTCAAACTCTGGAAGAGACGATCCCCGTTGGTTCGATGGGTGTTGGTTCGCGCTGTCGTCTTCCGCGTCTCGCTGGCGTTGGTTGCCTTCATGGCCGTCGGTGGGCTGCCAATCCAAGTTTTTCACCCCAACGAGGGTGACGTTAATTCGAGACATATTGCTGGACCCAACGCCCCGGTCGAAATGGCGGTGGCGATGGTTGGAACTGAAAGGCGGCGAGAGCAGCAAAGAAGGCGTGTGTCGAGGTGTTGTGACCAGCGCAAAGAGGGAGACGTGGATGTCGAAAGAGAGGAAGACGTTGTATGCTGCAAACAAGATGGACGGGCGAAATGAGACCATCAAAGCATCCAATGTGGTCACAGCAGCGGGGGTGCAGAAAACCAGAAGAATAGAAGAATCAGAAAAAGCAGAGAAATCAGAATAATCAGAAGAACCAGAAGAATCAGAAGAATTGGTGTCGGCCCACGTGACTTGGCGCTCGTCGTCACTCTTTCTCATGATGTCACCGCGACTAAGCCCACGAAATATTAATACGCATCCTGGTGTACCTGGGACAGGCGATACGCTGTGCATTGTCTCTTTCTGCGCTGTCCCGGAGACGTGTCCCCTTTTCTTGCAAGAGGCACTGCGCCGGTCGGGAGAAATTCTATTTCCAGGGTGTGATATCAATAAGCATTAAGTTAAATCTTAGCAGGTACAGAACTTCATCTCAGACAAAATGTCAAGTAAAAATACATCTTCCTTTGTACACATTGGGGGAGTATGTCAAAGGCAACAAGAAGACCTCATTGTCTACTGTCGAGGCAGCATTATGCGCTTGCAGCGGCTTTCTCGCCCTCTGCTGCCGGGGGACCGGCCGCGGCCGCCAGCGCGGGGCCGTCGAGCTTCGAGCCTTCTTTGCTCTTGGCGATGGCGACGCTGCAAATGTGGTTGCGGTAGTCGGTCAGCCGCTTGCGCGCTGCGTCGACGGCCGCGTCGAGGGCAGCGCGCTCATTTTCGAGGCCGCCAGTATTGCTAGAGGATGTCGTGATCTGGTTGCGCCGCGCCTCAGCACTCTCAATCTCGCCGTCGATGTGCTTCTGCACCTGCTCGAGGGCGGCCAGGGTCTGGAGCATCTCATCGTGCGGGATGTGCGGTATGGTCGCCAGGGAGCCGCTCAGTTCCCGGTGGGTCTTGTAGTCGACGGCGACGGCGTCGCCGCCGGCGATAAAGGGATGGGGGAAGGGCTCGGCGCCAACGGCTTTGTCGCCGGACTCGTTGCAGCCAGCCACCAGGTCCTTTGCTTCACCAACCAACTTGTACACCCACCACATCTTGTGGTACTTTCCAGACTCAACATTGATCACTCGGATCGCGGCATTCAATGCGCCCGCGATGGGGGATGCACCTATGCCGTTGCCGGCCTTATTCAGCCCGTCCTCGCTCTCTTTGAGCCCCTGCTTGCAGTTGTCCATGGCGGAGTTGATGCGCATCCTGGCCATGTAGAGGTTGTTGATCGTCTTGGACATGTTGCCGACGCGGTTTTGCAGCGCGTCTCGATCCTGTCTTGTTAGTTACGTCACTTTCTCTCTCTCCTCTCTCTCCGCTCTTCTCTCCCCAGCATGCGTCGCCGCTCCTACCTTCTCAGCGTCTTTCAAGAGGCCCTCGAGGGCGTCCTCCTCGGGCAGGTCGGGCGTCGGTCCGTCGAAAATCTTCTCATACAGGGCCTCCAGCCCGTTCATGGCCTGGACGTAGCTGTCGTGGGCGGCCTTGAGCCCGTCGCGCTCCCTCTTGGCGGCAGCCAGGCGAGACTCCAGCTGTCCCCTCTTCTGCACAGCCTTTCCCTTCTCGACCGTGGCCTCACCAATCGCAATCTGGTCGACCACCAGCTGCGCCTGGATGTCCTTGTCGTCCTTGCTGTTGCGAAACAGGCGGCGCACGCCTTTGTTCTTCTTGTTTAGCGCCTTGTGCGCGATGATCTTGTCCAATATCGCGCTCTCCTGCTTGGCGAGCTCGGCCTCGGCATCGCTAAGCTTGAGCGTCAGGTCGGTGATCTCACGGTTGAGCTTCTTCAGCGCGCCGCTCGCCTGCTCGGTGGCCGTGACCTTCTGCACGATGACGTCGCGCTCGTCGGCTACGGCCAGGATGCGGTCGACGATGTTTTCCGGCGCAGCCATGGTGTTTTCCGCGGAGAGTGGGGGAGGGGGGCAGAGGAAAGAGGAAAGATGAAAGATGAAAGAAGAAAGAGGAAAGAGGAAAGAGGAAAGAGGAAAGGTGAATGGGGAATGGGGAATGGGGAACGGGGAAACAGAAAATAGGATATTTTATTTGAATCAGAAATGGCCAGGGGACGAGGCGCAAATGTGCTCGGATGCGAACAAGAACGAAAGAAGAAGTAAAAACCAGAAAGCGAATGGAGTCGGGCACGGTAGAGAGGGGAGCAGAAATACGACGTACTACTCCGTACTCCGTAAATAAGATCAACGAAAACCTAGCATATCTCAGCCGCTGTTTACTGACAGGGATCGTCAATCCAGTTTCCCCTTGCGAATCGCCTTGCGTCCGCTCCTTCCTTTCCGGGCGAATCAGGCTTTGGGCTTCAGTTCGCGAGAATAGCCTTAAACTCAAGCTTCCGGCCCGGCGGTTTTTCCACCTCTTCCTCTTTGTTCGCTTGCTCGTTCGCTGTCTGCCTTGCGGTTCTTCTCTTTCTTCTTGGGTGTCTTGTTTGGGATTAAATTCCGCCTGGCTTCCTAGCGTTCTTGGCATTCATTAAAAGCGAGCAACAGTTGCCGTATTCCGTCTTGGCGCTTGCAATCACACAGCCCTCAACGGGTACGGAGGCTAATACGACCGACGCCAGGCGGCGGTGCGGGTGTGGCTGAAAGCGGCCGCTTTCAGGACAGGAACCAAGGACGAAGCCCACCTGGGGGACTTTGAACACGAATATAGTAGGCGGCTAAATATCTCAAGGAGAGATAGCGGGTTGCCTTGCGAGCAGGCTAGTAAAATAAACATATAACCTGGCCCTCCTTTGCCTACAAATGTGAGAAAGTCCTGGCTGGGTGGATCTCGCTCTTGCGATGGACGACACTGCCAGAAAATACGGTGAGTTCCGACGCCTGTACGGAGTATTCTTACGGCGTTTCGAAAGGACGAAACTATAATCCGTGGCGACAGCTTACACCTCCTCCGGCGGTTTGCTTATGTCTAGTTAACACAACTCTTTAGTAAAGTTAAATTAATTATAAAAACGGAGATACTTCGAGAGCCTTCTTATCGCAACTCAAGCACTTCTATTGATTTATACATGAATGCCCAGGATTACTGCTTACAAGATAGTTTATTAAGACGCGACTTGCACGAGCGTAAGCGGATCGGTAGCAGATGGAACAGCCTTGCCGTGGCATCGCTACTCTTTATTCTACTCTATAAAGATTCTGTCGAGTCGGTTATGTATATACGTCGTATATCTCTCTTATGTATCATCGTCGGAGAAGCCGGGGCTTACACACTAGAAAGGACTTTAAAAAGACAAACAACGTAACGTTAAAGTTAGTTGCATCGAAAATACACGAGGCGTGCCCGTATCGTCTCCTGCGGGCCTGTTCTAACATGGACAATGCTGTGGATATGGCCGTCAAAATGAATGTGCAATTAAACATGGCCGAGTTTACGGCCGCTCGGATAAACCATTTGCTGCTTAGGTTTGAAGTTTGTTGAATCCATAGTCGTAATTTACGTCACTTGGTCGGACATGACAGTGAACTCCGTATCCACGGTAAAAATCAACCAACGTATAAATATCGTCTCCAATGCTCTGTAGACTGTGCTATGTGGCAGTTCCTGTTTGCTGCGTTTGCTTGTTACTCACTTTTTGTCTCGTGGCAGTGATGAAACGGTGCACCGGTACAGTTACTACTTGCTACACAGATAAAGGGTAGGACGCTCGGTGGATGGTCCTCCCACAGTCATGGTGAGCTTGTTTCTAATCTCTCTCCCTCTGTCCTTCTCTCTCTCGCTCTTTATCATTATTATTATTATTAGCAATTTTCATCCAAGTACCCACGGCGGGAGGACCATGCGGGTGTCTGTCTTTCCGGTAGGACAAATGGTCCGGGAAGGAAGAGGAGCGAAACACCGCACCGGCTTACTCTTCATTTTTGTTTGGACGTTCATCCATCTTATTCGTTTCATGGCTTTCGTCTCTCCTCTCTTCAAAGGGCCTTCAAGAGGACAGGACGATCAGCTGGACCACGGACAGGCCACTGGGGCCATGCTGTCCCTCGTCTGCCGATCGAAACTGCACGCTGGTAACACTCGTACGTGTTTTTGGTAGGCGAACCGGCCACCAGGTAACAGCCAGGAAACGACAAAATTCTGCGCACCAAAACTGTACACACACACACACACACACACAAAACAAACAAGTACACGTACCTACACGTACCTACTCGTCCTATCCTCGTACATACGTGGTGTGCGTGGCTTCGCAAAACTTTCCACGATATTGTTACGTGCGTGGCCTGTTTTCTGTTTGGTAGGGATACAAAAAACGGACGATTGCGTGGCGTTGGACAGCCAGGCAGGCGGGATGGAGGACAGAACCGTACATCTCACGAGTTTAAAATGAAAAGGAGTCGTCGTGAGAGCCGACGACAGGCACAGATGTGACCGAATGTAACCACATGTGACGATGCGAGACGAGGTTGCTACATATTTGGCTGGAATGGTGCGATATACATTTTGTGTTTAACCTTCAACCTTGTTCTCTCTCACGCGGTGGGAGATGGCAATCTGTGGCTTCCTTGTTGCGCCAACATCGGCGACCATGTCTGTTTTGACCACGAATGGTCACGAATGATTACAAAAACAGGAACAACGGTCGAACAGGAGCACAAAGAAGGCATCGAGAAGGTTCCACTGGGCAACGGCCGACGACATTGCACGTGGACAGGACATGTACGTGGCCTTGAAACGAGCAAGAGCATGTAAAATACTTCGGAAAGGGAGCAACCAAACACTTTGCGATCCCACTAGCAAGAAGATAGGACAAGTACGATGGGATCACGAAGAACACAATGACCACGATGACCACGATGGTGTGATGGCCTCGGAGGGCAACATGCTGGACAAACGTGGGACGTGTGTTTATAAAAAAAAGATATAAAGCGAGGCCTTTCCTTCTGTTGAAGAGTCGTGTTGCATTTTCCTTCTTCTTCATTTCGGATTGTCAGTCCCCAGCTCTATCGAAGAATCAACTATCAGCATCAATAAATTTAAAAACATCAAGCCCAGAACATCAAATACAAGCCCAACAACTGTCAACATGGCCGAACACACCATCTGTGAGTTTCTCGTAACTCCTTTCTTTTTCGTCTCGATTACTAACAGTACCAGACTACTCCCCCTCCTTCTCCGAGGCCACCCACAAGGCCACCTTCACCCGCGACCAAATCAACGCCGCCATCGGCCATGCTCTTGTCCTTCTCAAGGAGGGCAAGCAGATTGGTGAGGCCAAGTTCCCCCACGCCTACAAAACCTACCCTCTGCCCGCCTCGGCCGGCAAGCACGCCCAGCCACCCATCTTTGAGTTCCCCATCCTGCTGGACGGCAGCCTCTACAACGGCCACCACAGCCCCGGCCCGGACCGTGTCGTCTTCGGCTCCGTGGCCACCGACTATGCTTCGGCCGACTACGTGGGCATTGCCGGTCTGGGTCCTGACGGCGCGGGCGCTACGGCCCCTACCACACCGGGTGGCAGTAGCGGTGGTGGCGGCTCGTACCAGCCGCACATTTTCCGGGACACATCGGTGAACCGTGGCAGCGGTGGTGGCGACCACAGCCATGCTGGCCACCACCACGACCACGAAGGCAAGACGGTGAGCCCGCCGCTGACGCCGCCCGAGGAACGGGAGCTGATTTCCGCCGAGGACGTCGCGATTCACTTTTTGAATTAGGGGACAAGATGGATGAGAATGGTAGGGGGATAGACTGCAATGACATGGTATGATTCCCGGTGAATCGGCCATTATAGGCCTCCTAAGATGAGGATACAGAAAGCAAACAGGACAAAATAAAGACTACATGGCTGTCAAGAGAAAACAGAAAGATAGCCAAAGCTAGAAAGAACACAAAATAAAAATGGGTGATCACCAACAAGCGAGTGGCCTTTCTGTGATTTTTTTTTCTCGAATTCCAATCTGCCCGTGCATGGCTTGATGGAGCAAGTTGTGCGGTTGAGATGCTCCCTGTGAAGATCAGATTGCCATAATTCAAATTCCGCACATATATTCCTTGCAATTGTATGCAATCTTAAAAAGGGAGTCCACTACAAAATAAGCCCACATGGCTGGACCGTTGTTCGCGGGGTTTGTAAAGCAAGCTTAAAATTCAAAGACAGAACAAAGAGGTAGGTGCCTGTGGGTAAGACACAGGTGCGCATACCGGTGTCATTCATGAGAAAAGCTGTTCCGTGTACTGGAAAAGGTAAATCTGAAAAAAAAAAAAAAAAAAAAAAAAAAAAAAAAAAAAAGGTATATAGGCTAGTCGTTATATTTAATGATGTCAAAAAACATGTTTTTAAAACCCAGAACCAAACAACACCAATTACCCGGCCCTGAATTCCGTTATTCCAACGGCCGAATGTCCACACAGTATGGAGTGCTATCAAAGTCCACCGAGGCCATCCACAGGCTGTCTTGGCATCGTTTGGTGTGTTCGTTTCGCGATGCTGTCGGGATATAGACATTGGTCCGTGTTTCTCTACTTTGTACTCGTGGTTGGCAAAGTGGATTCAGGCATTTTTCCAATGCGACTGTATCTTTGCAACACAGACTCCCGCGTCTATTCGCAGTTGTTGCCTTACTTAGACATCACGGGAAAAGTGTCATGCGTTATGTGTACCATATCGAGTCGTGTAGCACCGTATCGTATCGTACACCAAAATGCAGCGGCGCGTAGCTCACGGTCGTAGTCTTTGACTCTTTTGCGCTCAGCACCTGCCCTCTCTTGATCGACATTGGGGAGAAGATTGATGTTGGCGGGCTCAGAAGGCTCCGGCTTGACTGTGCGCCTCGTCTTGACTCTGGGCTCTTCCTCTATCATGGGCACGTCTCTCATTGTGGGCTTACTCTGTACGAAAGCAACGACGAAGCGTGTCTATCTGAAGATGAGATGGAGGAAGAGACGCAAATTGAGAAAACGGAAGCTGTTGTCTGGATTATCTGCGGGTACGGTATCATATCTGAGAAAGGATCACGCCTCCTTGGCAAGCCACATTACGGATAGCCTGCCTCTCGGATCCTCTCTTTAAATCCTGCCGTGAGAATTCTCCCTCGAACGTCGCAACAGTTTTGTACCTTATTTGCTTATTTTCTTATTTTCTTACTTTCGATTTCCGCTGTTCCATTTCGTGTCGTATTTTTTTCTTAAGCTCCTCTTCCAACGTAACGGCATGACACCGGAAGACAAATCAATGAAATACTACGGAGTACAAAAAACACGATGCCTGTTTTGGGCATGGCGTGCGAGATTGTGGCGTCTCGTCGAGTGAAGACAGAACATTGGGTCGTCGACTTTGGTGCTGTTTGGTCGGCTGGTGCCTGGGGACGGCGCTAGGGCGATGCATAGGAAATTGTCCCCCCCCTTGAGCGCGTGTGGACGATGTGCCAGGGCGTGGCAGGACGCTGTCGGGCTGTCAGGGGTCGGTTCTCACGGCCTACAACAAGCACCATCACGGCCTACAACAACCATCGCTTAGACCATTTGTCCACTACCAAATCCACATGGTGATGGATCCCGGAGCCGGGGCGCACGAGAGGTCGATTCTTGCATCCTTTTAAAGATAGGCTTTGTGGAGAGAGGACTAGGGATGTGGATAACAGATGGAGCAGGGAATAACGGCAGCGTTATGAGAAGAAACGAAGAGTAAAAAAGGAAGAATTTAAAAATCAATACGGAGTACGTCGTATTCAAAGAAGAGATGGAAAATTCAGAATCAACGAAAAGGAGCCGTCGTCGAGCACTGCCTTGTGCTGCACATATTTTTGTTTGTTCGATCCAATGAAATCGCCCCAGACTGAATGAAAACTGAAGACTTGCCTTTTTCTCATGAACGGGTTCCGTCCAGAAGAGGGTTGAATTACGACGTTTTACTCGATGCTACCTCACCGCACGATTCTTTCCCTCTGCCTGGTTTCTCCGTCTTTGCCCCCTTATTCAGTTGCCTTTTTGCTCGCCAAACCATTCTGCGCGGCTCAGGCCATGCTCCGCTGAGGCCGTCACTGTCTCTTCCCTCTCCTCTCCTGTCCATCCCCACTCTCTGTGACCGATTTCCATAACACTCCTTTGCACCCCTGGACTTTCCCCCAAAAAGAGCAATAAGAGGGTGTGCTCGATCGCGTGCTGATTGGTGTACCTTTTTTGGTGGACACACCTGAGCCGGCGAGCCATGCTAACCGTAGTGGGCGTGATGATGACCGGGACTTTGGCTGAGCACCGCAGTCGCGCGTTATTTCTCCACCGCAATTTGTCAACATCGTGAACGCCGACTCGGCCGGCCATGTCTCCCACCCATCGACTCTGTTTTGCGGCCCTTTCTGCGGGCAAATTTGCGGCGACATCCTCCATCCTCCATTCTTCTTTGTGCTTCCCCTCATTGTCTGCGCCGACTTTTGTTACTTTGACTTTTTTGCTTCTTCTTTTCCAAATTACGTGTACTTTGCACAGACGCGCTGCAGTTGGCCTCCTTTTACAGCTTCCTTTTTCGGCATCCGGGACTTTATTGCTTTGCTTTCTTGTTTTGTCCCTTTCATTTTCGATTCTCCCCTTTCCCTCCTGTTCAGCCCAACCCAACGTGCGTTTGCTAACCGCTTTCTGCTGCAAAAATCTACAAAGCCGACGTGATTGTCTCACAGTGTTATTCTGTAGTTCGTAGTTGGCCTCATTTTGTGTGGTCTATTTCTCAAATTTCTGATCCTTTCTTATCGAATTTGGTGTCCTCCCTTGCATGCTGTATTTGCGCCTGCACACTCTTTTCACTGCCCATCTCCCGTCGGTTTGTTTCTCCTTGTCTGTTTGCCATCGATGATCCGCACGTTGTTTGCCTCTTTGTCGACTTGGCTCTCCTCGTCGTTTGCACTTCGTAGCTCGTAGTTTTGCAGCTCGTTCCTGTGGGGCAAAGTGATGATCATGGCCAGACCGCCCAGAACGCCAGGACATGTGGCTGGCCCCTGCCATTTTGGCTTTTGCTGCTCTGAAAGAATAAGAGCGTCCCCCCTGTCCCAAGCCCTGACCCCCGTCTTCTTTTTGCACACTGCCCTCCTCCGCTCCCCTATGTCAACAACCACCACCAAAGCATCAACGCCCACGCCGTCACTCCCCCGCTGACATCCACATCTCCCCTTTCGCCCCATTCGACCCGAGTCCACTCACACCTTATTCTCCCATGTTCATGTCGTTGAGCGTGTTAACCGTGCTAATGATGCTTTTCACAGGACACTCTGCTGTCGAGTAATGCTGGTAGACGATGGTCGGTAAGCCATGCCATAGCGTACCGTCGTTCAGTCGTAGGTACGGAGTAGTTCGACGACCGTTCGCGCTCGTAGTCGTATGCGTAGTGTTCCGCCACCAGACCATTCCCGATATATTATTATCGTAGCCCTCTTTTCTTCTCTTGCGTCTCTTTTCTTTTCTCTCTTTTTTCCTCCAGCGTCAAACTCACCTCCAGTCGTTCTCTACAACAGAAAAAAATATCCAAAACACCTGCCTCCCAGAGGTCAGGCAAAGAAGACTCGTCTTCGTCCGTTCGCTTATCAACACGCTCCTTTTTTTTTTCCCTTCTTTTTCCTCGCCTCGCTCGCTCGTCTCGCCTCGACATGCGCTACACCACCGCCTCCGTCCTGGCGGTGCTGGCCACGGCCGCCGCTGCCCACAGCAGCAAACCGCCCGTCGTCGTCTGGGTCACCAGCACTATCACCACCTGCCCGACGCCCCAGCTGACGCTCGCCTGCTCCGGCATTGACACTGAGTCGGAGCTGCCCACCAGCACGGCCTCACCGTCCTCGCCTCCGTCGTCCTCTTCTGCCAGCAACGGCAACAGCAGCGGCAGCGGCAGCGGTCCCGGCAAAGGTTCCTCTTCGGCAGCCTCCCTTTCGCCCTCGTCGATCGTCGTCGTCTCGAGCTCATCGGCTCCCGCTTCCGGCTCGGTCTCGAGTTCAGCCTCGGCCTCGGCCTCGGCTTCGTCCGTTGTGTCCGTCGGCTCTTCCGGCTCGTCGGGCGTCTCCGTCCCATCCAGCAGCTCTGTCGGTGTGAGCTCGTCCGTTTCCGTTTCCGGATCCGCCTCGGTCTCGGCCTCTGTCTCTGGCTCGGCCTCCGCATCTGGCTCTTCCGGTCCTGCCTCCAGCTCGGTCGCCTCGTCTGGCTCAGCCTCTGCTTCTGGTAGCGCTTCTGGCAGCGCCAGCGCTGTCTCTTCGTCGGTCCCTGCCTCCGGCTCGGCTTCTGCCTCCGCCTCCAAGTCTGCTTCTGAGTCGGCCAGCGCCTCGGCCGTCTCCAGCAGCGCTTCTGCCTCTGGTAGTGCTTCAGCTTCGGCTTCGGCTTCAGCGTCTGCCTCTGCCGTCTCTAGCTCTGTTGCCTCTAGCGGTTCTGTTTCTGCATCTGCTTCTGCTTCCGTTTCTGCTTCCGCTTCTGCTTCTGTTTCGGCTGTTTCTTCCTCTGCCTCTGGCAGTGCTTCTGCCTCTGCCGGCTCCTCGTCTGCTTCCGGCAGTGCCTCGGCCTCTGCTTCCGAGTCTGTCAGTGCCTCTCGCTCGTCCAGCGTGTCCAGCGCCTCTGCTTCCGCCTCGGCCTCGTCTGTGAGTGCGTCTGCCTCTTCCGCCTCGGCCAGCGCTTCGTCTGCTTCTGCTTCTGCTTCTACTTCAGCTTCAGCTTCATCGGCCTCTGCTAGCAGCTCCGCATCCGCTTCTGCCTCGGCTTCCGCTTCGTTTTCTGTTTCCAGCTCGGCCTCGTCTAGCGTTGTTTCTTCGTCAGCCTCGAGCTCCGTGTCTTCGTCCGCATCGCCGTCTGCCTCCTCTTTGATTTCTTCGTCGGCTTCTCTGTCGTCGTCTGCTTCGTCTTCTTCGGCTTCGCCTTCCTCGGCTTCGTCTTCCTCGGCTTCGTCTTCCTCGGCTTCCTCTTCGTCCTCTGTCTCTTCGTCCTCTGTCTCTTCGTCCTCTGTCTCTTCGTCCTCTGTCTCTTCGTCCTCTGTCTCTTCGTCCTCTGTCTCTTCGTCCTCTGTCTCTTCGTCCTCTGTCTCTTC